>OY986040.1:11052687-11562687 GCA_963920215.1 Nineta flava | reverse complement strand
TTTTATTTTTGTTTTCCCACACATATCTTCCTAATCTAAAATTAGCCAATATTCTTCTAGTGGGTTTCTGTGCTACGGCTAGGTATGGTGCCCCATATTCAAAATGTCCAATTTTATTGAAAACGTCCAGAGAAGGCATATCTTCCATGTTATGAAACATTCTTTCTCTGTACCAATTATTCAATATGTTTTTAATATGGGCTTTTTTGCAATCATAGGAAACATTCTGATCGTTTAATTTACTTGCATCGATTCCAAACTTTCTTACTAACTCTAAGATATTGTCTTCCATCCCATGGTCGAAACAATCCTGCTGAAGCTTTCTTTTGTTTCTTTCCGCCATAACTCTGCAGAAGTAGATTAGGCATTGTTGTACTATGTACGCATCAACTGATATTTCTCCTACTTCTATCAGTATCGTTAGAAGCTGCTTTAGCCAAACCCAATACTTCTTTCCACATACTACACACAAATAACTTTACATTTTTTAATATTTCTCCCATTCCCCATACTTGTGCGCCATACGTCAAAACCGGTATTACTAAGGCTTTAATCATTTTCTTAATGACTTCAACAGGAAAATTAGAATGTTTACATAAATTTAACCGAATATTCGCCCAAACACCTCTCGCTTTCCGAATCATATTTTGTTGGTGGATTTTCCAGTTACCATTAGTTATTAGTTACCATCAGTTACCATCCAGTTATTTTCTAGTTATATATATATATATATATATATATATATATATATATATATATATATATATATATATATATACAACATATGCACTTTTTTTAAATGTCTGTGGATTCTATAGCGGTCACAGTTTTATTTCGATTGGAATGAACAACTTTGGTTCTTTGTTCTGTGATGAGTCTTTTCATTATAAATTTCCCAAGTTTTTCAAAGTCAATTCTGAAAAAAAAAATAGAAAAAAAACGTAAACAAAAAATTTATTCACTAATTAAATCAAAACGTTACTTATGTGCCACCCTATATATAACACCAATAGGTGAATTTTCAGAATTCGTCATAATTTTACGTTCAATTTACTTTTCATATGGACATTATATGAATTCCATTTACCTACCTTATTTGATGATTAAATAGTAACTTTGATAAACTGGGTTCAGGTCTAATCGTATTAACTTTGTAAATATTTTTGTTTTGCAACTAAAACTTTTATAATATAAATAACATAACTCCTCCCTCCATACCACCACCACACGCTTTAGTATAAAAGTTATTAGTTCGTGTTGGAACAAATTACACCATATAACATTGTGTAAATATTTAAGTTATTACAAAATGTATTATAAAAATAAAAAGACAAATTTTTATCGATAATCGTGTATGATAGTCATTTTTACTTGTTTTTTTTTTCTTCTGTATGGTATATATGAAAAAAAAAAGTTCTTTTGAATTTTTAATAAACAAACTAAAACAGAAATGACAAAAACAATTTATCAAAATGGCAGCAGGCATCTAAAGCACACTAGAGCAAGACGATAATAATTTACTTAGACATGAAAGTATCCAATTTATTGAGGTAATTTAGTATCAAATTGAAAACAAGGAAAATATTATAACATCATTTCTGAATGAAAAAAAAAACACCGAAATATTACTTCCATAGAACATAAATAAAATGTTGGGAAAATCCATTTTGTCAGAAAATATATTTCCTAAGTGCATTTTATTTCCCAATGAACAGAGAGTAACTCATGGATGTTCAGTGAGGTTGATCATACTTCTTTTTCTACCACTCTTATTGAAAGTGCTAAATTTTGAAACAAATTCTTAATGGATTTTATATTTAACACTCGCTCTGCTCGCAAGGGGCCCCCCATTGACCCCCGAGGTGGCCTTCAGTCTTGGCTCCGCGTCAAAGAAAATAACATTATATGAATTGTAAAAATAGTTTTTGGGGGGTGTTTTTCCGATTTTCCCGAGGGGTTGCAATGAAAAAATTGAAGTTTTCCCGTCGTTTTCAAGCAATTTCGCGTCAAATGCAAAAAACCGCATCTTTCTAGCATGTCTAGAAGTGCCTTCGAATTTGTATACAAGATTGAGTATATATTGAGTATACATTTGTATACATGATGCCCTCCTATAGAGATCAGCGCCTGAACGAGAACACTCTCAGCGAGACACGAGACGCCACTCGCAGGTATTGTCTGAAAGATTCGAGAATGTCTTGCCGAAAAGTTCGTCAAGAGCTCTTCAGAGAGTGTACTGGCGGTATAAAGCCACCACAACAAATTTTGTAGGTTACAATGGGAGTAACATATCTTCCTTCTTATCTGATATAGAGTTTATTTCGCTATCACTTTTTTTTTAAACATAATTTCTAAATTAGTTTGTATATATATATATATATATATATATATATATATATATATATATATATATATATATATATATATATATATATATATATATATATATCATAGACAACTAAATATTTTATTTAAAAAAAAAAGAAGAGAAAGCCGTCTGCGTGATGTTGTCATGGTAACCATCATGAAGTACTTAGGATGGATGGATGAATGATAACAACTCCTCCATCTCCATATATGATACAATAATAAATTCTTATGTGGATAGAAAAAGATAGATATTTTTAGCATAATACTCTAGTGGTAAAGATACTATCGCAATCAAAAATACTGTACATTATTCAAAAATTTGTATAATTGATTTGTACCGAATCCGTTTGGTTGTCGAAACAAAACAAGAACAAAAGTTGTTCTTAATGCAAATACTTTCAACATTTGTAGAATAGCATATAGCCTACATAACTTTTGTCCAGTTTAGGGTTCTTTTGTGTGCTAACACATGCCTGCAATTAATATATACATATATATATATATATATATATATATATATATATATATATATATATATATATATATATATATATATATATATATATATTGTTATTATTCATTAGAGTTTTTATTTTCGAGTACACAAAATTTTTTCTTTGCAATTTTAGCGGAAAAATATTTAAAATCTGCCCTTAACTATACAACTTAGGCTATTTTGGACGAATAATCGGTTTTTTTGGACAAAATCAATCCACCGAAAGTGAGTCTCTACAAGAGTGATTTGTGTGCTCTATGTTTAACAGCTTCTATAATTTTTTTTACAGCTATAATCCGATTTGCATTTTTGATGTCTACACTTTGATGTGTATAAAATTCCTATTTTTTCGTATAATAGTTTAATTTCAAAATATATAATATCAATATTTCGTTTTAGAGTTTAGAAATTCTGTTGTTGTTTAAGTGTAGATAGAAAGAATTAGATGGTTTGTCGAAGGACGAAAATCTCAAATTCTAATCCTTCTATTTAAAATGTGAGCAGAATAACCTGCATTGTCCTTATTACACAATTAGAGTCTATATATAAAGGCTGTATGACAAATAATGTAAGTATGCTCGGGTCAAATCTTGGAAGCTCAATTTGGTTGGTATCTTAATAATCATCTTAGGTCATAGGACAAATCCGTCGATCTTGCATGGCAAGATAAAAAAAAATGGAAGAAACTGGTTTCAAAATGAAATATGTGTATTTATAGAACACTGTTAAATATGATCAAAAGTGTCTGTATGATAAAGATAGCAATACACACACTACAAAGATAGCAGACAGTCTTTATATTGTTATATATTAGATATAAATTAATATACTAATATGTTTGATTATTGTATTGATAAGATTGTGCCAAGATCGTTCCGTTTATTAGCCTGACTAAAGAAGCTTCACTTAGAAACAAATTAGTTACACAGGAGCTGCTTCAACTTTGTCGAAATACGCTAAAACTATTTAAAACTATTTCAATATTTTTAACAAATTTTTGATAAATAATTTAATGACCTTTATTTAATGTAGTAAATTGCTAAGAATATATTTAATCAAATGAGGACTTTATTAATGTTAAGTTACTAAAAAAACATAAATGTCAAAGAAAATAAAAGTGATATATATTATCTCACATTCTATTTGAAAAAAAAAAACGAACGAAGAAATATTATCAATTATTATTATTCCTTGAAAATAAGTGAAAAACAGTTGTCATATAAAACGGATATTCTGATGAAATATATTTTTTAATCAAAGCAGAGTGTGAGAAAAAATAATGTAAAATGTAGTAAAATAATATTAAAAAAAAAAAAAACTTTATCTGTTCTTTGCCTTCGATACTTATGCTCTTGTTTGCTGCTTGCTTCTTACGCAAGCTGCTACTGCTGCCGCCGCTTTTGTATATACAAACAAAATAATTTTTCTTTTTCACACACGACGACAATAGTAGTAACAACGACATAGGCCCGTATTCATAGTCCGATCTTAAGCGAAAGTTCACCTGAAGCATGATCTTAAGGCATCGTTTAAAAATGGCGGTTAATTGACTAAACTTTCGGCGTATGGACAAGAACGAAGTAACCGACTATGTTTGAGAAGGTTTTCTGCAGTTTCCTTCACGAACTCCAGATGAATATCGGCATAGTTATTATCATAGTCGGCTGCAGCCGCATATCCTACTAATTCCTAGTCTATACACAAAAATTCCTTTCACTCCACTCACATCGTCACATCCTTAGGCATCACAATGGACCTTATGATCGAATCTATCTACCGAAGACGATCTTAATGTATATTTATGAATTCATAATGCCTTAAAACCAATAAGACGGTCTTCGTGAAGGTAAGCTTAAGCACTTGCTCAAGAGTGGACTATGAATACGGGCCAAAGTATATACGAAGGAATATATAAAAACCGCCCGCAACAAATCTTGTCAACATATATACTACAGACAGATAGACTAAACAGACAGATAGATCTCAATACAGCGAGAGAGAGAGAGAGACTATTGTAGTACACTCATAATATGATGGTATAGTAAATACAAATCGTATTTGTTGATCAAGGACCATCAACAAATACCAAACGAACGCTAACGGCATTTTAATTTCGATTCACAATAATATTTGTTCCGTTTGGATTTTTAACCGTCTTTTATAGATATTACATAATATAAAATCCATATACGGGTTGTTAAGAAAAACATTAGAATACATTCAAATTACCGAATAGCATCAAATCATATTGAATGTATTAAAAAAATAAGTAAAGAGTGTGAAGAGTTTATGTATATCATTAGTCAAGATAACAGAAAGACCAAAGTCAGTTTTAATTACTATCAGTGTATAATAAAATATAATTATTAATTATCAGCGATTTAAATATGTTCCTCTCACAAATATTTTAAATATTTCTACTTCTACCACACGGCAATGTTAATGATTTTATTTTGACGCACTGTATATATATATATATATATATATAAATACGAAAGCTATTATCTTTTTATTTGAGAACATTCAATTGTAAAGCTTTAAAAACATTTATTTTCATGTTTTTATGCGATGCTGTTCATTTTCTGTAAAAACTGGGGAGTTTGTAGCAAGAAACGATTGATATCTTCCACTAAAATTCCTTACGGTTATGTTCAACACCTGGGCGATATATGTTCTTAATACATCATGGAATTTAAGCCATCAGTACCTAAGTACTCCCGTCTTTGCGCAAATAACTATATTTGAACTGGAGTAGATATCTACTGATAGATTGAATTCCATTATGTATAAAACACGTATTCAAAACAGGAAATGGAAGGAGCAGTAATCTTTTTGAAAGCATTTCGTGTTTTATACATCGAGATATCATCTTTGGCCTGTGCGAAGATAAACCTAAAATTTCGGTTATAGAGAGACATTATGCTTTTACGATTTTGAAGCAATCAATTTTTACTAAGGGTTAATTGAAATAAAAAGGATTCAAAGTTTATTTTTTCATGTTATTTCGATAGAATTAGGTCCAAATTTTTTTTTTACGTCAATATTAGCCAAAACTCTTTACGATATGTGGTAAAACAATGGTTTTTCTATGAATAGGTTCAATCTTACGAAAATAACAGATTAAAAAAAAAAAGAATTATAATTTGCATTAAGTCCTTTTAAGATGAAACTAAATAAACAGATTAAAATAATTTAACGTTGTTGTCGACGAAATTTGCTGAAATTTCGATAAATTATTCAAAATATAAGTACCTAACATCGTTGACACCTATTACAGTGTAATATCGGTCTATGACACATTGTTTTAAAATACTCTGTAACTATGTTTCTGTTAATATACGTGTGAGTGGGTGTATATGACTTTATCGAATGTTAACTTTAATTAACCTGTTTTCTTCTATTAGGTTGTTCCCAAGTCCCAATTATTATGTTTCGTTTTTTCTATGTGTACATACACGAAGAGAAGTATTTTATGTACTGTAAACATATATTTTAATGTTATAACAAATCCCCAACTTATTAAAAATATTTTATTTAACCAATAAATTTCATTCAGACATTCAATGCGTATCATATTTTTAAACTAAATTTTTTTTACGTATTGCCACCTATGAATGAGTTTTTGAATCTGTATATGTGCTGCCATCAATGACAATATTTTTAAAACTAATTTGTTGTATGTAATATCACCTATGAACAACTTGTGTAAATGTCGCCCCGCCAAAGTATAGTATACAATCTCAGTATTCCTATAATTGATGTGTGTTCTGAGCTGAAGAAAAATCTAAAGAGATCCACCGAAAACTCTGGGTAAGTAGTATTAACAATTACCATAAAATTTTCACAAAATTTAATATACTTTAATTTTGATTCGGCAATATATGCTATAAACCTCATATCTCAAGTTTTCGGCCCATAGCAGACAAATTCCCTCCCACTAGTCCAATTTTGGTCAACCCTACATTTTATTAGTCAATAAACCTAGTGGTATAAAAAAACATCCACAGATACTTTCTTGAAATTTCATTAGGTGTGTTTTTGTCATATACTGTCTGTTTTCAAAAGCATTTCTAATAGTAAATAAATAAATAAAATATTTACTATAAAACCATACATACATACACATACTAACAAACATCTGACTGCTTGTGGATGATGTAAATTGATGTTTAATTTGATGCCATTTAAGAGTGGGAATTTAGTGATGCCCCACTTAATTTATAATATTATTATTTATTATGTATGCACACATACACAACAGACTACAGAGTATTCCCACTATTTTTATTTCTTTATGCAGCATTGTGTAATTATTATAGTAAATAATATTAAACATTGATTCTCTAGTAGCAAAGCTGTCCAAAACAGACGGTATATTTCCTGTGTTAATGAATTATAAACTTCAAACTCAAAACATATTTTATGTGGTGATAAAATGTAGACGAATCTTTAGAAACTGATTACATTTAGAAAGTAATGTCAACAGCTGGTGATATACCACACACAAAGATATATATATATATATATATTCAAAGAACTGTGTGTGGTAATGTGGTAACATATTTAAACATGCTTTAGAGTGCAAGGTAATATTTCTAGAACATTCGACAACAACAACAAAAAAAAGACACAACGTGTAGGTGTTGTATATTTGTGTAATGAAAAGCGAATACTGTTATTGTTATGTGAAATTAAGTGATATGAAATATATTTGTGACGTTATAATAAAAGTGAAATGACAAACAATCAATCGATATTTCACAGCATTTTAAATTGTATTTTTTTTTTATAAGACTGAGTATATTTTTCAGCAGTACCGTAACTAGCATTATATGCGCCCGGTGCGAACTTCTATAACTGCGTTCTAGAAAACTTTTCTAATCTTACCCGGTTCTGACAATAAAATGGAGATTATGTTTATGAAAATAAATCTATCATTTAAAAACTACTTAATTATGAGTACTTGGTAGAGTTTTGAATAAGAAAGTATATATAAATTGTGTTTATGAATTAGATGAAAAAACTTTTATTCGAAAATATTTCCCAAAAATCACAATTATACAATACACAAATGACACCAAATACTGATTAGTACATTAGTACATTAGTAAATAGTGCTGACTGCTGCTACACAGTCACGCGCGTCTCGCCCCACCCGCACACGTCACACACCCGCCAAAAAAGAAGGAGAACTGGAATTCACCAAAATGGTACATGTGAACTAGACTAGCAAACTCGTTCAGGATAGTTGTATTTTTAATGCAAAGTTTGGTAGTGGCCTCTCAGGCTCCATATCACCACTTACAAGCCTTTAGTTTGAGATCCTAAAACGTTGATCGGATGGAATTATAAAAAAAAATTAAAATTATTTTTCGATTTCGTTATTGCATATAAATGAATTGAGAGAAAAGTTTCATTCTAAAATTATTTTAACTGTTTACTTCATTTGAAGACTATTCTTGTTTTTTAAAATTTGTTTCTGATTCTTTATTTTTTATGTGTATTTCGAAATATATAAAAACTTTATTTAGCTTTCATCTGTGGTCATATTAATTCAAATACATGCGGTTGTTATTAGCAGGATCGAAGAGTTTCCTGGAGTTTTCCGGATAGTGAATTTTCAGAAGGTTCTTAGGATTTATTATGGTCATAAGTAGTATTTTGCATAGAACATTTTCATGTAAAATTTCTTCGTGTAGGAACGGTAGGCCCTCTTTACAGATGCGATTGGCGTCAAGCGTCAACGTATGAGTCATTCTCAAAAATGAATTATAAACAAATAAAAATAATAACTAACGTAATTATTTGCTTAAATACCCGGTACACACTGACTTTATGACAAAAAGTTTCAAACAAAACTTGTTTATTTTTAAAAAAGGAACATTTTTTTGTCTTTAAATGTTTTTTCAATCTCTTACCGCTTCAAAAATGGATACTTTCCACCATGGCGGAAGCCCAGCCCGATTTTGCAAATTTACGAACATAACCTTACTTTTTAGCTCTCGAATACACTTACAATATTTTAGCTATTATGGAATACAAAAATGAATGAATTAAGGCATTGTATGAACACTTATACCAAAAAATTTTTCTGTGGAAATATTTTCAACCGTTACAAAGTCGAGACTAAACTAAGAATATCCTGGTATATATTGTTTATATCGGGTATAAAAATCTACAATTGTTTACACAGTCGTTAGAAGATAATTTATGTGAACCTTACCACTCAATATAATATTTTTTTAAGGTAATTTACAAAAATAGGTTCTATCAAGTGAAAATGTGTGTTAGGCTTGATACCTAACTACCTTTTTACGTTCTATAGGTATATGCATGTAAGTAACATACATACATACATACTATCGACATGGAACAAAACTCATACCAAATACGAAATTGGTAAGGTAAACAAAAACTCAACGAAAACTTTCAATAAATTTTATTTTGTACTTTGGTTAACATTTGTACAACCCAAATACAAGAGCAGCAAGCAGTAGGCAAGAAGAAGAGGTTTGTTTTCTTCGTCAATGTTCGTTTATTTCCTTTAACTCATTGTATAGTAGGTACTATAGTAAGGAGGATACACCTGTACCTTGTCGAACAAAATGAACACATACAATATTTATTAGGCGTGTGTAGAGTTGAATAATGGAGGTGGGTGGTTTTCAGTTACCTACAGTTGTCTAAACCAAAGGAAGATGTCTAACTCAGTGTTGGAGAAAATCTGAAATTAATATGTATTGTGCACGATTTCTGATTGATTCTTTACGACATTAAATAGTAGGTGGTAAAAGTTTGTCTTTTTCAAGCCGATTCCGTTGCAAACGCGAACCTCTTTTTCGTCTTTTCTTGGCTTAGCGACTGAAAGGATGAATTTTGCTTTGTTTCAAAGTATCAAAGATTTTACCTCTTTTTGCTTTCATTGATTTTTTGAAGTTTTATGTTTTGGGTAACACTCAGACGTGAATGATATGGTCAAAAAACGGTTCGGTCTAACGATCTTGAGAGACAGGTAAACGGCATATTTTCATAAATAGGTCTAGAATAAAACTGAATAAAACTAGATGAGAACAAGATGAGGTCGCTCTTGCTATCAACTGTATCAATGATGATACAGTTGGCACTATTATGTTAAACAGAATAGAAATAAGCAGACCAGACATTAAGATCATTACATAATTTTTGTTTGGACACTGCCATTGAGAAGATCGCCAAAGTTGGGAATCATACTCCTATGATGTGGCCGCGGATACAGTGGACCATCTGCTGTCGCCCATAAAAGGTTTAACTTCCTCTTCACCTCTTCAGGGCATGCACCTTGATGAACCTGTGACAGAAGGATTTGTCTTATACCCCACCGATCTTATTTCTTATTCCCTAACATGCAAATGAGGGTGATTTATTAGGGCAAATTTTGGTAAATAATACCTGATACGGTTCTAAAATGAAATTCTTATGAACCAAATTTCTTGGTTACAAAGTCAATTTTTGTTAGTTTCTCAGCTTTGAGCATACAAAATTTAAAATAACCTTTGAAAACTTGTAGGATATGCTGGGAAATAAAACGTGAGAATCAGACTGTTCACCAATGTTTGTCATGTACCTTTATACTGTTAAGTAATTACTTCAGGTTCCCCCATTTGCCAATTCTGCCACCAAATTAAAAAGGGTATTTCTATTTTTCATTACTATTAAAATGATTGGGTTCAACGTTTTAGAGATTTATATAAGATGGTTAATAAGATTCCGTAAATAAGATGAATCAAACTGTTAAATTGTTTTCCAAGACACTAACAAATCATTAGTAAGGCAATTTAAATAAAACAAAACACATATCTGTACGACAGAGAGCTTTTCAGATGTTATTGGCGATTTATGTTCAACATAGACATCTCTGATAATATATAAAATAATTTATTAACCATTTCAAATATTGAATATAATTTTCGGTATTTTAAGTAAATTTAACAAAATATATACCGTCATTGATGTTTTAATTAAATATTTTTAAATACTAAATTATAATTTATTTTAAAAATAAATTATTTTGTATTTCATTGTCAAACATATTTTCGTTTCCCATAAAATTAATTAACAGACAATTTTAGTATAAAAACAAATGGAAAATAAATTTAGTTTGTCAGTTCGTGGTACAAACGAAAATATTAAACTAAGATAAAATTTTATATTTGTGGTTCAAAATTATTTTTGTCAACAATCTGCCAATGAGTATATCGTAGCTTTATCTTTTAAAAACAGTACTTGGATACAAAAATAATAAGCAAGCTTCATATATCAATGGTAAAGAAATTTTTACCATGTTTGGTTCCATTAATCGCGAAAATCTTAATGCTTCCTTGTATTGACATACAAGTTAAATTCAAATATGATAGCAGTTTCCAGTTCTTGAAATAGTTGAGTTTTAATCGCGAACAATATATATATATATAAGGCGAATCACACCAGCCGCATAATACGCCTCCACTTCCTTCCATGATCCTCCCATTTTCCAACAACATTCAATACTGGGGTACATTTTCTTAGACAGACGGTCTGTTCATAATAAAAATACTTAATTTACAAATATACTGGGTATATAAAAACTGTTAGATATTCAAATTATGTGTGTTGTTTAACTTGATAATTAAATTGCGATGATAATTCTATCAACATTGACCAAATGACCAAAATAAATAGATTTAAAATTGAATAAAACAATCATTTTATAATTTATTTAAAAGTATTATCGAATTATGGTTATCGAAACACAAAACTTTCTAGTTTCTGTGTTAAATAAATGAATATTTATTATTATACATCTGTTTTGGTAAAGTTTGTGTGAAAACAATTAAATCAAAGGACCATTGAAAATAATTACGAAATTGTTCACAGAAAATTGAAAATTACGTATGAAAATTTGGGATGTTTATGCAATGTAGTGCTTTTGCTACCTACTTTCACAATAAGTCATGTGAATGGTAGAATTTAGAGTTTCACTTGTCGTTCAGTATCTATATAATATACTACCAATAGCATCTGTAGAAAGAAATATTCGAAACATTTTTCGAAAACCGAATGGATTCGGCAAAAAATTCATTTTATAAAACATCATTCAGTTCATTTTATAAAACATCATATTTTATTTGTGATGAATCCATTCGCTTATCGAAAACGTATTTAGAATAAAAGATGTTCGTTATAAAAAAAACCGTCATCTTTTGTTCGAGACATTTTTTCGAGAACCCAGTGGAATCGGGTTTTTTTCAAGTTAAATAATTAATGAAGGTCAGTATTGAAAAATAAGGTTTCTGTGGCCATCAAATCAAGATTTGGGCTTTTTTTTCTTTAGCTATAGTAATTACTAGCTAATACCCGCGGCTTCAAAGGCGTTTTGTTGTTATATCCCCGTCTCCCGCCATTTTAAAACTAAAAGCCTTAATGTAATTTCCCACCGCTTCCCACTTCAAATATTCTCGTTCCCACCGCTTCCACTACTTATCGACACTTCCCCCAAACTTCTATTTCAGCGAATATTTTCGAATGCTCTCCCTCGTAGCGAGATAAAATACATACCAGTTTTTAAGTCTAATCATAAGCTTTTAAAATAAGTTTTATCAAAATCAGTCCATTTGCATGATGTTTGAGCAAAAAAATTAATAAACAAACAAATAAACATAAACAGTACCTTTTTTTAAAATAAACAACTCTTGTTATAAATTTTTTTTACATAAATTCAGAATATACCGGGTATTTAACCAATTAACTCAGTTAGTTGTTATTTTCAATTGTATTATTATAATATTGATATTACCCTAAATTTAAAGTCTAGAAAATGTCGAACAGACGTGAACTCGACAAAACCATGAATACTTCTGCAAATCAAATAGCCAAGCTTTTAATTTAAATAATAAATTTTACAACAAAAATTGAATTTTTCTATCAATTTAAAAAAAAAAAAATCTTATCGAACATAATAAAAAGTTCAATAACGTAGTAATTCTGAATTGTACATTGCATGTAAACATAAATAAACCATATTATGTTACGATATAAAGTTAGGATCTTGAACCGAAAACTTATTATTGTAGTCCAAAAACAACCACAACCCGATTAGAATACGAATTAATATATACTCAAATTTAAATCCGAAAATTTGAATAAATGATATATCTCCCAAAAAATAAGAAGAAAAGTTCTAAGAACTTAGATGTTTTCAAGCTTCGTTTTCGAGATACAGGCTGTTAAACTTTCTTTTTCCAAATTATCCAAAAACTTGACTGATTTCAGTTACACTTGGCAAGTTGTTATTAATAAGAAAGTGGGTTAATTTGATGTCATTAGATTTTATTTATATATTCCAGGGGTAGCGATGGGATATCCTGAATAAATAATTTAACTAAAAATTTGAGTACGCTACTGATTCTTTCTATATTATTTATGGAACGAAGTTCATTAACGCGGCTTACGTGCGAGTGACTAGGTTGCCACGTGACAAAATGTGATATTCTGTGTGTGTATTAGTGTGTCAAGTATGCTGTGTGCATAATAAAAAGTCATTTCCATAGAAACTATACATTTAAAAAATAACTATAAAATTATTTTATTAAAATTTTGTTTCAATTTTGAAATATCAATTTTGATTGTCATTTCCATAGAAACTATAAACTAAACTAGTACACCAAGTTTAAATTTAAATTTTTTAAAACTTCTTAGGCAGCGTTTCGATAATCGAGTGAACAAGGATTGAGAATGAAATTTTACGGTCAGGTTTAGGAAAATTTTGTTACGCGAGAGAGAAGAAAGAGTTGCAGTAGAGAAAAAGAGAAAGAGAGCTGTATATTTTGTTTGATTAAAATTTTGTTGATTGTCATTTCCACAGAAACTATACTTCAAAAAAATAACTGCATACATTTGGAGTTGATGAAAAAGCGTAAGAAATTTCGTTTCTGACGGGTCCTCCGACCGCACCCACTTTTTTAGATTGAGTAATTACAAATATTTATCTACTTATTTTATCTACTTTTCAAGATAGAATAAAATTCTCCTGGAAAAGTAAATTTAATTTTATTAATCAATTGAAATAAGGAGACAGACACCCTGATGGATGAAGATGGATAAGTTTGGGCTTTGAAAAACAATTTTGTATTTACAACATTTTAAATCAATGTGTTGACATCTTCGTCAAAATGTTCGTCTTTCCTACATACATATATTCACTTGTGGTTATGGTCGTTATTTTTTAAATTAAACGAGTTTTTTCGTACTATGAAGTTTGCATTTACGTTTAAGGGTATGTCAAATTCTATATTTATGGGTCCATAAGTACTTTGGCTATTCGAAATCATTTTGTTGACGATGGATCAAAATAACATGCATATAATACATACATACATATATATATATATATATATATATATATATCTATATATATATATATATATATATAGATGTATATATATATATAAATACCTACGTTGGTATAACGTAACAAACATTTGAATATACATGATTGAACAATTTAATCTCAGTTGTATGTTTAGGAAACGTTTTTCTATGGGTGGAGAAGAAGTTATTTACAGAGTGATTCGAAATTCTTATAAATGATGAAGTTCTACCATTTGTTCACTCCACAGTATTTGTTCACTTCGTACCATTTGCAAACTTCCCAGGAAAATTAAAGTAATCAATCCGAAAATCGAAATGCCAATTTCGATTTACGAACGTATGTGTACATTCATAAATCGTAGCCCTTTTTTCTTACACGAAATCTTGAGAGTCAAAATTATATCAGCTTCGATCTGAAATAAATTTTATAGAATATTCAGAAATCCTGGGGGTGAGGTCATATTATTAATATTCATATTAACAACTCTTCAGTTATTGTTGTGCAATACCTACTTTGGCCTGAGCACAGAGGACAAACAAGAAAATTATAATTAATTACTTAATTTAACATATAAATTAATTAATTAAACATATAAAAATTATTTTTATGTTAATTAATTAAAAGCATCAAAAAATTTTTATAAAACACATAAATTGAGAGAGATAATTTTATTTCTATAAGCCTTTGATATAATTATGAAACAACGTTTGTACTCTGTGTTTACCCACAGAGTTTGTCCACGATACAATATTCACCACATTTTTTACATAAATTTTATATTTTATACCTACAGAGTGTCACACGAACTTCTAAAATATTTATGAATAGTAAAAAAATAATAAAATGAATCAATTTTAATGAAAATATTTATTATATCAATAAATTCATTAGATTAATTTCAAATAACGGTTTATTTTTTATTTAGTTATAAATATTACTTATTATATTGGCTACATAATATGCTCCTGTGTTCTCGATGTACAAGTCACAAGCAAATAAACTATGGGGAATAACATACTTATTAGCGAATGTCCTCTAATTTCGTTTGCTCTAAGAGTTTTTGTACCGATGATGGAATTTCGTACAAATTTCTTCAAATGTCCATCGATCCTATCTATTAGATGTCAAAAATGACCATTGTTAAAATTATTAATTATATAATATATATATATATTTGTATAATATATATATATATATATATATATATATATATATATATATATATATATATATCAACATATATATACGTTTATGAGTCTGTGGACTCTCTAGCGGTCTCAGTTTTATTGCGATTGGAATGAAATTTGGTATTTGAGGCACTTCTGGTATTTGAAAGGTCAAGTTCGTTAATGCGTAAAATTGGACAAGGTAAAAGGGGAGTTCAGAGGAAGAGGGGAACACAAAATTTGGCTCTTATACAACTTTAGCTCTTATACATTTTTCGATTTTTCTAATATTCAGAGAGATATTTTTTATTTTTTGTTTTTTTCCTTTCTCTATTCTCACCCCCCCCCCCCCTTTCTCCTTGACTTATATGCCATTTAGTAATAAAATTGATCTTGCAAATACTAAAATCATATCAGATATGATATTTCATTTTGATCACACAAAAATTATGACCGCTAGAGAATGATTTATGTATTCTAAAGAAATTCGCTAAGTTGAAGCAGCCCCTGCGTAACGAATTTTTTTCTTTGTATCGTGATGGTTAAAATGGGAATACTTATGTAAATTGTTGAATTATACCTCTTTTGGTGCGTTATGAGAATCCGATTAGAATGTATTAATCACTTGTCTGGCAACCCTGCAAGAACCTGATCCGCCAGCGAAGCAACAATCCCCAAATCGTTCTCACTCATAATTTTTTTTCCTATATTAATTACGAGAAAATCACATCAATACTTATTTTTACTAACTGCTTTAAAACTGATTAAACTAACCTTTATACGAAATAAATTTTGTATGATCCTGTATAAAAAAACTAAAATGACAATAGATAATAAACCCTAAAATTCTGTATGATCTGCAAAAGATTAAATATTTTATTTATGAACCATCCTGTATAAAACGAAAATGACAATAGGTAATAGCCCCATTCCAGTAAGTTATATATCCCTATTCGTTTGTCCTGATAATAATCATTTGAGTATATATTTTTATTGAACTTCTCTATATAAATATACCTTGGGTGCTTTTCCGTACGTGATCAAAGAACAAAAAGTCATTTGAATTGGTTGTTTGTTTTATTTTTATTTTTTTTATTCATAATTGATTATTATTATATTTATTTGACAATTTATAAAATAAAATTGTACGCCTCTTTATGTTCAATTTTAAAAATTCTAAAGGTGATTTTATACTAACGGATTTGAAATTCTTAAGAAATAAATTATATATTGATTTTTGTCACTTATTGTAAACGCGTCTGGTAAACGCGTATTTGAATGAAACTGGGGGCCACTTTAGCCGCCGAGGAAACTAATTTTACTAATACTGATCATAACCAAATTGGGTTGGGTTTGTATGTTCTTTTCGATGCCATCAAAAGGTTTTTCATTGCATATTGTTTAGTTTGTTTATTTAAATCTTTGTGAAATATCAGTTTATCTACTTATTTATATGAATGAAACAAATAAAGATAAACCAAGACAAAGTTTCCTCACCCTCAACTGAAGGCTTCCTTATGGAGTACCTTCATACAGCAACTTTTTGCGTGTTCCAACGTGATCAATCAGTACGTGTATTGGTTTGTTATAAGCATTTTCGAACTCACGTGCGAACAAGTTAATACATTATATAATGTAGATGTATAAAATAGTATGTTCTGTTACTTTGTTCGTTGGAATTAATAAATATAAAGCATAGATATTGATATAAATATTGTCAGTCTATTTTTTTTAAGTATAACTTTACTATTATACAATTTTAAAGACTTTATTATTTTACTTTTTTATTTTATTAGAAATTTATTCTAAGTAACAGATTATAACTCTAAATTGTTATTATTTATGATAAATTTCCAAGTATTTAAACTACATATTATTATTTAGCAACGGTCTACGTGATGTGTCTGAAAATTGATCCCGACTCCTGTAGGGTTATAAGAGTTACCCCAAGCTATGAAACTTGACTAGAAGAAAATGTATTGATAACTACAATTATCCGTATTTAAGCACCTTTAACTCCGAAAATATTTCGTGGTTCTTCATTCGTGGTTGCTTTTGATGAAGAAATCAACAGCTACAACATATAAGCTTCATTCGAAATTGCTCTTTGTATATAGAAAGACAAAAATTTGAATTTGAAGTACTAAGCAAAATTCAAATCTAAAATCTCTTCTTACTTAACCGGTTACAACATTTCTCAAAATAAAAACAGAAGTAAATTTTTATTTAGTCCATTTTATTAAAATATCGTATGCTATGCTCATTTTATCCAACTAGCCCCCTCCCCCATAATACGGTAGCGAATACCGCCACACACTGGCCGGATGTAATCTTCTATACTGGATCGTTGTATGTATTACGACAAGGAAATCGATTTGTATTATAATTTTTCTAGTTGAATTATAAAATGGAATTCCAATATAAATTATCTATCTTTTATACTGTCTTATTATTCATAGAAATAAATATTCATAGAAATCACATTAATAGTTCGTAAAGTGTGTTTGTATCAAAATTATGTTGTCGCTCATTAAAACTTTGCTTTTTCCAAAGTAACTTCATTCACTTCATTTGTACAAAATTAATGTAAATTGTTTTATAGATAAAACGGATCGCTCACAGTTTTTCGAAGTCAATGATTTTAATGGTATTATGAAGAGATACTTTCGACAACCAAAGTGGGATTTGTTTATTAAATCTGACAACTTTTGTTTCTACCGAAATGACTTGGCACAAATAATTTACTCTAATCAATCTTACACTCTATTATATTTTATTTCGAAAACGGTTATTGATAGAGTTAGCTAAAAAGTTGTTCCTAGAAGAATGAACGTCAAAATTGTAAGACAACCCTTCAAAGTGGACGTTCTGTAGGAGAGGACCCCATAATAGTTGAAGGGATATATCGTAAATTACTGCGTGCTAATTCCAGAATATCGAAAATTATGGGAAGCTCTATATATTTATTATAAATTTATCCATAGATTACAATAGAATCGTATCTTATGAGTAAGTCTTATAAAGAGATTTTGTACCGCGACCAATTTGATCTATCCTCTCCTTCAAAGGTGTTTCAGAAGTCCTATAGTCTTAAAATACGTTAGGATAACTCTTAGATAGATATATTGTAGAGGCTGCCCTGGACGGGCTACACTTTGACCATAAGGTTCATTGTGATGCCTAAGGATGTGAAGATGTGAGTGGAGTGGAATAAATTTTTGTGTATAGACTAGGAATTGGTAGGATATGCTGCTGCAGCCGAATATGATAGAAACTGTGCCGATATTCATCTAGAGTTCGTAAAGGAAACTGCAGTAAACCTTCTCAAGCATAGCCGGATACTTTGTTCTTGTTAATACGTCGACAGTTTAGTCAATTAACCGCCCCTTTTTTTTCTTACTAATTGACAAACTGCCGATGTTGGGATTCGAACCATAACCTCCTCGTTTCTAAGTAGGCATACTGCCAATGTATAACACATTATACCGCTCGGCCACTTGGACTGGTTAGGATAACTCTTGGTGACACTTCATAGATTTCATATGATTGGAGATCTGTTCATCCTAAGTGATATTGTCTTTCGAGAGAGGCTTTCGTATTTACACAGAATGTGAATTTTGGTTTCTTCCTCTTCATGATAAAATCTGCAGAGACCATTCCTTGAGCTATTGATTTTGTCCATATATTCATTGAGTTTGCAGTGGCCAGTTAGAAAGCCAAAAAGTATCCTCAATAGATTTTTTCCGAGTTGTAAACGCTCAGAGGTCTTTTACCATTAGAAGTTTTTTATAAGAGCCTGTGCACGAACTTATCACCAATAAGAACATACCTTTTTTTAATTTCCATTAAATTGTCCAGGTTTACCTTCATTTTAGTACCAAAAGACGGGATTCTTATTTAAACCACCCATTGTGTGACTGAATTATATAATATGGCTAGCGGGATTATAATACGACACCATTCATTTTCTTACGAATACTCCATATATATACATGCTTAAATAAACATACATCCACCTATATCGTTATCCTCGTTATCCTGGTTTACTTTTACCAACGTACGTACGTACGTACACGGTTATTTAATATTTAACAAAATACAAAAAAAAAAAAAAACAATATTCATATTTGACAGAAAATTGTATTTTAATTATTAAATAACTGACATGTTTTTTTTCTCTTGTAATTTTCTTTCCAATATATGTATTTTTATATTAATTTTTTATTTAACCTTTGTTTTTCTCATACAAATTAATTATTTATTAAATATTTTTCTTCTTCGCTGAACTAATTAAATGTTGTGAAATACATTCATTGCCCATAAAATGTACACGAATGAAGATTCGAATTTATTGAAGAAAAAGAGATATTAAATTTTTTTCGCCAGTCAGTAGAGGATCTTAAAGCAGTGGGTATGTTGAATAAGATGGGGTAGTACTTTTTATTTGTTTAGGCACATAGATACATCTTTGGAGGTCATTGTGCTTCCACTTCAGTCCGAGATTCACTTCTCCTATATGTTGGCAATAGTCAGGAGCTTGCTTATCAGGTCTTATTTGTTCAACTTGTATATATTAGAATAACATGTGCGAGCTCGGAAATACTTTTGGCAGCCAAAAAATCTATGGATTTTTGGACTTTTTTCCGGTTTTTCGAATTCTAGTGGAAAAATTGAGATTAAAACCAGACGTTTATTTTGCCTGATAATGTTAATCAATAATGATTTGTTAGTAGTTACCGAGGTAACTCAGGAAATATATAGTGTATAGGCAAAGGTAAATATAAATTTAGTAACGAGTACAATGCATACCTTCCCCCACCATTTATCAAAGAAAAACCAGAGAAAAACGTTGGTCACAAAACAACCTTGTTCTGAGTTCGCCTATGATAATAAAATAAATTGAAACATAATTTAATTTATTTTTTACAAATTTATTGAACAGAACATAGAAACTTAAGCTCCACTGATGGGTGGCCGAATAGGTGGATAGCTTTCTCAACATCTTCACGGTCACAATCAGATGGTCTCTAAAATGGTGGTGTGAAGATTCTGTGTCCACAAGGTTTAAGTCCCTGCTTGGGCTTGAACCTACACCTCCAGATAGAAGAGACTAAAAATAGTATTTATATCATTAAAACAAATAACTTTTGTTTGAAACTTTTTTGAAAAATAATTTGAAACAATTAATATTTGAACTAATTAGGAAAGTGTAATTTTACACATTGTTTGAATGTAAATATCAAGTCAAACTGAAATTGTAACAGAAACGAGAGATGCATATGAATTATAAATGACACAAATAATGGATTTTTGAATAGTTTGCATCGTACCAGTTCTACAGTCTACACACACCATTAATAAGGAAATGTCCGTATCGTACAAACTTAAATAATAGTACAAGAGGACAGTACTAAACTTACTTAGAGTATGAAACTTGCCAAATACTACTGCTATATATTGTTATACCGTGTGTTTTTTAAAGTACACCCAATCTGGAAACAATGTGCGTATCTAACGCTGTCCATATACAGCGCACCATGATGCTGTGCACTCTGTTACTCACAAACATTTGTAGAATGCAGAATGTAGAATATGTATTCATTGATGTGTATATAGACAGTGATATGTACATCACTGTCTGTGCACAGTGAGCGATGATGTGGATAGCCTTTTTCCACCGAAACTGCACTCTACAAATGTCTGTGAATTTGGGTGTAAAAGAGTGCACCGTATCATGGGGTACTACATGTACTACACAATGTACTACACAATGTTTCTATTGGGTCTATGTTAATAGACATATTGTATATTTTTTGTAGAATACATTCCCTAGCTAGACCATAAAACTAATAGAAAGAAATTATAAAATCTTACCGAACTTTTTTACACAGACACATATATAATACATATATATATTGAGTATTATTTAATAGAAGGACACATTTTAATAATCAAAATTTATATTTATAGTATTATAGGTACAAGTAATTGTTGAAATGTAGCCTGACTAAAGCCGCCATGTTAGAATATGATGCCATGAGTAACTTTACCAATAGTGTTAACAAAATTTTTGTATTTTATAGAGACTAGCCTGGTGTTTCAAGATTGATAAAAGATCCTTAATCGACCTCTTTCTACATTCAACAATAATTGATAAAACAACACTTCAGAGATCAGACATTTTTTCCCACCCATTTAATAGATACGATCCTTCGACTGTATGTTTACCTGCGTTTACTATCTAAATGACTTTTATTCCTGAAATTTGCACATCAATGACTCTTCGTCTAATCATAGTAAAAGACAAAATCATTTCAAGGTATATATACCTAAGAATTGAGTGTGTAAAGTTTATTTAAGACACAGAGTCGAACAGAAAGTATATAGTTATATTGTTATATATATATATATATATATATATATATATATATATATATATATATATATATATATATATATATATATATATATATATAGCGTTAACGGAATAAGAAATGGTGAGGAATGAACAGTGGCCGCAGAGATACGTCAGGGGAGTGACCTCCCCCCTTCTCTAATTGGTTACTTATTTAATTAATGTCTAATTAACGGTGGGTCAGTTGCAAAAATTTTTCATCTTAGAATTTCATCCCCTATCCATCGTTTTAAAAAACTCCATGACTTTTGACTCACCCTATATATATATGTATGAACAACCACCACCACCAAACTGATACGATAATTATACTTTAAATTGTCTTTAACAAAAACTTTTTAACTTACTTTCAACGTACAAAATAATATCACTTTATAGTTTTAAAGTTATAGCTATATATGTAGTAGATTCTATATATCTAACTGAAAAGCATATCATATTTGGAACAAATATAGCCCAAACCATAGTCAGTCAGTCAGCCGAGTCTCAGTCAGCCAACCAAGCAAGCCCCCATATCTCTTCATAGTCATCTCACATAAAAACATTGTTTGAATTTTCAAGTAATATATACACACACAACCAAAATCATGCTGCTGCGGAGATAGAGATTCGCTTTTGTTTTTGAAGTATTTGTGTGTCTTTCATTTGTTTTGATTTCATTTATTTATTTACTCTAGTATGTAAGGATTCCGCACCTTAAAAGGAAACCATTATAATATAACTCTCGTCACAACCGTCTGCCACAGAGGTTTTTCTCGAAAATTATGTAGCGCAATAACTTGAACTTTGGTATTTATTTGCTAACACGCATATACAAGCTGTTCTGAAATTCATTCAAGAAAACTTTTCTACGGTGTAGAGCTGGAAAAAAACATAAATATAAATTTTTTCGATTTAACGCTTAGTTTTTGAGATATAATTATAGAACATTAATAAATTCAACCATTTTGTGGGTGTCGCTACACTTATTGAGAACTCTGATTGTCGCCATGCTAGAGTAGGCCACCCTACTCCACTACTGTGGCTCTACCTCCTTATAAAAATACAAATGTGATTAGTTGAATTTATTATTAATATTTAAAAACTAAGCGTCAAATCGAAAAAATTTATTAAACTTTTTTGTTTGTTTTTTCCAGCTCTACACCGTGGAATAGTTTTCTTGAATGAATTTCTGAACACTCTGTATATCGCCAGTCAACGATTAGAAAAAAATAATTGTTTTTGATTAAAATGGTAGGCCAGTTTGGCCTAAAAAAAAGAAGTATTTTTTAATGTATCGTGTGTGGTATCATTTAAAAGAGGTAACTCTACGGATTCTGAAATTAATTGGTTTTAATATTATTTGGTTTTAAATAGCTCAAAATTTGCTAAAATTGATCGTTCCTACCCTGATCTCCTAGGTTTCTAAAGCTAAAACTTGAATAAGGTTAGCTCATATGATTTTTAGTCATGGATGAGCGGAAAACGGCAGTTTTTTTCGACAATGTAATAGTTGCTGAAAAAAACTAAATAAAACAAGTTTTTTTGATCCAAAGAACAACTTGAAAGTTTTTGTTAACATGTCTCATTTGAAAGAGCTGCCTCTAAGGATTTCAAAAATATTTTTGATGGGAGATCATGTATATCGAGACTACACAAGATTTTATATGAGAAGTGAAATGAAATTTCAGATTATACAATGCCACGTTTTTTTTTTGTAAATATCGGCTCTGTGACTGTCGGCAATCGTCGGCGGCATTGTTACAATAGGAGATATCCATTCGTGTTTGTTAACCAATTAAATTGCTTGATTAATCACATTGCTAACAATAAACGCGACAACATTTATGACTGAGTTCTAAATATACATAGATAAAACTAATTTGGTCTATTGACTGTGTAATGTACTCGATTCTAAATCTAAAATGGCTGTAATATTTAGACACCTATGAGTATAGTTCATGTTTCTCTGAGTTTCCTTGTAACCTTGTAATATACAAGTATACCATGGTATATTCCTACAACTGCTTACTGTAATATTGGTACAGAACCCTTATTGTGCAAACCTGACTCACTCTTGGCCTGTTTATTTTCCATTTTGATTCTGTTGTGTTTTATGTTGTTGTTATTTTTTTCCCCATCTTAGAATAATAATAATAATATACATTTGACTGACTATTTACTATTATTATTAATCGATTTAATTTCCGTCGGAAAAACTGAAAGCTGATTTAAAAGTATTATTTTTCGTTTTGTTCACAACAAATTGAACACAGGATTGTTTATGTTTTCAAAGTAATTTTTGCACCTAAAGGTATTTTTAAAAACTTCACGGATGCTATTTGAGAATCGATTCATCTCTATTAGTCTAGTCAACAAGTTAAAAAACGTGTTAATTCTTGCTGCTGCGAATTAAAATACGTTCGATAGCTCGTTGAACTTGTTATGACGTCTAGAAAAATGTGCAAAAATATCAAACCCGTCCCATAAATAATTGCAACCATTAATGATTCCAAAGAAATGGGGTCTACATTTTTTGAAAATTACTCAAAAACTTTATTGATGGAAGAGGATTTTTACAAACAGATTGTTAATGAGGAGAAAATTTCCAAAAAAAAATGTTGACTCTCGGAACTTGACCTCTAATGTTAATGCTTTTTATTTAATGTTGTTGCAGATGAAGTCTGTTCTAAAGCCAAGGGCCTGAAGTGTTAATCCTTAAAAGTTTATAGTTTGTTCTGTCTGAAAATTTATGGTTTGTTAATCTGAAATTTTTACGGATTGTTACGAGTTTAAAGTTTCTAGATTAATTGTTAAAAGTTTATAATTTATCGATTGTTATTTTCAAAAGTTTACAGCTTGTTGAGTGTAAAAGTTCTTAAATTGTTGATTTTAAACGTCCGGGACCTATTGATTATCTAAAGTGTATAGTTTATAATCTGTTAAGTGTTCATAAAAGTTCAAAACATGCTAAACGATGCGAAGAAGCAGATGGAAACAAGTCTCCTCAAAACTCAGGGCCAACTATAGGCCCGTAGAGCTGTTAAATATAATATCATCATACAAGTAGTCTAGAAATATATCCAAACCTATTCGAGTATTAAAACAGTTTTGTAACGTTTCGACTAGTAAAAAAAAAAAGTGTTGAATATTATAGCATCTATCGTTTTACTCGAAAACTATTGATCCCATCGCAAATTTTTATAGACCATATCGTTCGAAATAACTGGAACATCCGGCGGCTTAATTCGAATATTTATAGGGCGTGGTTTTTTCGCTATTAAATAAAACTTTATATTTGTTAACTAATTCAGCCTACCAAAAGAAAACAACCAACATTAAGGTGGTGGTAAAATGATCCGCGAAAGATCGGTCATTAAAAAATTTCTCCATCCATATTTAGATGCTTGAATACAATACTAAACTCTTGTGTAATTCATTTGCTGCGTTTGTAAAACGCAGACATAATGTCACAGGTTACAAATAATTTTTACATAAATTTTAAATGATTTATGCATACTGTAAAATCACAAATTAAGTATATATTGCTTTCGTATATATATATATGCTTTGAAATATTTTTAAAAGCTCATCATATTTTTCTATACAATAGACGGAACAGACATGCATACAACAGAAAGTGATAAAATATTGAAATCAAATTTTTTAATATTACATGGATTATGTTATAAAATAACGATTTTTACCTCTATGCACAGACTATAAAATCTATACATATAAAACTAGCTTACCCGCGACTTCACTCGCACGTTCATTTTTATATCTCCGGCTCTCGTCATCCTAGAAAAATGCATACCAGTTTTTATATAGATCGGTAGATAGATAGATTGTAGACGCTGCCCTGGACGCTACACTTCGACCATAAGGTCCATTGTGATGCCTAAGGATGTGAGAATGTGAGTGGAGTGGAAGGAATTTTTGTGTATAGACTAGGAATTGGTAGGATATGCGGCTCCAGCCAACTATGATAGGAACTATGCCGATATTCATCTGGAGTTTGTGAAGGAAACTGCAGAAAACCTTCTTAAGCATAGCCGGTTACTTCGTTCATGTCCATACGCCGACAGTTTAGTCAATTAACCGCCCCTTTTTTTCTCTTAATAATTGACAATCTGTCGATGTCGGGATTCGAACCCATAACCTCCCAGCTTCCAAGTAAGCATACTGCGCAGAATAACGCCTTAGACCGCTCGGCCACTTGGACTGGTGGCATACTCCAAAAGTGCCGTTTTCTTTTTTGAAACCGATTTGTCACGAATCTATAGGAATTTAGAATAATTTTTCGTATAAAAACTGTTTACTGAAACAAACGAATAACTTTTGTTCTAAATATTGTACCGAAAAACGAATGAAGTCGTCCCAAGCCAGCAGTAAAATTTTGAAAAATGAATCCTATTTTTTAAGTGTATTATACATACAGCTTTAATGGAACTTTTAGTTTGAGATTACTGACAGTAAATTTTTATTTTGTTTCGACAGTCTGGCCAAGGTAAAGACGTAGTAGTAAGTGTAAAGAGGCTTAAGTGGAGATAGACGAGACACCTTGCACAAATTAGGGATTGCCGATGTATTTTACGGGCTACTGAATGAACCATAAAAATAAATGAATTCAATTATAAAAATTAAAAAAAAGGGGCGGTTAATTGACTAAACTGTCGGCGTATGGGCAAGAAAGAAGTAACAGGCTATGCTTGAGAAGGTTTTCTGCAGTTTCCTTCACGAACTCCAGATGAATATCCTACCAATTCCTAGTCTACTCACAAATTCCTTCAACTCCACTCACATCCTCACATTCTAAGGTATCACAATGGGCCTTATGGTCGAAGTGTAGCCCGTCCAGGGCAGCCTTTACAATCTAACTCTACCTCTGTATGAACAGCGCATAATCATACCCGTAGGAACCGAAGAAAGGTCATCTTAATAGATGATGGCGAGGCAAACTGATATCCTTAGCGGGTGATCGCTGGACAAGACAAGCGTGGGCTATTCTAAAGAAGGCCTCTGCGCACATTGTACGAATTAGGGATTGCCGATGGATATTACGGGATACTGTATGAACAGCGTATAATCGTACACGTATACGTCGTCTTAATAGACGATGGCGCGACAAACTTATATCATTTGCGGGTGCGGTCGCTGGACAAGACAAGCGTGGGCTATTCTGAAGGAGGCCTCTGCTTAACCTATGGGCTTAAGCTATGGGCTTATTACTGGCTCCCATTATTATTATATTATACTTACATTCATCTCTTTGATAATACAAAACAATATCTTTAACGTGTAGATAACTTTTGAAATTATTTGTAGCAAATTCACTAAGAGAGTTATCTGGGTTTCAACACTCGAGTAAATGGTATTATTGTCTGTGTATAGAAGTTGTGTGACATTCACACGAAATTTTTCATACATAATAAATATTGTGAAATGATCACATCAGACTTGCTCCAGACAAACGACAGACAGACACATTGAGTACTCTCCTATTATCACATTGACAACCAGCCATTTGGTGTTAAAAAGGATGATAGTAGTTTTGTTGTAAATATTTGCATACACCTATACCTACCTACTCGGGAGTTGTGATTTGTTAGTAGTGTCCGTTCATGGTGAGTCCAAATTCTACTCCGCAATATACATTCATCTATCTATAATGATCTAATCTGGTATGTATATGTAGATACTAATGTATGCCTATTACATAAGTATCTGGTGACAATGTCGTCTGGATTTTAGATAGGTATTCCCGGTTTGTACAACACTGAAGTGCACAAACATGTTGAGACACATTTAAGTGTATTTCACAAATATAAGAATACGTGTACAGTGTCATTCATGGTGAAACCAATTGCCTTTTTAATTGGCATTCTAAGCAAGGCTAGGTAGATAGATAGATACATCTTGGGGTCCATTCTACTTCTGTCCGACAAGATTCGCTTCTCCCCTATGTTCGCAATAGCTAGAAGCTTGCTTATCAGGTCTTCCTGAAGGTTCATACATTCGGGGTGAGATGCACCGAATACCTTGTACCTGGTATAACCCAGAGGTTGCAGTCAAAGAAAATGTGGCTGGATATTTCTTCCTCCTCGTTACACAATCTGCATACAATGGACTCGTTATGGAGTCCCATTATGTGCAGCCGTTCCGCAGCGGATAATGCCCGGTGATGAATCCGGTAACCCTCCGCAATTACATCCTGTTCAGCTTCAGTGCATAGAGAAGCAATGCTAAGAAATGGAAGAATTTATAGTCCTTCTCAGGTTTCCGTTTCGAACTGTTTAACTAATTAAAATAATAACTAAGCCTTTTTGCACTGAAGTTTGTACACACGCTAAGTGTCAGATAATTGTATGTTGCTTAAGGGTCAGCGAAGATTAGGCGATGGACTACTTGAATATGGTCGAGTATTTTTGTCGACTCAATGTACAACAAATGTGAGACGTGCACCCCTGCTGGAACAGCCCTGTTTTCGAGTACACATAGCTAAGAGAAGATTTCTAACTCGATGACACAAGACCGGAATTTGGTTCTAGTAGTGTTATTAAACCAAGGACAATCTTTTTTCTGAACCCCTTTTCAGCAAAACATAATACCCAACCTAAGTATTGGAAAATATAACTAGTTAACTTTCCAGTGTCTCTGACAAGGGGCGGAGCTTAATGTTTCAACCTACTAACAGCAGTAATTAAGTTGTTGAGGGTTGGCCAAAGGGTATGGCAGGGTGCTTAGCAACATTGACCTACTAGCTCTTGTGTCTAATTTACCCATCAGAGAGCATATCCAAGTACTAGTTCCCACTAGGGAAGATTACCAAGTGTCTATAAACACCTTTTTTTGCATGAAATCTCGAAAATAAAAAATTATACCGACATCGTTCAGGTGCCAATCGAAGCGTATTAACGCCAATATAACCTTAAAGAAATTTTATCTAATTCAGTCAAGTATAAAGTGAGGCTTAGACGGAGGGGGAAACTCAAAGTTTGAAATACCTTTCGAAAGACTATAGTTAAATGGATAAATTTATCACACGTTAAGTTTTAGTAAATACAACGTACAACAATTTGTCAGCAGACCATTTTTGCTGTAAGTTTAATATTTAAAGAACCGATGGGCGATGTTTCAGTTCAAACGATTCAGCAAAAATTTGTTGAAATACCTAACCAATTGAAAGGATTCAGGAAAAATAAAAACAAATACTGGAAAGTTGGTCGTGTGAATCTCATGAGTACAAATTTATCCGACAGCTTGATTTAGATGGAAATATCCTATCATTCTGAATCATCCTGTATTTGCTTAAAATATCACTGTCTGTTTGCTTGATAGATTAACAACTAAAATATTACTAATACATCAGTTTAGAAGACATACTAGATACTCGTTGTTAGTGTAGAATTGTAGATGAACAAACGTATCTAGACGACATCGTTCGTATATCCAATGACAGTTTTAGAACTAGTAGTTCCCAATCGAATGTTATCATGTCCAATGTCCATTTAATACATTCAATTGTTACCTGATTATTTATTTGTGAGTTTAAATTTAATATGGCACAGGAAATTAGGACAGTAACTATTTATAAATTTTAGTTGTATCGGAAATAACAATAGATAATAATATTTTCAGTTCTAAATTTCTAAAATTGTAGTATCAGTATCATGTTTTAATGTCAATTATGGTTTTTAAATATATATAAAAGTCTATCGAACAAAATATGTAATATTTGTAGTTATAGATTTGTTTCCAGAGGTATCTGAAAATAAGATTACACAACGGGAAATCTTTAATGGTAATTTTGTTCGTTCACTTTCATCCCAACTCGAATCGGACGTGAAAAAATCTGATGTGAAACGATCACAAGACTTATATTATACATAAAGTTTAACAAATGGGTTTAAAGATGTACGAGCACTGAAGCTTCAAAAAGATTAAGGCTTGTTTGTTTGTTTACATGTAGTTGAAGGGCATATAAATCAATTATAAAAGTTTCAGAGCGGAAACGGGAGTTTTGAATTAATTATTTAATGTTAAAGTTCGAGTTTTAACGCCATGCTCTTATGGAGAAACCCATATTTTTATACATAATTTGATAATTTTAATCTTTGGTTAAAATTTGCTGTAAAATTTTTGGCTTGGCCCAGATTGAGGGTATTTTCTTTTTCCACCCTGAATTTATGCCCACCAGTAGATACATAACAAACTTTCTTAATGGTCTATGTCTGTTAAGGATAACATCACCAAATGTAGAAATATCATTTTAAGTAGACCATTTATCAGGCGAAAAAGGATTTTGTAGCCAAACTTATAGAAATACTGAAAGAATATTATTTAAGACAATAAAAACGAAACAAATATTCTTTTAATGATACCGTCGATCTCTCATTACGCCAAAATGAGACTTCATCGAGTCCTGCAAGAGAAAGGAATTCCTCAATTCCTGTTGTGCTGAAAGAAGGATCATATCTATCACATTTTGAACTAAACATTTACTACTCTTAAATATGAGTCAATATATTTGTGGTAAGAATTCATAATAAAACCACTACTTCAGTGAAAATCAAACACAATATAAAAAAAAGATAAAGATCCTTATCGGCGACAAGCTTTACACTGCTTTTACTAAAGTAGTACTTAATATTCCATTTTGTTTTTATTCCAACTAGAAAATAAGAGTAAAGTCAAACATGTTAAAACATGTCACACTAACACATAGCACAAGTTATAGAATGTGCGACGATGCACAAAGAAAATGTTAAGAAATGAAAGAAAATTAAGTAAAACAATAAGGATATTAAATAAAAGAATAAAAACTACATAAGTGTGCGAACACAACTGTGGTATGGAGTGAGATGGAATATATTGGGAGGGCCCCACTCCTCTCCCATTATCTTCTTATTCCTTTTCATGTTCAATGTACAATAAACAGACAGGCAGGCAGTCGCAGACAGACATACAGTCAGGTATATATAGGGTGTCCCATACCATACACTCACTATATTTTAGTAAATCTTCAAGGAACCGTTTCATGAAAAATATTGTAAGTCGTATTGTTCGGAAAGGGATATCTTATGGTGATCTTCATTTTGACCTCGGTTTTTATGGCTATTTGAAACTCGTATTTTACAAACTTGTAGTTTACAAATGGGGACCCATTTTTTTCTGTAAGTTAAGGAAAAACGAACATTGAACTGAGTAATAAAGTCTATTTTGGATAAGAATTGACTATTTTATTATATCCAAAGATCCAGGGTTCGATACACGGTGGATGCATGCATTTTTCATATCAATATTTAATTAAAAATTCAATGATATGTTAGTCTATATAGTATAAGTTAGTTCTTTCGTACTATGTCATACGTAATATTAATGGAAATTGACATTAGGTTTGTATTGAGACGTCTAAATATACACAAATAATTACACAGCCCGTTTGCAAAAGCATTTCTAATAGAGATTCAATATTAAATAAATTAATAAAATATTTACTATAAAACGATACACACACATGCATACTGAAACTGAATGTCTGGACTGGAATTTTGGGTGACCATTATATAGAACCATTCTTCATTGACGGATCTTTAGATTCTAAAAAAATATTTGAGTTTGTTACGAAATAATATTTTGCCAACTGTGAAAGCTCTTCCTAATTTAGACCTGGAATCTGTATGGTTCCAACAAGATGGTTGCCCTGCAAACAATGCCATGATAATAAGGCTATTCCTAGAACAAACTTTCCAGGACCGTTTTATGAGTGGTTTTGGAACCTTCAAGTGGCCAGCCAGATCGCCAGATCAATCTTCTTACGACTTTTTTTGTGGGGTTTTCTAAAAACACAGATCTATTCGCGGAATATGCCTGAAAATTTGCAACAATTAAGGCAAAGAATTGTTGACAATTGTGCGAATATTGCTCCTCAAGTGCTAGAAAATACCCGGGTAGATTTCTACAATCGACTCGCATATTGTTTAGCAAATAATGGAGGAATATTCGAACCGTTGGTTTAAATTTGTTTCTTGTCGGAATTCAATTTTTCTTTTCTTTTTTAGTTTTTTATTTTTCTTTTAACTTGTGTGGATTGTTGTTTTATGTTATACCGTTAATAGTTTATTACCGTTATATATTTGTTGTTTTTTCTTCGGCTATTCGATTTTGTCAAAATATGAGTTTCAATTTGAAAAGCACAAGTAGAACTTCAAATAACCTTAAAAGACAAGATCGAGGTGAAACTCATGATCACCATGAAGTGCCACCCTTTGAACAAAATAACTTTTATCCGAAAATCCTTGAAGTGAAATATTCAGGTGAATTGTTAGAAATAAGCTACCCTATATATACGAGTATACACGTGTGTCTATTTTAGTTACCTTTTTGTTTTAGTATAGTTCGTTTTGTGTTATGTTTCTACTTTCCCATGTTCAAAATAACATCATTTTCACATAAGAACATGGAAAATGCTGTAACGCGTTTTACTTCTCCATTAGTTTCCTTCAAGTTTATTATTTATTTATAGACAACCGATATTTGACATTATTAAAGAGGACAGTACCCTGTAAGTGTGTATAAGGGAAGTTTTTGAAGATGCGAGTATAATGCCATTTACATTTGTGGAAATTACCGATTTATAAACCAACCAAACGAAGGGAAAACACAAGGGAAATATTTTCACAGTTTATCTGGTGAAAGGTATTAATTAAATTAAAACCATAATTACGTTATGATTTAACTCATAAAAAAATGCATCCCTGGATGTGGTGTTTCTTTTGTTTCTTTCCAAACAAATTACCATAAATATTTCAAAAAAATTGTCCAAAATCGAAAATTGTCCTGAGCTTTTCGTAAATAAATCGAAATGTATTATTAAAAATATATTTCCAAAAAATATATTGATTAAAAGTCTCTAGAGGGGTACAATTTTTTTATGTTTTTGTCATCCTGAGGGCAGCCTTTGTCTGTCTGACGTAAATATTGGTCACAAAATTTCAGTAAAGATTAGAGTTACAGAAAACTTTACGATAATTTATTTTCCAAAACAATTTTTCCATTTCATTAATATTAGGATAGATATTCCATATTTTGTGTTTCCTTTCTCCCTATGAGCCCCCATTTCCCCTTGACGATTTTGCCCATTAACGAAATAGTCTTTTCAAATGAAAAATCACATTACATACAAGTATATATATATATATATAGGAAATTTCGTGAATTCTTTGAGTTGTAAACGAACTAAGAGTGTTAAAAACAGTCATCGGTTGTAACCATGTATGACAACCTCGATATTGACTCTGGTCCAATGTAATATTAAAAATCTGACACACAACCTTTGTTAACATCCACACAACCTCCATGTACAACCATTTTATTTATATAAACGTTGATTGATAATAAATTTGCATACGGTCTCTAAAATTGGTGAAATGTAGACGGGAAACTGTGGAAAAAGTGGTTGATCAGTAACATTTATCATTGCCGGTAACTTTTTTTCTATTTTTATTCTTTATTACATTTTATCTCTGGGTATTGAAAAAAAAACACAAGAAAAATAATTACTTAACACAAAACAGCAGAAAAAAAATTGTTTTTTTGGCAAAAATTTTCACTTTTTGTTCTTTCTAGATGGAATAGATAGATAGATAGGTATTTCTTTCGAGTATAAAAAAGTATTTCACTTTGACCTTTGGACCTCTTATGCTCCCCCTTCTAGTTCAGTCTGACGAGATTCGCTTCTCCCATATCTTGGCAATAGCCAGGAGCTTACTGATCAGGTTTTCCTGAAGGTTCATATATTTTAGAAGGAATAAAGGAATATCAATTAATTTTAAGGAACGAACAAATTTTGTTAGAATTCTTTGATTACATCTATACAGTTCTATACGTTTTGGTCCTCGGACAAAATATCCATGACAAAATAAAAAATTGTTTTAATTGAGCAAAAATAACACCCAAATATATCCAAACCCGACCAACTCGGGATATGGTAACTATTCCAAACTAGTACTTTAGCTTTTGGCACAATATGTGAAATATATAGAACGCCCTTTAGTGCGGACGCCGAAAAACACGCAAACCCGATGAAAAATATATTATTTAAACGCTTCACGCTGAAAACCTGCAAGAGACTGCGTATGTCCTGATAGCCATATTGTATTTATGTTTATGCTTTAGTATATAAATACGTTTGTCGAAGGAATATTTTGTCTCAAAGATATATAGTCTAGATATATTTTGTCTTGGGGATTTTTTGAGTCTTAGATATATTTTGTCCCGGGGATATTTTTTCCTAGGATATTTAGTCGGGGATATTTTGTCTGAGGATCAAGACGCCTATTACCGTATATACCATTTATACCATATATGTAAACAACGACAAATTGTCTAAAGATCAAACAAATTATAATATTATCGAATTAAAATATTCCTGTTTAACCATTATACCATATATAAGATTGGCTAGGTATATTTATTTATACTCCTGTGTTAAATTTCACATAATGAGTCAATTGCAGTACCTTTCAAAGATAGATAGATGTAGTAAAATAACATATTAAATAATTGTTGATTCGGCATTTCAATGTCAGTCTGTCTGTATGCCTGTCGTTATTGTTGTTATTGTTCCGAAGACTGAGAGTAGAAATGAAATTACAGTTCATTCCTGTACGATATATATACACTGCACAGCAAAAAAAAGGAGAAGGTGCTTCCATTCATTTACATTACACGTTATGAGCTTTAGGCGGGCGTTTCGATGAATTTCAGAGAGCACTGGTGCAACGACTGGCTTTCTGGATTGTGAACTCCCATAGGACATATTTGGGATGAACTTGTGCCAGAATGGGAGGTAATTACCCAAGATGTCGTAGCGAATTTAAATAAAAGTGTGTCTACAAAGCTTGAGGCAGTCTATAGATCAAGAGGAGGTAATATCCACCTATTTAAAGTTTAATTCCTTCCAAAAACCTCGAAATAAAATGCCTTTTTTAAAATTATAAAATTTATGAAAATTTGTCTTTTTTTTAAATTAATATTTTTTCCCGTATTATAACGTTTTCTTTTACAATTTTACCTCGATAACAATAAAAACATATACAAATTTATAAAAATGTAATTCATATGAAAGAAAATTACAAAGAAAATAATTTATATGAATTTTTCAAAGTACGCCGTTTTTTTTGCTGTGCAGTGTATATAATTATATACTTCACAATATCATGTGAACCTTGAACCCGAAAACAAAACAATAGGAATGAGAATCTTTTACCTAAATTAAATTATCTACTTATATATGAATTAACTTGATATATAATAAACACTAATGTAATAGTATTATTATACCCAAACTCAGTATAGTATGTATATACATAATATATGGAGCTCTATTTGTATGTTTGCGTCGATTTCCGCACGGCTACCCATTCGATGATAGCACGAGAATGCTAATATTGTTTAAAAGCCCGAAGTAGATTTACAATATTTCAGCAAGTTTCATAATAAGTTGAGGCATTCTCTTAGGCTTGTCGTATATGAAATGGAAATTCAGAATCCCGACCGATAGTTTCAAATACAGCAAGCCTGACGCTTTTATATATTAAAATTTATGACATTTGTTTAAAAAAACACATGACAGACACTGTAGTTTTGAGGGTATTTTGCGGTACAATGGTTTTCGTATTCTACTATATATATATATATATACTCTCCTGTCAATTTTTTTTCACCTTCCCTACCTAGCCGGAACTATTGATCGGGTTTCTGATTTTTCATTCCATTAACGGCAAGTCTAACAGAATGATTCAACTTGATGTAATACCGTTGCTGAAATACCGTAAGTCTGCCAACTACTGGCTCTTCAACTAATAGTGAAGAGAAGTTCGAACCGCTGCAAATAATATCAACTGCTCTACTTGTTCATCAACCTCTATCCGTGATAGTTCCGGCGAAATTGGCCTCCACCGTTCTGTATTCCACGCGTTATTTTTGTAAATATTAATTCCTCATTGTACCGACTTGAATGAATATTGGGAACTGCTATCCATAATGGGACCTGCTTCTTATGTTCCCAGATGATGAATGTTTCTTGAATATACAGTGGTCAACCGTTACATCAGTTTTCCCGACCCATATATTTATACCAGACTTCTCTTTTCAGTGTTGAACATGGATATCAATAGTGTACCTTAAATATAATCAGCTGTACCTCTAATGAAATATCTCACATCTCGCCATTTAATCTTTAATATTATAGCGGCTAAGAAAGCGTTAGTTTTTGATGTGAAACATTTATTACGACGTGTTAGACCGACTGTTGGCCCAGCGACGTTTACTCGCCACGCGATCAACAAGTTGCTCATAGATGGCGGTACATATACAGGTTCAAAAACTCATTCATAGGTGGCAATGTATATTTTCTATACAAATTAGTTAATCATAGTAATAATAGTTTAAGTAACTGATTGAAAGAATTGAGCCGTTTTTGGTATTAAATTAATACATTTTCAATAAAGAAGTTTTTTTTCTTAAAAAAAAATCTGAATATTTTGTTTTTGATTATGCCATATTTTTTGATTATGCCATATTTTTTGATTATGCCATATTTAATTCTTTTAATAAACCATTCTTTCATGCAAATTTTCCATACAAAATAGTGTCGGTATTTCAAAACTGCCAGGCGTCGCCGCGACGGCATAATTTTTTTATATTTTAAGAAGAGAGAAATGCTTTTGGATTCTCTTTTCGATTCTCAGTGATCTGTTTCTTACCTTTTCCCGTTTTTTGCGGTAATACTAATTCCATGATATCGTAAAAATTCTCAATAGGCAAATACAGCTATCCAATACCTTTTTTCAGAATCACTGTTTATGGAAGTCTAGTCCAGACCAGTTATCTGTGAGAAAAATAACACGGCGAGTGATTTCCAGAACTGTTTATGGAGATCGATTCATATATCGTTCATATATACATAATTTGATTCGTGTAAACGGTGAAACACAGTTAAATATTAACTTTAATCTAATATTAACATTTCTTAATGTTTAAAGAATCATCTTTATACCACCATAATACTATTTGTTTTGTTGAAAATTGTTTATTTTGGAATTGTTTCAATTCCCAAATCCTTTTAATAAGTAACATAATTAATGTAATAAACTTTATTAATAAATGAATATATTTTTGACTTACTTCTTCATCTAGCACACACATCTTAATGAATAAAAAGTGAGACAACACATTGTACGTAATAATATTCTACTCACAATAACATATAAATGATTTAGGAAATGATGATTATAGGGGAAGGAGGGTGCGAGAAAGGAAAGGGTATACTTGTATTCGAAACTGTCTTTGCAATTTATTTTAAAACTATTGAGAATTGAATATTTCAAGTATTTACTACCTTGTAAGAATTATTATTCAATGTTTTCAAATACCTTTTTAATCATCTCTCTCTCTTATTTATCACTCTACCTTATTTATTACAAGTTTCAAGAAACATCAATGTTTGTATGAATTCTAGATGGTTGAATAAATAACTTTTGACGTTTGCTTTAATAGGAACTACAGACGTGCAACCTGTGTAAGTACAAATGAATGTTCGGTAGTAGGTTGCTAGTCTGTATAGCTGTTGCAGAACAAAACTACATGTGCTTGATCTGGTTGCTGTAAAAATTATTTGATATTTTGTGGGTGGAGTTTAATGTTGCTGTACAAGTTCTCGTATGTAACGATATTTGCAACATATTATCTAATATTTTATGTTTTCCTAATATTTTTTTTATGTTTTATTACATAGATTGTCAAAAAATGTGTGACAAAAAATGTCACACAACAAACTTGAAAAAACGGTAGAGATACATACAAATAAACTAGTAGATAAATAAACTACAAATTAAATGAGGTAGATAGAGACAAGATGACAAGTGATTGAATTTTTAAGATAGAGTAATAAAGTAATAAAGTAATGTTCCCAATTTTGGTTGCACGTCTGTGGGCAAAATATTTTGTAGGAGTGTTCAATGTTGCTGCACAATGTTCCGCGTTTGTAGCCTAATTAAAAGGGTCTTAAAACCACAGTGCATAACTCATTTTGTTTTTAAAGACAATTCAAGCTTCACAGTCCAGAAACAATAACAAATACATTCACTGAACACGTCAACATTTGCCAAAACAGAGCAGCTTCGTTCTATCGTTTCCGTTTTTTATTCATATGATTTTGTTATAAGTGTAAATATAACGTGTGGAAACAAAACTAATAATAACAAGAACAAATATAACAGTAAAAACTAAAAATAAGTATTTAAAAAATCAAACAAAGAATCGAAATGATGGATCACAAAAATGATAGCAGTTAACAACAATTCGCATACGAATTGATGTGTAGATTGAACCAAAATTATCTGGATAGAAAAATTTTAAATAAATTCTTTTAAAGTACAGTTAAATTAGTTTTGACAGTTACATGCAAAACAACATTAATCAAATTGCAACAATAATAATTTTTTATATCTATTCTTTATGTAAAAAAGAATCGTTGAGAATAATTTTAAAATAATTACGAATAAAAATAATAAGGTATCTATTTCCATTTTCTTTTTGTTTGATTGATTGATTGATTTGTGTTGGGGTCTAAAAAGTATTGCACTTCGACCTTATGGTCCATTGTGCTCCCCCTTCTACTTCAGTCCGATGAGACTCGCGTCTCCCATATATTGGCAATAGCCAGAAGCTCGCTTATCAGCTTTTTTTTTTGTTAGAACTGAACCCAAATATTTTGATCTAATTATTACACCAGTAGGTATTTACGTTTCGAATATGTAAATCACTGTTGTTCTAAAAATAATTCTCCTATAACACATTCTTGAATTTGTCTGTTCTTGATCAAATACAGCTCTCTAAGTTCAATACAAACATCTATGGATTAAACACTTTCTTTTGATCATCTAATGAGACAAAATTCAATGATTCAGAATATAACCTTTCATCGTGTTTTAAACCTCTAATGATCAATCGAACATATCTCATTCAATCCTAGAGTATCATTCAACAGTATACTACATACATATTGACAAGTCTAATTAAATCCCATCTTTTGGAGACAAGGACTATGTTTACACAAATGTTTATTATTATTTTGAAATCAAATGACAGCGATATAAGAGAAAAGGAAAGACAAATTTGTTGTTATTTAAGACAAAACTCAATCGAAATGTATTCTTCTATTTGAAATACACACTGTGTGCAATAAAAGAACGCTAACATTTTAACAGAAATAAAAATCGTCGAATAAGCGAAAAAATCGGAAAAACATTGCTGTCGAAATATATTTAATAATAGGTCCTTGAACTTATAAGTGAAGCACAGGTCATCAACGAATATTCGTCATCGAACTCGATTCTTGGTATGGGTCTTAATCTGTGTCCAGATCATTCCACCTTTTTCCCTTCCCTTTTTCTCGACGCTTCACCTCTTGATGTTCTTCGACCGTCCTCTACGTCTCGAGCCCTCCGAGCTCCAAATCAGCGCCTGACGGGCAATGTTGTTTCCGCTGAAACGCGAGGTATGTTCAAATCATCCCCACTTTCCACGGCGAATTTTTCGATCACGGGGCATTTCACCTGTTCTGATCCACAACTACTCGTTAGAAATAATTTGTGGCCACCATATTCCAACAAGGCAACTCCACGTCTCGCACTCTTGGCTTAATTTATTAGTCGCCTTATATCTTTTCCCGCTCCTCCGTCTGTGGTAAGGATGCTCCCCGGGTAGCAGAATTGATCAACCCGTTTTATCTCCTGGTCTAAGGCAAACCTTACTTCGTTTCTGTTACTTCCGCATCTCTTTGGTCTTTTGGTCATTTCTCTTCAGTCCGGAATGCTTCTTGCTTCCAAAATATAGCTCCGAGAAATAGTAGGACTATTCAGGAGTTTGGTAATGTTTTGTATTTTCAAGATACTGGCTTTTATATTTGTAATTTTTAACTTTTATTTTCAACATCGCTAATTTTGTAAAGAAAGAACTTGGGAATGTGAATCTACTATTTCCCGGGATTCTATCTCGAAAATAAAATTTTTCCTTTTCTAAATTTGATGACTATTGATAGTATTTTAGTAAAAAGATTTGAAAATAAAATGTTAGAAAAAGTAGTTGTGTATTATGTTTTTTTTGGAAAATAATTTGATCAGATATACCACATTAAATTTGTAATGATTTCTAATGAATGTAAACGGTGATTGGTACATAAAATAAATTAAAGTTTGACACTCTTCGAAATAAGATCTCTTCAGACCCCTTAAAACCCCTTTAGAAAATTTCCATAAAATTAGCTTAGGAAAAGAACTTACTTAGAAGTAACACAATATTTAATCTTATTTAGAAAACCGATCCGATTTACATTTGTCTAGGTCTAGATCTTTGAGATTGTTAAATCCAATTGGAATAGACTCTTAATTCCAAAGAGAGTATTATCAGATATGGTGTAGATGACGTTAATTTTTTAAGTTGTAAATAATATATATATTCTTTAATTTTAAACCAATTATTCGATATTTACACCGTAAAGATGAGCAAAATTGTGGTATTTAACTAATCCTTTAGAATGTATAATTCATAATTGTAGTAGACATTAGAAGAATAATAAGTAAAAAAACAATTTGAAATACTAATATTTTGTACATTAATCTTGATTTAAAATAGAAATGAAACAAAATAAAAGTATTAAATAAAATAAAATTACTGGTTATTTACTGTAATAGAATGCGATCTCAATTATTAGCTAGTTAAGTTACAACTAAAACATATTATATCTACAATATATAGCTCATTCGTTCGTTCTCGCAATGTTAGTATATATATAGTGGTATCTCCTCTCTGAGAAGTCTGAGGAGATACCACTTGTGAAGAATAATAAGAAAAAATAAATAATTTTTTTTGTTTACACTGTGTTTCAGAAAAATATACCACTATCCATCTAATATCAAAGATAATCAAAGATGACTTGATTTTATTACATTCATTTCAAAAATTTTCCTAATTCCTGGATCAATTATGTTATCAATAGGTAGTTCCAAACGAAAGTAGTCATAATCCACATGGATTAGATAATTCATACTGATGATGACTACTTTGTAGTTGAAATGCGTATTTATTAAATACAAATTATTGAGGAATTACGACAAAATTTTAAATTTTATTAAAGGACATGTCTTAGTTGACTGTGGCTATCCTTTGACAGGGACACCCTTAAGAAGGGAGTCGTCACACAAGAAGCCACTACTCCTTGAAGCATTTGAAGAAAATATTACAGAAACGTCGACCGATTCTACGTCGACCGATTTTAGTTCGGTGAGGTTGTCAAAGAATGGCTGATCAGTGGGTCAGGTCTCTCATAGCAAGAGCTGGACAGTGATAGAGGATGTGGGTCATCCTAATCTGCATTAGTCGTGGTGTACTGGGAGGCACATGCTTTCAACATGTTTCCTTCTAGCCAGTCACCCGTAATGACCAATACTATATTACTTATGGGGGCCTTTGAACAAAACGTCTTTGACAAGCCTACAGACAGACACCGAAGTAATTATATAAGGTAATTATAATTTAACATAAATATTATTTTATTAATGAAAGAATAATAATAAGAATAAGGATTTTTGTTGCTTATTACATGTTCCCCTAATATACTACACCGTATATTTATTGTCCATCGGTGCTTTGGTTTCCGGATTTGATTATTTATGCGCTCATTGTTTTGAGTGCTTTGGTGTTTAACATGTCTTTGAGCCAATCACGAGTAGTCTTCATTTTGTTTCAATTTATCGATTTCTATTGTGATCGTGGAAGGAAGTGGAGGCGTGTGCTATTATGCGCCAGGTTCGATTCAGCCTATATATATGTACAATTATTTTTAAATCGAATTTCGTGAATATTTAAACTAATGTTTATTACAGTTTTCTCTTGCAGCATCATTGCGTGTTCAATCTCATTTTCTACTTAAATAATGAGTAAACATTTCAAATAAGTGTATTATGAAGACTACTACATACCAGAATTTAATAAAACATACTGTATAAATTATATATTTCATAATATATATAATAGTACGTATAGAAAAGTTTTACAATTAATCTAAATTACGATCAACTTTATAAGCCACATGTGGCTGACTAAATGTACTTGCAGTTACTTGTTTCTATGCCTTAAAGAATAATATATACAGGTTGTTTCATTTTAATTGCATTTATTTACTTGCATTGCTGTCATTTCATAATAGTTACTTAACTTGGTCGTCTCTCAATTATAGATGTTCATGTACACGCTTTCTATGCATTTTTGCAAAATAAGTGATACCACTATTCACTAGTTTGCAAATTTAATCTCATGGTCATAGCTAGATTAGTCGTAGTCACTATCGAGCTGCGCTATTGAGACTAAACCGAATCGCGATTTAGCAGATATTGAATACTAAAATGTGAAAAATATTATCTAAATGTAATTATAGATAAGAATTATTTAAAAGTTGAGTTGCATCGAGTCCATTCAGTTTTGGAAAAAAAACTGACTAGCAGAGAACGCACAGCCTAAACTGGTGGGGATTTTTGAAAATACATCCCCTCAGAGGGTTAAATAAAGGATGCAGGATTGTATAGAAATTCGTCACTTTTTAAGTTAGAAATATGGAATTGGTGTTTAGGCTTCCATTTACAAATAAAAGTCAGGTATATCAGCGTTTTTAGAAATTCATTCCCTACGGGGATAAAATAGGGAGCGGAAGATTGTATTTCTCACCGGACCTAAGGGTAGAAAAGAAGGGCAGAGCAGGTTATCCAAAAACTCGCATGGTTCCTGAAATGATAGGAAATCCCATCGGAAACATAACTAGTATTATTATAAGGAACAGTTTTGTGATTCCAACTTTGGTATTACGTATTGTCGGTTCGGAAATAAAATTTAGAGGGGGGCTTAGATGATACAATTAAGTTTATTGACTAACCTGAATTTTATTTGAACAAACCTCCAGGCTGAGATTATGTTTCGGATGGAATTTATCGTAAAACTTATAACATGATTCAAGATCTCAAGTTGTGGATAGAATTTTCCGCTTCCGGAGTTCTAGCATGAAATCACTTTTCGACAGAGTTTACTTATTTTTTTCACCATTTTTGACAGTTTAATAATAAGAACGTGATATAATTAATAAATTAATCATTGTCTCTCACTCTCTCTCATTAGAAGTATGTAAAACTTCATGCCCGCCCAACTATTATCAGTTGTATGAAAAAAAAAACTCGACAGAATAAAAAAAAAAAACTATGATAGTATAGATAAATATTTATTAAATAAATTTTATTTTAAAATCACGTTTTACTGTTTTGTTTTCGAAATATAATAGTTTAAAATTTGTTTTAATTTCAAAATTACAGTAATTTGTAGTTGAATGGGCGTGAAAAGTGTTGCACTCCGACCTTATTGGGCTCCTACTTTTACTTCTAGGTTCACTTCTTCCTAATTTTGGCAATAACCAGTAGCTTACTTATGACGTTTCTGTAAAGGTTCATATATTTGGGGTGAGATACACCGAATATGTTGTATCTGTGTATGCGGGTATATGTATTTGTTCTATAATAAAACCAAACCGGTTTTTTGTCCTGATTATACAAGACAGTGCTGGAACACCCTTAATGTATACCAGCTTCTATTTCTGCGTACATAGAATTCACTTCCAGTTTAAATTGAAAATACTTGTATGTTGAATACTGTACAATCATATTTCTATTTAGACATATTATTACTTAATGTTGTCTTGAGAGACCAATACAATATCCCATATTACAAAGCTATTTACTTGATATATTTTCAAGTTTCATTGCATCAGTGGTCGACGTTTTACTTCTCTGTACTTTATAACTTATTTTGTTCTATTTAAAATCTTTTAATACTTTAATCAACTTTATTTAACTTTAAGGAAAAAAAGGAGGAAGGAATCTTTTTTTAATTAGGTTATGAGCTATATCTATAATGATCAAATATTATAAATATTAAATATAGTGAGTCTAAGAGAAGCAGTTGAATTTAAAAACAAAAAAACGTTCATTTTAATTCACACGGGTGTGTTCAAATTTGCAGAAAATACGCAGGAGTTACGTAAACTATGGGAATTAATTATATTATGGTCCAAGTGGAGACCGTAAAAATGGTGCACATTTAATTAGGGGATGCAAGTTTTAGAAAAGATAGTATATATTAGTGACTTGCCAAAGGATCCCTGCAAGCACTTGATCCGACATGGGGTTGCATCATCTTGAAATATTATATAGCACATAACTTTTTTCTGATAATTAAGTTTCTATACTTGAAAAACACATCGAAACTTTCTCATAAAATTCTATTTCCCACAACTTTTGCAGAGTTTTTTTAACGTAGAAGGCTTTATAAAGTCTGACAAAATCGTTTAACATGCTAATTTTTTTCCTGTTTTGTAACAGAAATGCACTTTTTGTTGGAGTCTATTTTTTCTAAAATTCGTCACCCCTTTTCATTTTAAATGGGCCTAAAGAATTAGGTTCTTCAATGTATTGGTTCTTCAGTTCTTGAACGTCATCACCAACGAGTGGAGAATCTAGAGTTGCGCATACCATCAAAACCCTACTTGTTGGGTTAAACAAAAATCAAAAACAAATAAAATTAATAATAATAAACTATTATTAATTATTATTAAACATTTTTTTATATACCATCTTACGCAAACAAGTCGGGATACTACTGTATTTAGCGGATGCTTTCTTCGAAGGGAAGGTACATAAGAATACGGGGTTTAGTTTTGCAGTTTCATCTATTACCTCGTGTTGCACTTCGACCTTATGACTCATTGTGCTCCCACTTTTACTTCAGTCTGACGAGGTTCCCTTATCCCATTTTGGCAATAGCCAGGAGCTTACTTATGGGATTTCCCTAAAGGTTCATATATTCGCGGTGAGATGCACCGAATATGTTGTGTCTGCTGTAATCAAAATATTTGTAGTTAAGGATGTTCCAGCATACCACCACTCTTCGACAGATTTTGCTCATTTTTTTTTCACAAGCTTCAGAATTTTTGCCCGTTTAGAACGCGAGATAATTAATATCATTAGAAGCATGTAAAACTTCATGCCCCCCAGATAATTCAACAGTTAAGTTGCATCAAGTAAAGAGTGGGAATTGTGACTGTTGACATAAGCAATAATAATATATAGGTATAAGCACAGAGCAAGGTTGCCAGATCACCGTACCGAAAATATTTGATAGTATGTGTAAGTTGATAGTATCTGTGTGCCGATAATATGTGTGTGTATGTGTACACAGTGCTGGAGAACGTCCTTAAAGATGATGTGGCTTGATGTTTCTTCCTCCTCTGCGATCAATCTGCTCGAAATGGATTCATTGTGAAGTCCTATTATATACCATCTTATTTATTGGCTGTATAACATATAAGTAGATAAAAAGAGTAGTTCAAAAAAGCTAAAATATTTAAATAAAAAATACGGTTTGTTTGTTTGTTTGTTTGTTTATACAGAAGGAAGTCAGGAGGAGGTTAATAAATAAAGTAGTTTTAATATGTTTACGAACACTTTTTTTTTCTTTCTCCGGTTCCAAATTAAATATTTTAAAAGCGTTATAATAGTATCACATAAACAAATAGTTAAACGGTGTTTGAATACTAATTAAATCCACAATTGTGTAGCATGTTCAACTGACTGCAATGTGTATCAGAATAATACCGCCAACGCAAGAAAATCAATTTTAATTCTAAATGTTCGACGTCGACAATCGATGTTAATATTTCATTGTTCATTACATTTTCCCTGATGCCCATTCTGTTTTGGCCATGATGTCCAAATTACCTCAATTACTAATACTTTGACTTATTCTAAACTAAAAATGTAAATTTTTTTTGGTAAAATCTATAATTCTACCGGAATAAATTCTTAAATTTTTTTTACCATTTTCGAACGGGCATTGCTCTGTTATTAATACGTTTATATTCGCTTGACTTGTATGTATGAATGTAATAGACATTTTTCAAATCAGTTTTCACCCACTTCCGGGTGTCTGAATAATCTTAAATTTTTCAAACTTAATAAGAATCGACGACAATACAATATACAAGTATTCTTTTAGTTTTTTGCAACTCTAATCTGACTTATTATTGGATGTCTGTGATAGGGACATGTGGACGGAAGGAGAACCACCCTATCTCAAGAAAGAAATCGTCTGGTATACAGGCGGATCCAAAACTGAAGAAGGGACCGGGGCGAGAATCTACGGTGAGAGACCCAAAGCAAACATAAACCTCAACTTTCAAGCAGAAGTCTACACCATACTGGCTTGCGTCCGTGAGAACCTACTTAGAGGCTACATAAACCAGAACATATGTATTCTCTCGGACAGTGAAGCTACTCTAAAATCCTTGTCTGGAACTGAGATCACGTCAGGGGTAGTCAAGGATTGTCTGGAGGTGTTGGAGCACAACGGAACATTGTTAAATTGATCTGGGTGCCGGGCCACAGTGGTCTCGAAGGAAACGAAAAAGCAGACACTTTAGCAAAGAAGGGAGCGGTCTAAGACGTCATGTCTGCGCAGTATGCAGTACTTGGAAACTGGGTTATTGGTTCGAATCCCGACATCGGCAGTTTGTCAATTATAAAAAAAAAAGAAAAAAAGGGGCGGTTGATTGACTAAACTGTCGGCGTATGGACAAGAACGAAGTAACCGGCTATGCTTGAGAACGTTTTCTGCAGTTTCCTTCACGAACTCCAGATGAATATCGGCATAGTTCCTATCATAGTCGGCTGCAGCCGCATATCCTACCGATTCCTAGTCTACTCACAAATTCCTTCCACTCCATTCACATTCTCACATCCTAAGGCATCACAATGGACCTTATGGTCGAAGTGTAGCCCGCCCAGGGCAGCCTTTACAATCTACCTCTTAGCAAAGAAGGAAGTCGGAATATCCTTCATAGACCCAGAGCCTATTTTAGAAATTCCAAGGACCGCATCTAAACAGTTGATCAACGAGTGGTCAAATGCTAAACACCGTGATCACTCAGAAATTGTACTGCAGCAAAAGCTCGGGAAAATACTGCTTCGGAGTGCAACCAAGAGGCTACTATTTACGGTACGATTTTGTATCAGATGAACATGACTATGAAAATTGTACTTTTCCATTCAATACATAAAAGAACTGACTTAGATTTATAAAATTTTGATTGGAAATGTTTGTAGTATTATTTGTACACCATTCTTTAACTAACTATGCCATGCATTGTAGTAGACTGACTACCACAAATGTTTAGCAAGTAACATGTACCTATATTCATGGTCTATAGAATTGAATGGTATGGTATCAGTATATATATGAAGTTGGTTATTTATAATTCAAAAGACATCAAACGAATTTAAATGAATCTTTCATTCTTGAACTCTTTGTATGATTATTATCATTATGATTATTATGATTATTATTATTATTTCTATTCTCTTTGTTTACAAATTTATTTTGAAATTTTCTTCTTTTTTGTTTGTTTGCTGTCATATTTAAAATATTTATAAAATGTTTGAAATGTGTTAATTTCGTATAAAGGAAGTGTGAATGTTTTATACATAATAGTCGGTTATTATGTTACAACAGTCGTCCAGTATTCTAAAATATATTATAGGGATGGCGTTCTGTTAAGTGCGATTTCTAACAGCAAGATCATTCATTAACTATGAATGAATTATTTTGTTTTTGACACATTATTAAAAGTGAAAATGTGTGAGTATTTTATATTCAAAGATATGTTGGTATACTTGGCCTTAAAAGTTGGTGTTTTTTTTAAAATATTTTATAGTAGTTGCCTTATGTCTTATTCATTCGATTTTCGAAAAAAATTTTCGAATAAAGGTTGTTACTAAATTTCTAAGGAACAATTTTTATCCGAAGAATTTTTTCGAAAATCGTATCAGTAAGGCACAAATCAATTATAAAACTTAAAAAAATGGCATCAACTTTAACTAACCTTTCCATTGAGCGCCAATCCATTGTAAGGTTTTCGTTAGTGTCCAGGATTGATGAAGGTACCGCAATAGTAGTAGCGGTATAGTAGTAGTAGCAGGATCCACTGGCCATGAGAACTCAAGTGGAGTGGAAGGGGAGGGAAGAAATTACGACTTGTTACAAATCCTATCGGTTCGCGAAGTATTTTGGGGCAGGCGGGAGTACCAACGTCCTTGGGCATGCAAGAACTCGCGCAACCCACCACAGTTGGTGGAAAGCTGTGGTCATCTCTACTAAGGAGTGATGCATGTGTCGATAGACCGAATGGTGGAAACAAAGCGATGCGTCCCACAAAGAAGGAGGTTCAAGTGATTCGAATTGGAGGAATATGAGTAAAACAACTCAAGTGGTACTCTGTCCTTTCATTCGCAAAGAAAACGGATAGGTTTGACAACGAATACAGGACTAGCAAAACCGAACCAGATGTGGTAGAGAATAGAAGGGGTTGAGGGGATGGGTTCCTTAACGGTCGGTGAAAAAGACATAAAAAAGTCTACTTACCACCCTTTGGCCTTCTCTCCGCTACTATTACTAGTAGCAGTATTTTAGTATTATATAAGTACATAGTTGGTGTACAGGCTGTCATCGTAAAGATTAGTCATACAAAATATTAAATTTGCAACAGTGTATATATGAGTATAAGACAAGCGTTGATTTATATATAAAGAGAAAAGGCGACAGGCATTAACACAGTTATTTCTGATTCCTAGAAATGGTAATAATTATGTTTATGCCAGTCTATTTTTTTCTTTACAAATAAATGTATATCTTTTGTCATTTTCGTATCACAATTGCTAGTGTTGACGGTTACAGCCTGTATATACAAAACTTATCCTGTAAAATAACTAAATTTTTACAAAATGTTACGTGAAAAAACAATATGAACCATTAAAATGGAAACGTATAAAAAAAACACACAGTCGGAATATTAAAATAGTCTACCCAAAAAAGGATTAACATTTTGTTGTTGTTCATAAAAATTATTGTAGAATATATTCAACAATTTTTTACAAACACATTTTTATACGTAAATATAGTTTTGTTTATTCCAGGAAAAACAAATTGTATAAAACAATTTTTGTTAACATTAAAAAAATTTATTTTTGATATGATAACGTTCCAAAAATTTTCTCATTAATTTGTGCCTTGTTACTTTCGAAAAAATTCTTCGACTAAAAGGTTATTCAAAATTAAAATACTAATCTTTCTACTTTTATTCGAAAGAATTTCCCAAAAACCAAATAAATAGGCTACAAATGAACGATACAGCTTTAAGGGCATATAAAAACATACACAAAGAATAATTAAATCAAGCTTACGAATTTCCTAACTTGATTCTTTTGTTTTTTTTGGACAGTATGTTATTATTTAACAATTTCCCGAGTTCGAAATTTATAGTAACTTGTTTCCTTTTCTCTGAGTTCGTTTTTTAAAGAGTTGTGTTCTTTGATTTGATTTTCTGGAGAGTTCATTGGAAGAAGTCACTAGAAATAAGTCTTTGATTACGTCTGGGTATAGAGGACTTATGAATATTTATTTCCTATTAGATTTTTGTAAAAAAGTCTACGAAAATTGCTACTTAAGGCTTAAAAAAGAAAATTGAATACTTAGATTAAATCTAACAAACTAAAAAGATTATTCCCTTTCAAGTCAAAGTAAAAAATATAAATATAATCGAATTTTATGGCTGTTTACTGTATTAAAAATTGTACATTGACAAAAAAATTTTACAAAATAATCCACCCCTACCAACTTCTATTTTTTACCAACATCTATACCAACCAAAAGCCTATCTGCCTTACCTACTATTCAATATTTTAATTTAAACAGATACAGACGTAATACGTTTGTAATGATCAACGAGCTTATCTTCTAGCACAGGATATCTAGGCACACGGTCGATGATTACATTAATAATTATTAGAAAGAGGGGTACCGCAAAGGGTCCCTAGCACCTAGACCAAGGAATCCTCTTGTGTCCTCCTTGAGAACAACTTGTCATCCTTGAGAACAACTTGTCATCCGGGTAAGAAGTGCTATTTCAAACAGAGAAGCTGTAGGATTCTGTTGAGGCCAGATGCTACACGTAAGACCCACAACTTCTCTGCCGGAATTGCTCCAAAGATTGATAGATCCAAGGTTTCGGATCCAAACATTCTATACCTGTCACCCTGTAGGTGCAAATAACATGTATGAAGGTTTCATCGTCTTCCATACATGCACTAAAAGTGGGATTATCAGATATCCCCAAGTTATGAAGGTGGTAGTTCAATAGACAGTAACCTGTCAAGAGCCCCACCACCCTTCTCATTGCAACTGCATTCTATTGAATTTCAACCGATCACAATCAAATGGTGTAGCTGTGATTTCAGTATATTACAACTTTTCCTGTCGCATGCCCTGCGTAAAGTTCTAGTAATCGAGATGAGCTGGTTGCAGCCACCCCTTGATTCGGTAAATTACGGAGCATCTTGCTATGGGAATGACAGGCACAGGGAAAAGGGGCGTTTTATATGACCCCTGTCGTGCTAACGAGTCCGCTACTTCATTCCCTTTAACGCCAGAGTGACCCGGTATCAAGAAAAGTCTGACTGTGTTATTCAGTGCCCGGTGGTTCAGTTTCTCGAAGCATTCATAGACTATGACGCCTCATTCGTCATTCGGGCCATGACACCTCAAGGGCCCGAATTGCTGCCTGGCTACCTGAGAAGATGTTGATATGTGCCTCACTGTATCCTTTCGTGTTACAAATCTGACCACCTCTCAGCAAGATGAAGTTTTCTGATTAAAAAACCGTCGCATATTGACCAAGAGGAATCGATTTCTTTATTCTAGGTCCATAAACCCCCGCACCAGATAAATCTCCGGCCTTTGACCCATCCGATGATTACTTTAATAATAAAATGAAACTATAATAAAAACTATAATAAAAATAATAAAACTATATGGCATTGAAATTTTTGGGTTAATATTACCGAAGAGATGATTTTAGGTGATGGCTTTCTTAGGGTTCGATAAAAAACGCCTAGAAAGGCTTACTTGCATAAACATGAAAATGTGCACTTAGTTATTTCATGCTACAACTTTAGGGATTCTTATCTTTGAACCTGAGAAGTTTCGAGATTTTTTCCTATGTAGAGATTTTAATTTAAAAGTAACAAAGCTTTTTCAGTAGAAACGTTAACTTTAGTTGAGGCCACACTTGCTTAAGGAGAAAATAATTGTGTACGAAATTATATTGCAAATTTATCTGATAATAAAAAAAATTCGTTACGCAGGAGCTGCTTCAACTTAGCGAATTTCCTTGGAATAAATAAATTACTCTCTAGCGGTCACAATGTTAGTCTGATCAAAATGAAATGTCGTATCTGATTTTAGTATTTGCATGGCCAATTTTAGTAATAAATAACATACGTCAAGGGGAAAGGGGGGCATAAAGATAGAAGAAAACACAAAATATAAAATATCTCTCTTAATATTAGAACAATCGAAAAATGCGTAAGAAACAAAGTTGTAGAAAATCATGTTTGCTACAATTCATCACCTTATGATTTTTGCTCAAACTCTAATGCGTACAGAGATATTGAGGAATTTAATTTTCAATCTTAAACCGTCAATATTTTTGTAAATATTAGGGTTACAGAAAAAATGATAAGAAACAAAATTACAGTAAAACTTAATACCTACAACTTTACTTCTTATAAAATTTTCGATTTTCGAATATTAAGGGAGATATGACAAATTTTGTGTTTCTCCCTCCCTCTAAACCCCCCTTTCCCTTAGTCCGATTTTACCCATTAACGAACTTGACCTTTTGAATACCAAAAGCGCTTCAAATACCAAATCTCATTCCGATAAAATGAAAACTGTGACCGCTAGAGTGATTACAGACATATATATATATATATATATATATATATATATATATATATATATATATATATATATATGTATATATATATATATATATGTCCATAGATATATATATATAAATTTTACAGATGGTGATTTTTGACATCTATAAGGTAGGATCGATGGACATTTGAAGAAATTTTTGCGAAATTTTGACTTCGGTACGGGACCAATAGCTCTATTTCCTTTCAGGAAATTCGCTAAAAACAAGTTTTAACCCAGAAAATTTTTCCAAACAACTGCGCATCTATATACTGTACAATATGGTTCAACGTTATATGAAATATCAAATAAAAAATCCTTAAAAAACCACATGACCTCTATACACAGATTACAATGCCTAATTTATAAATCCCCGTTTTTTATTATTTTATCCGAAATTAAGAGTGAAAAAAAAAGTGTTCAATTTATAAATTAAAGTTTCAAATTTAGCGTTGAAGACTAACAAAAAAAAAAGGTCATTCACAATTAATGCACCCTTTTACCCTAGTTTTTATCTAAGAATAATTAAAACTGAATAATCTTTCAAATATGAAGTTCACAAAAAAAAAACCTTAATATAATTTATGTAAAGCTAATAAAACGCACCATTAATTTTTATTATGAAATGATATAGTTTACAACAAGATTTGAACTCGGTTTCATCAGGTAATTCAAAAGGTCTTTCAACTCATATTTAGGCCTTTATGTAATTACTAGCCATGTGCCCGATGATATTTCTCATCGGCAATATTTCGGAAACCATCCAACTTTTCTCAAATTTTCGAGAAAAGTTCAATATCAACTTCCACGTTTCTAGCTTCAAAAATCACCTACTTCCCATACAAACTTTCATCCCCCAATATTACCCGCTTATGAAATGCATTCTCAAAAAAGCTCCTGTGCAAAATTCCATGCTTCTTGATCTAACGGTCTAGACTGTACGTTATCTGTCAATCAGTCAGAGAAAATCCTACCCTGGAGAGATGCAAAACATAAAAACTGAAGCTCTTTTTGTGTTCACATAAATCCACACACGCTTTCAAAAAACATGTCTAAAAATGTATTTAAAAGCTGATTACATTATAAACTGAATATAACCAGTATAAGTGGCCGACGCGGATTACCGCGTTCTGTTTGCTTGGAACTGGAGGGTTACGGATTCGAATTCCGGCAGTGGCAGTTCAGTCAATTAAAATTAATAGGGCAGTTAATTGATTAAAATTGTCAGCGTATGGACAATAACACAGTAACTGATAATGCTTTGAAGGTTTTGTGCAGTTTCCCTTCACGAACTTCAAATGACTATCGACTTAGTTCCTATCAAAGTCGCACACAACCAATCCATTTCATAGTCTTGACTACCCACACGCATCATTAATGTATCTTTAAACACTAATAAAGGTTAAAAAATAATGATGTGGATTATATAATCTAAATATGGAGGTAAACATGTTTTATAAAAGCTTAAATACAAACAAGAAGAAACAGTTTTTATTTTTGTGAGAAAAAAAAAATATACAACGAGCTTTTGACATTAATGTTATAAAAAAAAAAAAAATATGATTGTTTATTATTCAATTTAATTTACAGGTAAAACAACAACAAAACTTTGTGTGAGCTTTTTAGAAAGTATGTTTCAATTTAAATATGGAAATATAATATTTTTAAATAACATTATTATTTTTTGTTTTATGTTTATATTTTATATTTTTGTTGTGTCTTTTATGTCTGTTTATGTCTTGTATTATCAGTCATTCATTGGTTTATGAAAATGAGTTTTCATTACTTTACAGTATAAAATCTCACTTAGTCTAGAGTCGTCACCAAGTACAGTGATGATAACTGAAATGACATTTTCCTGGTTTTATTTATGAATTTATGAAAATAATAGTCTAAAAAAAAGTGAGAAATATATATATAAATATAAAATATACATATATATATATATATATATATATATATATATATATATATATATATATATATATATATAATGTTACAAACAATATGAAGATACTGAATAAATACGGATACAAAATGTTGTATCATAGATGTTCATCCTGAATCAAGATTTTCATAATATTTTCAATTGAGACATTCTTAGTTAGTAATATCACAATACCAACTAATCTACTAAAGATCTACTAAACGACCAACTAATTTTTAGTGCTTTTTTTTATAACACATTTTTTTTTATCCGTTTTTTTTTTTTTTTTAATTTTTAATGCATTTTTTATAACAGATTTTCAATTTTTTTTACAAGCATTTTGTTATTTTTTTGTAAAAATTTTTTTTTTTGGGGTCGGTTTTTTTTTGAAAAATATTTTTTTGAAGTCGGTTTTTAAAAAAAATTTCTTATTTTTCCATTGTGAATGAGTATATCCTTTCAAAAAAAGAAATTTCGCAGAAATCGGTTATCACATATAAAATAAGGGTTTTCCTCGATTTCCAGGGGAACCCTTCTTCAGAATGCGATTTGGTGACAATGGGACCAATCGGAAATCAAACCCTTTAAAACCGAAAAAAAAATCAAAATCGGTTAATAAATGACGGAGTTCTGAGGTAACAAACATTAAAAAAAAAAACAGACGAATTGAGAACCATCCTCCTTTTTGAAGTCGGGTTAAAAATTCCTAAACGTAATTAAAATGCATCGTTATACAATAAAGTTAAGTTAGCGATCTAGATAAATAGCATATATTAATGTTAAGTATATATTTGTAGACGCAAAGTTGGGATGTTCTTTGTAACAATTTTAATTATTTGTAAACAATAATTAAAAAAATTCGGTCAAGCATTAAAAAATATATATTTTATATAAATGGTTTAAAAAAAATTTTTTTAATAAATATAGGAGGTAAGCAAAAATTTTATAAATATAAATGTGATAATTTTTTGGAAACAAACATGCGATGTTATGAATCGTTCTTCGAAGAAACCTTGCTTTATTCCACTTGGCTCCAATTAACATTGTAATTACAACTAAATTATTTTTAAAATCAAATCCAAGTATTTGGTTGAAACCTGTAAAAATAAAGGTTGTTTTAAACATCGCTAACAATTGTTTTGACAACAATTTTCCGTAAAGTTTTGAACTTTTCCAGTTTTATTTGTTAAATTGGAACCTACAACCTTTTTGATTAAATAATATTTTTCTTTATTTTAATACCAAAAAATAAAAAACAAATTTCGTAAATCAGATATTCAAGGTTGGAAAGAAATATTTATATGAATCCAAAAAGATTTGTTAAAAATTTGAATTTTTTTACGATTTCTGTTTTGTGTGAATAACTCTAATTCTCAACTCGGAATCAACAAATATGTATTTTATCACATTGAACAATTTAATCTCTTTTCGACTATTATAAAACTGCAATTTTCTGCATCGATTTTGATGAAAATTTTTGTGGTTTAAATCTTATGATTAGACTTAAACTGGTATGTATCTCCGGGCGATAACTGGAGCCGGAGGTATAACAATAAATGCGAGTGAAGCCGCGGGTATAAGCTGGTTTATTTTAAATTATTTGTCAGTTTCTTTTAGATCGAATTTTATATTAAATATTGAAAAAAAGGATCTTATGTGTTTAAAATATATGACAAAAGCTTAAAGCTTATATTTTGATTTCGTATTTTTTAAAATCTCGATAATATTATATATCATTTTTTTTTATATTCTCAGTTTTTATAATACTCTCAAGAAAAATGGAATACAGTTTTATTTTTGTATGTTTCCTAGAATATTTTAATTTTAGTTATTTTTAAGGACAGGATTCATAATTATCGAAACAGAATGATAATTTTTGAATAATGAGTAATTCCTCGAATCATCTCATAGGTTTTTATTATAGTATAGTTTAATTAATAGGTTTTTTTGAGATAATTGAAGATCAACTTAAAAACTTTTTTAAAAGAACAATTATACCCCACAACAACGTGCTGCAATAGTCTTTTGGTAGAGGCAAATTAGCTTCTAAAACGAGGTTTCAGGCAGGTTGCTCGGAATCCCAATTTTTTTTTAATCGATTCATCTTGACGTCCTGAATATAACCCTAAACTATTACGGATCGTAAAAACTTAGGATCATATTTAGGACGTCAAAATGGATCAATTTAAAAAAAAAATGCGGTTCCAAGCAACTTGCCTAAAATATGCTAATTTGACTCTATCATATTTATATGCTCTCGAAATAACAATTCAATTATTGCAACGCAACGTGAATTTCGACTACAATTTGCGGGATAAAATATCTCTTTACCTCAGTATATTATCTGACGTTGTCCCCGCTTTTTGGAGTCGACCCGCCAATCGCCGAATTGTCTGTAAACAGGGATTGTCCTGAAAATAGCGAAATTCACAAAAAACTATTCAGTTTATGAAAAAATGTTCATTTTTTCTATACATGAAAAATATTTTTCAAAGATAGATATTTTACATCCTGACGAGGGGATGTACGATCCGATTTTGCCCATTCACGAACTTGAACCCACATTTTAATCCTAGAACAGACACACACAAACATACACATACATTAAATATTTCAGCTCGTTAAGTCATTTTTTAAATACTAATACCAATTGTTTTCTGCGATCAATATTTATATATATATATATATATATATATATATATATATATATATATATATATATATATATATATATATATATTTGATTTCATAAGAAATATAAACACAAACTATTTTGCATTTTATGTTTTGACTGCATATTTAGAGTTTTATAATTCTATATGTTTTTTAGAAATATAAAAATCCTAGCTCTATTTCCAGAAACTCCTAAGGAAATTGCTGAATATTTATTTTGAGTTTTGTAAAATATTTTATATTTCATTCTCAGTGGCATTATTATAAGGTTTATATTATTTTTATTTTTTTTTTCCCGTATTTATTTTTTGTAGTTACTTATTTATTATTGTTAAGAAATTCAAACTTACCACTTTTTTTTAATATGCGTAACGCATATGTATTATTGAAATCCGTAAGAGGTCGCTGCACGAAAGCTGATCGAGATGAACAGCATCAAAATTCATTCATTATATCTGCTAACGTGATTCAGAAAGGTCAAAATCTTTTAAAATAGAGAGCTGTATCAATTTTTGTATCAACTAAAATAAAACAATTTTAATTATATTAAACATCTTATAAACAGAATTTTGTATTTGTACTTACCTGTAAAGAAATATCGTTTTTCACTTTCGAGGCGGATACGATCTTACTCACATCGTTGGAAACATACTTCGTAGTTATTTTTAACCAACGAATAAAAGTGAGGTAGAGATCTCATATCGGTCTTCGATTTTCTGGAATTGAGTTTTAATACGGTGAGTACTATAAACTTTATTTTCATCTTACTACATCTTACTACAGTTAAATAAGGAATAATTACTGACCTTCGTATAAATTATTTAAATTTCGTTTGAGTATTTTATTCATTTTAGCACGAGACATTTTGTTTTCCATTTATTTCGGCAAACAAGTCTGAACCTTTGTAAACACCGGCATATCCATGTATTTGTTTCAATATATGCACATGTCGAACAGCGACAAGTAAAGGTTGTAATCTTTGGTCAAACTATACTTTTTTGGTCTCTTGGGGAATCCGATTTGTTTCTCTGCTTAACTTAGCTCATCAACAAAACGCTTCCACGAATAATACCCAAAGGATTCACTCACAGAGATCAGTATTCATCAATATAAAAGATTTGCCTATTGGGAGGGGTGCCATCTATGGATGAATAGAAGCTACTATCCGAATTCAAACAATAATTCATATAGTATTCATATGTGCAATGGACATTCCATAAAAGTAATGGACATTGCATAAAAAGGCAATTTCTATAATCCGACATGCATCACCAATAGTCAAACAGATGGTAGCAACTATTTTTAACAAAAGAATATTATATCTTAGAAAGCATAGCATCTAAGTATAAGCCAAAGATTTGACAATACAAAATTTTAATTTCTACGCTGAAAATAAAAACACAATAAGATACTCAAGCTAATTTTTCTCAAAGTTTATTAATTTCCACCTTACAATATATTTCTCATTTCTGACTGTACCTATAATACGACATTCTAATTATACAATTTTCAGTGTCTCTTCTCAGATATTTTCAATATATTTTCAGGTTTACTTTTCGGTTTCATTACCTCTATGGATGAACACGGTCGAATCATCTGAAAAGATAAAGTAAAAACACGCATTAAAATACGCAATTCGCATTAAATACGCATTAAATACGCAAAAACACTTTGGAACGACATCCGAAAAACAAGCGTTACCAAGAAAATAAAATTTTTTCATCACAAGATCGATTCATCTGGAAAGAAATACGACATATATTACAAAAAACCTTGGAAGGTTGTTAATAAAACAATACAATAAAAACACATTACCTCCAAATATCAAAAGTTCTCAAATCAATATGGCGAACAATGGACCTCCAACAAACCCACCACCACAACTCCTACTCAATGGTGGACAATCCAATCTCGTACACAATCCATGGGAAACCATGTACGAGCTTCTACCGAACGGCCAACTGCTACTTGCGACAGATATCCATGGCCGAACGACACCATCACCATCGAATCAATATGCTGCTCGTTACCCCCCAAACACCCTACCAAATTCAAACCCTACAATTAATAACCAACCATTAATTAATACCCATAGTATACCCAACCCCTCACTCAACCACAATACACCCAACAGTATACCTCCCACCACCCCACATACACCAAATAACCCACTTCAGCCTCAGGCACCAAATACTCCCACCCGACGACAAAACCAGCAGCCACTCCACACAATGACAAATTTAATGGTTTTGCACAACAAAATTCTACTGGACACCAGACAACAAATGGCGGAGATAGCTCACACTACCTCCATCTTCAAGCCAGACATACATAGGATGTGCAAAGACATAAAAGTCACAGATGGTGAAAACCCAGATCTATTGGTAGATTTTCTCATCGAAGTGGAGAAAATTACTAACCTTCAACTTATACCAGTCCATCAGTTGCTAAGAGGTTTGACTTCATACACGACGGGTCATCTCCAGAGATGGCTAGCCCAAACCGCTGCCACCCATCAAACCTGGAATCATTTAAAAAAAAACTTAATTAATAATTTCCTATCACCGATGCAAAAATCCAGGATAACGATAAACAAAATATACCGTTTCCAAAAACCAGGAGAGAAACTCACCCATTTTATCGAAAATCTGGAGACGACCGCCAAAGCACTCAACCTACCAGATGAACAAAATATTGTAATACACATTTGCGATTCCGTGAATGCCAAATACCTGCCATTCCTGAGCACCATCTGGCCAATTCCGACCACGTTCTCCCAACTATACACCATCGCCAGGAGAGCGGATGAAAACATTTCACGTCTAGATGATGCACAGGAACGAGAGACTCTGAAACCAATTACAAAAAACTAGATGCGACAGGTTCCCAATACATGCATCACCCACCACGACGCAAAATACTGACGAACCTGTCAAATAATAAAGAATTCAAGTACGCAAATAAAATACCATTTATTGATCTCACAATCACCAACACCAGACTCAAAGCCATGATCGACTCAGGATCGTCACATAACTTCATCAGATCCGACGTACTCGCGAGCATCAAATACCCCAGGAAGCACCTACATAAAACATACAAAAAGATTACAATTGGAAACAACACCAACTTCACCATCGACAAGTCCGTCGACCTGGTGATAAAAATTCAAAACCAAACATGGAAACAAAATTTCTACATTTACAAAAACTTACCGTGCGAAATTCTGTTAGGCAGCGAATTTTTACACCACACCCAGGCGATCCTCGATTTCCAACGATCTTTTCTAATGCTACCCAGGGCCAACAATATTGTTCCACTATCGTTCCAGAGTACATCGGATCATAAATTGAGCCTGATGCTGGAAAACCAAATAAAATTGAAACCAGACCAAGCTTCAAAATTGGATTCGTTGCTACAACAACACAAAAACGTACTTACGAATAAAATTGGATGTGCATCAAATTTCAAAATGAAGATTCTGATGAAGAACCGAACGCCGATTTATAATAACCCATACAAACTACCACCTCCAAAAGCAAAAATTCTGCAGGATATCATCGACGACCTCCTGGAGCAAGGAGTCATTGAGAAATGTGTCAGCAGCTGGGGAAGCCCAGTTTTTCTGGTGAAAAAGAAAGACGGGACTCATCGCATCGTCGTCGACTATCGTCGAGTAAATAAAAATATTCTATGGGATCCGTTTCCAAGTCCAAGAATCGACGAATGTCTCAACTGTCTCCACGGTTCGAAGGTATTTTCAACGATAGACCTCACCAGTGCCTTTCACCAGGTCCCTCTGGAGAAGACGTCCAAAAATATTACATCTTTCGTCACTGGAAATGCCCAATACAGATTTAAGATGGCTCCAATGGGTTTATCGACGTCCGCTCAGAGTCTAAACAGAATTATCACCAACATATTCGGCGATCTCAAGTACAAAAGCTGTATTCCATACATGGACGACCTCCTAGTGTATTCAAATTCAATTGAAGAACACTACGAACATCTCAAAGAAGTTCTACAACGCCTGGAACAAAACGGACTTACAGCAAAGCCCGAAAAATCCCGTTTCTTCATGTCCAAATTAAGATACATGGGATATATAATCTCCGAGGATGGATGTTTCGTCGATCAAGCCAAAATCCAGGCCATAAATGATTTAGCCCCCCCTACAAATTTAAAACAACTACGTTCGTTTTTGGGTATGACTGGATATTATCAGAAGTTTATCGACAAATATGCTGACATCTGTCATCCATTAAATGAATTAAGAAAAAAAAACACAGCTTTTGTATTTGAGAAGAAGCACATCCAATCGTTTAATACGTTAAAAGAAAAACTCACCACATGTCCCGTGTTGAAATTTCCTGACTTCTCGAAGCCATTCACCGTCCGCTGCGACAGCTCCAGTGTTGCCATTGGAGGCGTGTTGCTACAGCTCCACGAAGGAGTTCTCCATCCAGTCGCATATGCCTCGCGAACGATGACTGCCACTGAAAGGAAGGCCCACATATATGAAAATGAGTGTCTCGCATTAATTTTTTGTCTGAATAAATTCTCAGATTACCTTCAACACGCACATTTCGAAGTTGAAACCGACAACGAAGCTCTGAAATGGTTATTTAAAAATAGTAAAAACACGGGAAAACTAGCTCGATGGATACTTACACTGAGCAATTATTCATTCTCAGTTTCACACATTGGTGGATCGAACAACAACATCGCAGACATACTTTCCCGCATGTACAACGAAGACCTATCAACAGAAAAAAAAGACGTATTAAATTTAAACACTCTACCCGAAGATGACGAATTTCACGATTCCGTAACTCCAGACACAAAGTTATTGTATTTCAATGAAATGCCAACAGCGGTCCCCAACATAAAAGCAACTCAACTAAAGGATGATTTCTGCAAAAGCGTCACACTTCGATTAAAAAATGAAGAAGAGGGCGTCAATGATTTTGTAATTTTCTCCGGGATGTTATGCAAATATGTGGGAAAACACCGTAAACGCAGGATCTACGTACCTAAGAGTCTACGGAACGCCATTATATTTTATATGCACAATTCATTATTGTCTGCGCATCAAGGAATTTGTAAGGTTTACAGAAACATCGCCTCCAGATTTTATTGGGAAGGTCTATACAAAGATGTCGCTACGTATGTAAAATCATGCGACACATGTCAACGTCACAAAATATCTACACGACCCCACGAACCAACGATCAACCCGTTCAACCCCAAATATATTTATGAAAGTCTCCACATCGATATTCTGGGACCAATACAGAACTCGACAAAGAACAATCGGTTTCTATTAGTTGCGTGTGATAGTTATTCAAAATTTTTACAAACTTTCCCACTTAAAAGTTGTACGTCGCAAACAGTGTGCGATGCATTGGAAAGATCATTTTTGTCTTTTTCAATTCCAACATTTTTAATAAGCGATAATGCTTCTTATTTTCGGTCCAAATATTACAGAGATTTTTGTTTTAGATGGTGCATAAAACCTAGGTACCTAGCCCCCTACAACCCGGGAGCGAATAAAGCCGAAGCCATGAACAAGATAATAATATCCAATCTCAGCACTCTGTTAACAGCGTCGTCTCAACAACACAAAAAATGGGATGAATATATCCAGTACGCAACGTTTGCATATAACAACTCGTACACTAACACGATAAAATCGACTCCAGCAACGATTTTCTTCGGAAGAAATTTAGTTTTACCGCTAGATAATTTGTTCGACATGGCAAACATTTTACGTAGTCAAAAGCCACCTACCAAAGGAACGATCGATAAATTTCTAAGAGAATCGTTGTTTGACAGACGGACGAGACATAACAAAACAAAAAAACCACATCCGTTTTTAGTTTCGGATTCTGTATTGGTCCGAAAGAAAACTATATCAGTGCATGGAGTCTCGAGTAAAAAATTAGATAAAAAATATATCGGTCCATTTACAATTATCAATTTTAAAGCTACCAATACAGCTATTTTACGTAATTCATCCGGGAAAATACTTAGATCCCATGTACGGTATTTAAAAAAATATCACAAACCCAGAACGAAACAATAATTTATTTAAATTTTCACCTTTTTTAGATTCCTTCTGCTAAAACTTTCATAAATGTATTTTTTTCGAATAATTGTTATCACTTACAGAAAATGCCTAGATGTGCAGACAATCTCCTAATTCAACACCTACAAAAAAGAGAAACATCAAATGAATGAATATTTCAACAAACTAAACAAGTTTTTCATTCAATTTACCATGGATCAATATTTTGTTACACCAGCTCTCCAAAGTCGCCAAAATATTAGACGTTCATCGTTTTATTCAGTGATAGAATGCTCGAATCCTCGACACCCCGGGACCAGCCTACGGCCGACGAAAACTCCTCCAAAAGAAAGACCCTGTAACAGAGGAGAATGTGTTAAGAAATTCAAACTTACCACTTTTTTTTAATATGCGTAACGCATATGTATTATTGAAATCCGTAAGAGGTCGCTGCACGAAAGCTGATCGAGATGAACAGCATCAAAATTCATTCATTATATCTGCTAACGTGATTCAGAAAGGTCAAAATCTTTTAAAATAGAGAGCTGTATCAATTTTTGTATCAACTAAAATAAAACAATTTTAATTATATTAAACATCTTATAAACAGAATTTTGTATTTGTACTTACCTGTAAAGAAATATCGTTTTTCACTTTCGAGGCGGATACGATCTTACTCACATCGTTGGAAACATACTTCGTAGTTATTTTTAACCAACGAATAAAAGTGAGGTAGAGATCTCATATCGGTCTTCGATTTTCTGGAATTGAGTTTTAATACGGTGAGTACTATAAACTTTATTTTCATCTTACTACATCTTACTACAGTTAAATAAGGAATAATTACTGACCTTCGTATAAATTATTTAAATTTCGTTTGAGTATTTTATTCATTTTAGCACGAGACATTTTGTTTTCCATTTATTTCGGCAAACAAGTCTGAACCTTTGTAAACACCGGCATATCCATGTATTTGTTTCAATATATGCACATGTCGAACAGCGACAAGTAAAGGTTGTAATCTTTGGTCAAACTATACTTTTTTGGTCTCTTGGGGAATCCGATTTGTTTCTCTGCTTAACTTAGCTCATCAACAAAACGCTTCCACGAATAATACCCAAAGGATTCACTCACAGAGATCAGTATTCATCAATATAAAAGATTTGCCTATTGGGAGGGGTGCCATCTATGGATGAATAGAAGCTACTATCCGAATTCAAACAATAATTCATATAGTATTCATATGTGCAATGGACATTCCATAAAAGTAATGGACATTGCATAAAAAGGCAATTTCTATAATCCGACATGCATCACCAATAGTCAAACATTATACAATAGCTCTACTGATTTTTCATTGAATTTCTTCTTTGAATAAAATTTTTCCAATATGATTGTAATATAAAGTAAAAATATTTTATTATGTTGTATAATATAATATTATATTCTGTAAAAAAGGTGCTCTCTATCGGTGGGTAGAAACATACAAAGTGGTGCAAATTTATACTACGCACAATAATGATTTATTTAAAAATTTTATTTGGTACTATACAAAAATTAGGTAAATTGAAAGTAAACGTTCATTCAACTACGTGCTAGGTATGTCACTGGTGAGCGTAAATCTACTGTGGGTTACTTTGAACCATTATAAACAGAGGAATAACAGGAGTTTATTGAAACTTACAAAAAACATGAAGACCTATCTGCGTTTACTTACTATCTACCCTGAATTGTAGGTTATAATTTGAATATTGTAAATTTGAATCCATTTTGTAGAAGTCTAAAATGACACTGGATTCAAATGATTCAAAATATCCTCTTTTGTGCGTTTATCTACATATTTCTGACGAAACGCCTCTACGCCTCTATTGAATTAAATAAACCAAAAACTTGATACACATATTTCAGGTAACTGTATAAAATCTTATGCAAATATTTCTGTTTATAGCTTCAAGCAATTTATTCCTTACATTTTTAAAATAAACAGAGATAAATTTATAAATATATGAATACAATATATACGATATATATCGATATGACTATCTAGTTAACATTCATATCGAATATTGATAAAAAATACGCTATTATTGAATAATATCAGTTATTGGTTGCGAAAATTCACTTTGAATGATTGTATTTATGTTTTTGTTTATTTTATATTTGATAAAAAATTATCATAAATAAATGTTTTTTGAATATTATCTAAAAGAGCGTAGTTCAAACATAAAAATGTTTTCAAATATACATGTTATGTATAACAGGTCATTTATTCAAGTTGTCTGAAGGAAAGGGAGTAACATAATTTACAGATCTAGAAAATTGCGACAAACAACAGAGGGAAAACTAGCACTGCGATTAAAAAAAGACTCCAGAGAGCCAACTGAAACTATCGAAAATTAAACTGATAAGAAGATAGAATAAGCTGAAAATATATAAGAAATTAGAGGTAGATTGTAAAGGCTGCCCTGGACGGGCTACACTTCGACCATATGGTCCATTGTGATGTCTTAGGATGTGAAGATGTGAGTGGATTGGAAAGAATTTGTGAGTAGATTAGGAATTGGTAGGATATGCGGCTGCAGCCGACTATGATAGGAACTATGCCGATATTCATCTGGAGTTTGTGAAGGAAACTGCAGAAAACCTTCTCAAGCATAGCCGGTTACTTCGATCTTGTCCATACGCCGGCAGTTTAGTCAATCAACCGCCCTTTTTTTGTTTTTTTATAATTGACAAACTGCCGATGTCGGGATTCGAACCCATAACCTCCCAGTTTCCAAGTACTGCATACTTATGACATGACGCCTTAGACCGCTCGGCTACTTGGCTGGTCATATATAAGACATTACTTCGACCTGTAATAAACTATGTAAGTGTAAGCTGGACACTCACTTAAGAAGACCAGGAGAAAATCAGAAGATTTGAACGCAAAATAGTAAGAAGCATCTATGAAGCAATCAAAATCAATGAAGACGAATGGCGTATCTGGAACAATAGGCAAATATTTTAAATCCTACGGCGAAGACATTGTGAGGTTCATCACATCTACCATGGTTTAAGACTTCAAAGTGTTTCACGTCTTCAGAAAATGGAAGATGCCAGAATGCCCTGAATACCAAGGAATCTATGGAACAAGAAAGAGAGAAAGGCTTAACCGCAGATGGGTGGACCAGTTAATCTTATGAAAAATATTTCATATATAATTTGAATGGTATAGCTATTAACTAATAACCAATCAGTATAGATAGATCTTAAACACCGCGATTACTAGGCAAATATTTAGCGACATAATCTTGTGAGAACATCGATTTAAAATACATCCAAAGGCCTCAATTAGATATTTTTAGATAACTCAGAGACGGAAATACGTACACACAATAACGCTAACTTTGTAGGCAGGAAGAAGAAACATTCACTAACAGTATTTGCATTTGTGTAGCCTTAGAAATTGCCAAGATATTCAAGAAATAAACCTTGTTTGAGTAACCAAGAAGAAGAAAGCACAATGAACTCTAACGTGTATTTTTATACTGACACAAGATCGCTTTTTCATGTTTCAAGTTTTTATGTATTTTGTGTATGGTTTTAATTGCACAGTTAATTTTTGCTACATAATCTTAATAACAAGATGTCCACTTAAATAATGCTGAGAGAAGTAAAAAGAGAAAAATTTCGAGTACAAAAAAATACGTAAATGATTAAAAATATTGTTGAATAAAAAATTTTGACTAAGTATCGTCGAGTTTATTGTTAAAAATGTCGTTTTTTTTTATTATGTTGGCGAATATAGAATACAACTCCCGTAGCTGTTCGTATATGTAAACAGCTTACCTATAAAGATTAAATGGCACTTGACTAATAATTATAATAATCATTTAAAGAACAAAACACATCAAAGAAAACGAAACGAGATTTTTGAAATATATAGAAAAAACGAGATTTTTGAAATATAAAGTAAAAGTCGGTATTAATTTCAAAATTACAGGAAAAAAAATTTAAGATTCCGTCTTAAATGAGTTATAAATATGCGCGGAATTATAGAAAACGCGTATCGTAGGACAGTTCGCTTCGAAAGAAATACGAGATTAAAAAATTCAGTGAATACAAGACAATGCTAGTGCTTCGGCAGTACCGAAAAAGAAATTTAAAAAAACAGCGAAAATGCGTGTGCTGGACGCTTTCACGAAAATTGACGACACGGATTCAAATTCAGGCTTTATTTTTATTGTTGTTGAAAATATAGGTGAGCGTTTTGTAGTCACATTCTATCAGACCAGCGTGTTGTCTCAATACGTATAGAAAATAGGAATGAGTGCCTAGTAATTAAATAGACCAACGCAGGTGACGCTAGTTTGGATCATTGAATTGAAGAGCTCCCTTGCTATTAGCTTCTTATAGATGGTTTTATTATATATTTAATATATTATATATTTAAAGTCCGAAAATCGAATAGAAATTCCATATTGCACCTTCCGCTATCAACCGTTTTCAAAACTATAGTCCAATTTTTTACTTAGGAATCGAACCAGCAACCTCTTAGTTCCAAGCATCGCGTGTTTGACAGCACGACCACTGGTTTACAACTGTCACTTGTATCCACAATTTTGAAACATTCTGTAAATGAAACTGAAAATAAATAACAATAAATATATATACAAAATAAAACCTGGTTAAAATTTGAAAGGAAACTGTGTATTACTGGTACAGAGATATCATACAATATAAATAGCAAATAACAGAAATTCTAAAAGCTCCACATTACAAATTCTGAAACATGAAAGTATGATTTATTACATGCTTTCTACCATGTTACACAAAACGCATGATATAATAATTTAGGTATATATTCATTAAACCTTCCACCTAGGTGTATCTATCTATTTACCTTGTGTACGTACGTAGGTAGATAGGTAGGTACCTACATGTGAAGCTACTACGTACTACATTACAGACTCAGCAGTTAGCACCAGTCAGTCGGTTGTTTAATAATTTGCCCACTCGAATCTCCCTCAAATAACTCAAACCGTATAAATAAGAAACATTACACACTATATATACTCCATGTATGTATGTTTAGTGCAAACAAATACAACAGAACAATGCCTAAATATGCTGTGAACTACAACTGAAACACAACCAACCCTATTCGACCATATTTATTCATTAAGCTTTATGTTTTTGTATTGTGTATATAATATATGTATAAATGAGGGAGGTTTGGAGGGGCCGGTGGGGGTAGGTACCAATTGTCAGTTTTGTGTACCTCTAACTCTATCTGCTAGTATAAATATATATATATATATATATATATATATATATATATATATATATATATATATATATATATATATATATATATATATATATATATATATATATTATCAGAAGCGTATCTAAAAGGGGAGTAAAGTTTTCTTTCGTATTTACAATGTATAGGAAAATATCTGGTATGAAATTTTAATCCTGTACACATTTAAGGCTTTAAGGGAGCTGCATTGAAAATTTTACGAAAAGAACCAAAATTTATTAGAATGTTCCTCCCTTAATGCTAAAGCTACTGTAAAATATACCACTTTTATTATTTACAATGAATGTTTCGGCGGTTAAACCATTTTCGAAAACTGAGCTGTTATTAAAAATTAGAAAAACTTGCACAGCTTCATTTCCATTACCATTAAAAAAGCTACGTACCAAAGCGTACAAACTGGAACTCTACCGAAACAATTTTGCACAATATTTTTAACATTGACTTTTTTATGGTATTTTCGTTTATTTTTTCCCTACATTTAATTAATACGCTTCTGTTTTTATAACTGCTTATTATATTGTCTGTCTATACTGATTGTGCAAAATCGGCAACATAAGTACTTACTGTCCCCTTGTCTTATCATCCCTCTATAACCCATTATATTCTGCAATTATTATTATTATGTAATAACTATATATATATATATATATATATATATATATATATATATATATATATATATATATATATATATATTTATATATATGTAAGTGAAATATATGTATACATGGTAACCATCGTCTATTTCCTTTAAACTAGCTCAATTATAATATCACAGTATATAAGAGGAAAATATTAACTAGCTAGCTTCTCGTTCACAATATTATAAGCCGCTTTAACATATACCTGGATACTAACAACTAAACTCTTGTTGTTAGGAATTACGGCGGCATAATTCCTAATTAATCTATTGGTAAGAAATTACATTTTACACAATTGTTAATGGAGCTTGGAAATTAAAATATTCAGCAAAACAAAAAAAATTCGTTACGCAGGAGCTGCTTCAACTTAGCGAATTTCCTTAGAATACGTAAATCACTTTCTAGGGGTCGCAATTTTAGTCAGATCAAAATTAAATGTCGTACATAATTTTAGAATTTGCAAGGCCAATTTTATTAATAAATGATATACGTCAAGGGGAAATGCGGCATAAAGAAAGAAGAAAACACAATATATAAAATATCTCTCTTAATATTAGAACAATCGAAAAATGCGTCGGGAATAAAGTTGTAGAAAATCAAATTTTCTACAATTCATCACCTTATCATTTTTGTTCAAACTCTAATATGTACAGAGATAAAGAATTTAATTTTCATTCTTAAACCGTCAATATTACTGTAAATATTAGTGTAACAGTAAAAATGACAAGAAACAAAATTACAGTAAAAGTTAGTACCTACAACTTTACTCTTTATAAATTTTTCGAATATTAAGGGAGATATGCCAAATTTTGTGTTTCCCCCTCCCTCTAAACCCCCCTTTCCCTATGTTCGATTTTACCCATTAACGAACTTGACCTTTTGAATACCAAAAGCGACTCAAATAACAAGTTTCATTTCAATCGGAATAAAATTGTGACCGCTAGAGCGATTACAGACACACACACACATATATATATATATATATATATATATATATATATATATATATATATATATATATATATATTTATATATATATATATATGTCCATAGATATATATATATATATATATATATATATATATATAAATTTTACAGATGGTGATTTTCGACATCTACAAGGTAGGATCGATGGACATTTGAAGAAATTTTTGAAGAATTTTTTGAAGAATTTTTGAAGTCGGTACGAGACCAATAGCTCGGTACGAGAAATTCGCCAAAACATATATATATATTAAGTCATTTTAAAATATTGAGTACTACCTTTAGAGTAGTTTTGTAGTTATTTAAGGTAGGTAAACCCAATTTTCCTACGAATTTGATAAAATTGAATGTAAAATCAATCTAAAGGTTTTTCATTTATTAAAAAATATTAAATAAAATAAAAAATTTTTTTAAAACCATTTTTGAAGCGAGATATGGTATACGTTCGTACATATTCAATTTTGTTTAAAAAACTGGTAAAATTTTCTATACATTTCGGCCAAAAACAAATATCTTATAAATTTGAACTAATCAAACTCATTTAAAAAAAAACATACATTACGGATTTAAAAAAAATCAATTGATCAATTTAATGGTAATAATTTATAACGGCAACCCCAAAAATAATAAATAATCACTGTCAACTAAAATGATAACTAGTCTTATATAGTACCAGTCCAAATGGCTGAGCGGTCTAAGGCGTTATGACTGCGCAGTATGCCTACTTGGAAACTGGGAAATTATGGGTTCGAAACCCAACATCGGCAGTTTATAGAGACAAAAAAAAGGGCAGTTAATTGACTTAATTGACTAATCTGTCGGCGTATGGACAAGAACGAAGTAACCGACTATGCTTAAGAAGGTTTTCTGCAGTTTCCTTCACGAACTCCAGATGAATATCAGCATAGTTCCTATGATTGTTGGCTGCAGCCGCATATCCTACCAATTCCTAGTCTATACACAAAAATTCGTTCCACTTCACTCACATCCTCACATCCTTAGGCATCACAATGAACCTTATGGTCGAAGTGTAGCCCGTCCAGGGGCTACGTCTTATAAAGTACAACATTTAGTACATTGTACCATAAATGTTAAAACACAATATATGTTTAACTAGATATGTTCAATTGGCATAGTCGTAATAAGTATGTTTACTATATATTTTTAATATTTTTTGCTTGGACTATCACGAGATTGATTCATTTTTATCTAAATTATCTATTCGGCGTATATTTTAAAAAATTTGCAAACAATAGGAAGAGTCATACAGTTCCCAGGTAGGTTATAAAAATAGGGATGAGCTGATAGTATATACTATAGGAAAGAAACACCTTTATTATTGTCACTAATCATAAATGATTGAAAATAAATGTACCTTAAAATGATTATGTATATAAGTGTATTATATTTGGATGATATACTTTGTCTAGAAACTTTTTTCCTAGAAATAAATAATTCTTCTATAATCCAGTTTTATTTCATATAAGAATGAACCCGTCTGTCTTAATAATAATTATTGATATCCAATAATATTTATTTATCTCAATAAAATATATTTTTTTGTTTCTCTATTCACTGAGAGATAGATAATAAATAATGCAATTTTATTAAATTAATTTCAAAATTTTCTTTTACATTATATTTTATATTATAAAATCAATTATTATTTGATTGGAGAATTATTTAATTTTGATAACGTTTATAAACTTTAAACTGACAGTTCTGTTAATTTATTAGACGTAGGTACTATCTCTAAAGATGGTGTAGTTGTACGATCCATGTAGAAACAGACAGACATCATACTCTTGGCCACAAAAGTAGCGGTCATTTAAAAAAAATTGATTTACACCTTATCCATTCGATTTTCGATTTTCGAAAATGTTTTCGAATAAAAGTTGTTAGTATATTTATAATGGAAAAAATATTATCGACAGTATTTTTTCGAAAAACGAATGAATAAGGCACTAATTAATTATTAACTTTGAAAAATAAGCGCTAATCTTGTGGCCATGCGTACTTCCTATGAGTTTGAAATCAGAAATACCTGTTTCTTTTGTGAGTCTTCAAGAATAAAGATTTTCATTTTCATCTCCCATATTCACTATAGGCCAGGAAATAGTTAGATTTGCATGACACATCTCGACAACCAAAAATGCCGTGTTATGAAAAATGTGTTATAATTATCAAAGTCTTATAAATACCTGGACCAAATTTCAAATTAATCTTGTTTTTAGTTTCTGAGACAATTAAATTTGTAGATCGAAAAATGTTCTAAATCTAGTTTTATTTTTAGTTTTATTTATTTTTATCTAGTTTTATCACCATGCAACTTTTTTGAAATACATAAAAACATATTTTTAATTACTAAAACTCTTCGAAAAAATGAAATTTAGGATTTAATTTTAAAACAATATTTTTTTTTTTTTACAAATATATATTTTTTTTACAAAAATTAAATTATTTCAATCGATTTAATTGCAAAATTTTTACTTATTTAAAGTTGGCAATGGATAAGATATCAATGCATTTAGTATAGGAAAAACTCCCCACCCTTACTTACCCCTTCCAGTTTCACAACAACCTTAAATTGTAGTGTTAAATTTTACTATGATTTAATCATTCTAATTATAGTGCAATTTTCTGAAAATAAATTTTCTTTAATAGATTTTCAGTCTTTATTGACAGAAATTTGTTAATTTCAAGTTGAATTTTTCGTGTAATAAATATTGTAGATCAATTTCAAATCAAATATATTGCCGTTGTAGTTGGCAGTTAAAGATTGGTAATTTAAAAATTTGGTAGCAAAATGTTCGTGTACAAATTATATATTATAAAATAATATATCATTTTTTAAATCAATTAATTACATATTATATATATAACGTGTACTACAATGAATTATATATTATATTTATATATTATATAAACAAACATATGTGTATAATTGTATATAAACATAATACCATAGACGTACATATAATATAATTATAAGATTATATACTATGTAATATTTTAAGTAGAGTTATAATTGTCATATAATTTCAGTATAATTGATATTGTTTGCATATTACATATAATCTACCTACACAAGGTGTGTCAAAAACATCTCCTCGATTTCCTACTCCTCCGGAGAGATTAAACAAAGTGTGAACAACTAATTGAGCTGACGTGCATGTACCATTTTTGTTGTAAGTCATAGTTTGATCTGCAAACTTTGCACTTTCCTCGTCGAAAGTTTATTAAACATATATAGGGGATCGACAAACAGATTCACATTGAACAGGAAATTGACTAAGTGATCCCATACTATCCACATAGTCGGAAAGTGACACAGATTTTGAAACATGGTAGATGGATACATAGACAGAAAAATCTTGGGACCTTATAGCCCATTGTGACCTCCCTTCTATTGCAGGCTGACGGAATTCACTTCTCCCATATCTTGGCAATGGCCATGAGCTTACTTATCTTTTTTTTAAATTCTGTCGAGTATTTTTTCTAATATAACAGGTAATAGTTGGGCGGGCATGAAGTTTTACATGCTTCTAATGAGAGATAGTGAGAGAGAATGATAACTTTGCTATTAATTATCTCGCGTTCTAAACGGTCAAAAATTCTGAAACTTCGGGATTTAATAGAAAACTTTATTTTTAGCCTGTGAAAAAAAATGAGCAAAATCTGTCAAAAAGTGGTACTATGCTGGAACATCCTTAACAAAAGTTATAGGAACTAGGGCACTACAGCACATAAATGTGTATTGCAGTGCGTCAACCAAAAATAACCTCACCATGCTTGTGAAAACCACTGTATAAATGTTATCATACATTCTGTACCGTTTAAAACACCTTAATAAGGTTATAAAATTGTAGAGAAAATAACATACGATATAGAGATGAATGGAATCCATATTGTTGATCATTGTTGGTTTTTGATGGTTCCTCAGACACCTAACTTCAATCCTTTTTCATTTTGGCAGCTAACTAATCTCTTTGTCGTTAAATTTTCCTACCTGTTTGTAGATACAAAGCTGTGCTGTATTTTATATTACATTCGTTTGTTGATTTCATTAACACAATCATAGTATTCATGAAATTGAAATTTATATAGAAAAATGTATTCTGTAATCCAAGTTGCATAGGTAGGAGGACCTGCAAGACTGCAAGAAATTACTTCAGGTGTAGTTTGGAGTAGTGTTGAAGAGGTGAACATACCCTGTTGTCGACTAGATTGTAAGTATTTTGGTATTTCCATTCTATCTCAAAAACAGCTAGCCACAGTTTCAAAAGTCGAGAACAGTCCTCCCCCAGGCACCAACTGGGGGAGCGCAAAAGGTCTTATAGGTACCAGTGCACCAAATTTCCGCTATCATCATTCATTCATTCACTATCATCTTGAGGTTTTGAAAATATGTTAGTTGGTTTCTAACCGTTCGTTGGTTTTTAATATTCGTGGACGGATTTGATCCATCCAAATTACTTCTAAGATTTAGAATATGTTTTGGATAATTCGTTATCTCTTTTCTTTTCAATTGATGGATAGAAGGGCACATAGATATAGAATGGCACATAGATATATGTACAAACACGGTACTGACAACTTCAGTGCTTTGAATTACGAATACTATGATTCTAAATCATTTACATTATTATTTAAAGCCTGAATTCCTGTAAAATAATAATTGACAAAATGCTGTTATGTGTTTAGCACGGGAAAATAACAATACATGACATCACTCACATAATGAACAAATGAAAATGAAAACGTTAAGACAATATGTATGTTAATTTAAATATTTAAATATATATAACGTTATCACATATACATAATATGGAGATTTAAGCTTTAAGTTAAGCCATTTTCATTGAATAAATAATAATAATAATAATAATAAACAATTATAAATAAATATTTTCTATTTATGTTTGTTTTCTATTTTGTTGTTGCTTTCAACTTGGTAAATAATTGGGGCTCGTGAATTGTTTAATTTAATTCTATTTTATCAAAAATTGTAACGTAAAGAGAGATATGATACGTTGTTTTAACAATTGTGACAAGTAGGCTTTATAATAAAAACCACAAAAGTTCCATCAAGTTCGTTTTCCTTCTGACGACATAATGACATGTTTGGTAAATAAGCGCAATAGGTAAGAAGTGTTTCTTTTTAAATAAATTGCTAAATACAAAAACAAATAATCTAAAATAGAAAAATTTTTCGCGTTTTTTTCAATATTTAACCTTCCGTCTGGTGCAATACGTTGACTACTGATTTGGGTGCAGTGTACTTAATCGGCACACATTAAAAAAGCATAATAAACAGCTGGTTAAGTTCTTTTATACAACTTCCCAGTGATGTATATCATTATTTGGAGTATCAAAAGTCAAATAAAGTAAAAAATATTAACGTGCAATATAAAAGTAACAAAATCGCCAGGTGAAAAAAGTAATGGTAAGAAATAGTGAAAACTGTCACAGTATTAATGTCTATATTAATATTCCAAGATAGGTTCACCTAATTTTCCAGGATAGAGCCCACTTCAAAAATGTGACGAAATTGAGCGCAGTAATTTTAACTGAACAAACGTTAATAACTTTTCGAAATGAAGGTTAATGTGAAACTAAATGAAAAGGTTGCGTAGAGTAGGCCGAAAAAAAAACAGCTACTGGGATTACCAGGTGGAAACACCGCATAGGGCCAAATTAAAGTGACAAAATAGTCTTGTGTCTGGCAGAACAAATGCGCCCTACGGAAGGGAAAAAAATGTATGATATCAATTAATTTCATGGACAAAATAATATTATTTTGTTTATTTTATTAACGTAACCCTAGCTACGCATTTGTAACTATCACAGTTGAGCCGCATTACTGAGGGACAAATACCAATAGTGAGGTATTTGTTACTGTTTTTCGCGTTTTATTTAAAAAAAAAACACTCTTCCGAAGTGCTCTATTTTTATATGTTATAGCTAATATAATTATGTGCCCTATTTCGACTAAGACGTTTCTGTAAAGAATTTGTGGTAATTGTGATGTGATCTTCTCTATTGTAAACAAAATTAACGAACATCCATCCATTTTAATGTATAATGTTTCCATCAACAACATATAATCGAAACTCAAATATACATTTATATATAAATTTGAAAAACAAATAGTTATAAGAACTATATTAAATAAATATATATACAAACATTATCCAGTGGGAATTAGCAGGTTATGTGGGACGTGGAGGTATGTGTGTACGATATAAGATACTCACCTATTACATCAAGAAGAAGTGAGCGTATGTGTATTATATACAGGATGTTCTGAAATATATTCAAGAAAACTATACCACGGTGTAGAGTTGCAAAAAACAAACAAAAAAGTTTAATAAAGTTTTTCGATTTGACGCTTATTTTTTAAGGTATCAATTAAATACAATCAATTAAACATTTATAAATTCAACCAATCACAGAGGGCATAGTGCAAGTAAGTTGTGTCTCTTACCGAGTGCGAGCCTTTAAACTGTAAAGCGCCACGCTCTACTGTTGGGGCCACGCCTCCTTACACTATGCGCTATGTGCTCTGTGTGATTGGTTGCATTTATCAATGTTTAATTGATTGAATTTAATTGATATCTTAAAAAATAAGCGTCAAATCGAAAAACTTTATGTAGCTCTACACCGTGGTATAGTTTTCTTGAATGAATTTCAGAACATCCTATATATATATATATATATATATATATATATATATATATATATATATATATATATATATTTGTGTATATCTTTGACTAATGTTCTTGAAAAAGTTCTACAAACATAATGTACACTGGAGATTTACAGATGAAATGTTGTTCAATTCTTAAACCGGGGAAGAAAAAAAAAGCACAGTAACAATACAAAAATCTAATCTTTAACCGGAATACATTCATTGTGTGTTTTCTTGGTACGGTTTACCACCTCGTATCCACCCTGGCATGAAAAATTGTGGTTGTCAATAATAATACAACCAGAAAAAAGTTTAATATTTGAGGTAACTTTGATTATATTTTGAAATACTTTTTTGTGTTTGTTTTTGAATGATGACTATGGATTCGGTCAGATGTCACTTAAATTTAGAGTCCCATGTGATAGCTAGTAAAAGCTTTTTTATCAAAATTCATATACTTATCAAATAGTTGTGATTTCTATTTTTTTTTATAGAGATTAGAAATGAATGAAGTAAAAATTGTTATCTATGGTTTGTAGCTTTATTGTGCCCAGTTTCAAAGTGAACTTCCAAGGATACGAAGAAAATGACGGATCTGGAAATTATTTTGGCTTTAATTGAACGGGTTAGATTCAACTTTAATGCAAATGCGTTTTGATGGGGGAATTCAAAACTATTGATCAGGTGAGAATATGTACAAAGGGTTTTTGGATTATAGCTGCAGTGTAAATATAGCTATGTCATAGTTTTGATGCCAAACTAAAGAAATTTTCCACACAGCTTTTCTCAAACCACTTTTTTCTGCGATTAATAGATTTTAACCTTATTGGATTATTTAACTAAAAGTTGATATCGTACTTGGACGATAACGCCTTGACCTATTAAACTGATTTGGCAGATTTATACCCAAAATGAAAATAGTTTCACAATATATAATTGGATGAACTTAAATATAAATGAAATTATTTTGATAAACCTGATAAATAGACCTCAAACCTCATAAACAGAAGACTACAGAGAAATAATTTTAGAATTTATAACCAGTTGGAAGTAACCATGCTAATTTGTAAGGAAAGCTACCTTACCACTTTTCTGTCATCTGATATCGTATTTTCATGTGACTTAAATTATTTTAACCCTTCATAGAATGTGACAAATAACTTTTTCGATCTGCGCAAAAATAGAAATAACAAAAATCAATGCATTTTACTTTACATAAAAATAAGGTTAGCCCTTGTATAAAAGTCCTTTAGGTCAATACAAATTGACCATTTTCACCTTATGTCCATTACAACAACAACAAAGAAGAAGATTATAAATGACAATGACGTAGGTGGCCTTCTATGATAAATGTACTTTTGGATAAGACATGATTGGCATACATGGTAGAGCTTGCTGCTGCTAAACTATGCATTAGAGCTAGGTAAAAACATACACCGTTTATACAATATATACATAGAGGAATGAAATGCTGTCAAGATAGTCAGTCAAAGTAACGGGCACCACCCATACCCCTTTTTTTTCTTCAACCCATCATTCTCAAACTCGACTATCCTTCCTCCACCCCTCCTTCCAACCTCCGTTCAAACACATCCAGACTATTATACAGCAGTTTCGTACACATTACAAATACAAACTTATGTTCCGTTTGTTGTACTCAAGGGATGTAGTACGATCCATTGTATATCTATCATATGGAAGGCCGGCTCATCTACATCGTGCTACAATATGGGAAGGGGGGGGGAGAGGTTTGTCATGAAAGTGGCATCTCCAGGTACAAGTGATACTGTGTGTGTTTCCATCTGACATCCATTATACTTCCTATTTCTACAGTTTTCTATTTAGTGTGAATATACTGACAGGGAAAACCTTTTATTTGCACTTGCATATCAGAAGAAATTTCTGTTAAGTATGTGTGAGGTATTTCAAGTATTCTCTGGATAACAAATCTTTTTGTTTGGAGTATTAATATTTATATGATCCGCGAAAGTTATTCATAGTCATTGAATGACTTTGATTTGTAGAAATGTGACTGTTAACAAAACTGATTGGATGATGTACTGTGGGTCACAAAATTAATGTTCTTTTTTCAAAATTTTTTAGTTGATATATGCTTTATTTTTTCGGTTATTGGGAAAAAGTTTCGAATAAATGTTGTTAGTATATTTATAGTGAAAAAATTTTTATCAGAAGTAGTTTTTCGAAAACCGAATGAATGAAGGACAAAATTAATTATAAAGTTTTGAAAAAAGAACATTACTTTTGTGGCCATGTGTACAAAGTTCAGGTTATAAATGCAAATTTTTTACATAGATAGATTGTAGAGGCTGCCCTGGACGGATGATGATGCCTAAGGACGTGAGGAAGTGAGTGGAGTGAAAGGAACTTTTGTGTATAGAATACGAATTGGAATAATATACGGCTGCAGCCGACTATGATAGGAACTATGCCGATCATCTGGACTTCGTGAAGGAAACTGCAGAACACCTTCTTAAGCATAGCCGGTTACTTCGTTCCTGTCCATACGCCGACAGTTTAGTCAATTAACCGCCCTTTTTTTTCTCTTAATAATTGACAAACTGCCGATGTCGGGATTCGAACCCATAACCTTCCAGTTTCCAAGTAGGCATACTGCGCAAACATAACATAATAGGTAGATACATATATCTTGCTATACCATTCACCTCGGTCTGACGAGATTCGTTTCTCCCATATTTTGAAAATTGCCAAGAGTTTACTTATCAGGTTTTCTTGAAGATTTATATATTCGGGGTGAGATGCACCGAATATCGTGTATCTGCTGTAATCGAGAGATTCGCAGTAAAAGATGATTCGGCGCGATGTTTCTTCCTCCGCGGCGCACAGTCTGCACATAATGAATCCGTTATGGAGTCCTTTTGTGTGCCGATGCTTTCGTAGGTGATAATGTCCGGTGATGAATCCGGTAACCTTTCGAAGTTGTATCCTGTTTAGGGTGAATCATCAAGGGATACATTCCGAAACAGTATTTTCATCACGTTGTTTAACATGCATCTTCTCGTTGATCACTTATTTACATGCTGTCTTTGTAATTTCTAAAAAAGGCGCTGGGCCTATGAAGAGTCTTCTGAATCCCTTCTTTGCCAAAACGCAGATATGCCTAAATGTAAAGATGTCTTCTTTTTCAAATTTTCTGATCCAATTTACTGAGTAATTTTTCTTTTACATGAAAGTTATGTGAGTGTTAAAACAACAGATTTCGAATTTTATATATTCATTTTTATATTATAGATTATAGACCTCTATAATAATAGTTTTAGAAAACTTTTTTCTGTAGTTTTAAAAGTAATACTATCTATTTATGTCAAAAAACGTAAATCAATTCATACTTACTATCAAATAGATGTATTGTTACTCAAATACTTTGAAAGAAAAGTTAATTAAAGTTAAATATATATTTAAAAAATAGGTAAACGACAACACAACCTCTATTTATGGAGTTTGTGTGTGTATGTGTCTACAGTCTAATAGGGACTACAGACGTGCAACCTGTGGGAACATTTTAAGGACAAATGAATGTTCGGTAGTAGGTTGCTAGTCTGTATAGCTGTTGTAGAACAAAATTGCATGTCCTTGATCTGGTTGCTGTAAAAATCAAAATTATTGGATTTTTTGTGGGAGGAGTTTAATCTTTCTGTACACAACTTCCTCGTGTATAGCGATATTTGCAACATATTATCTAAAATTTTATGTTTTCCTAATATTTTTTTATGTTTTATTACATAGATTGTCAACAAATGTGTGACACAAAATGCCACACAACAAACTTGAAAAGACTGTAGAGATACATACATATAAACTAGTAGATAAATAAACTACAAATTAAATGAGATAGATAGAGACAAGATGACAAGTGATTGAATTTTTAAGATAGAGTAATAAAATAATAAAGTAATGATCCAAATTTTGGTTGCTCTTCTGTAGGCAAAATATTTTGTAGGCGGAGTTCAATGTTGCTGCACAATGTTCCGCGTTTGTAGCCTACTTAAAGCAGAAGTCCGCAGCCCTATACTCGTAGCTGCATAGGCCGGCGCTGACCGTATTTACAAATGCCCGCCGCTGTACAACCAAAATAAAATAAATTTAAGTTTTCAGAAAAATGTTATACACATTTTTTAATATTTGTCTTAATATTTTTCTATTTTATAATATGTGTTGGATCCAGAAAAATTATTCTCAATACTTTTCAATACAACACTTTATGCCAAAAATATCACAGAAGACAGAAGTTTGTAGTGTTGAGTCATTTTGTTATCCAATAAAACTTATACCACAATACAAAGTAATAATGTGCTGCAAATAGTACCGCCACGAATCTTACAAGTTTCCTATTGTCCATACGAATATCTTAAAAGTCTGCTTGGTTATTTTGAGTACTTAGCTTTTCTTGAAAAAAGTAGACAATTTCATCCCTAGTATAAGATCCCTAACTCCCTTGATTGAAAGTAACGATCGAAAATCTTTGGCAATAGCCATACAGCTCTCTTAAACAACTCTTAGGTTGAATAATGAACTTCCCAACGACTTACTTCGTTACGTTTCGACTTTAATCCAATCCAATACAGTTTAGTAAGTATAAAAATATATTTGAATTCGTCACTTTTGCCCCAAAGCTCTCCTACAAAAACTTTTTTCTAATTTGTATACATATACAACAGAAAAAAAAGCTTAGAATATTCAAGTTAATTCTAAAAGTTTCGAGTTAATTTAAATAAAAAGAACTAAAAAATATACATATCCATTAAATAAATATATCCTTATAACTGAAAACCTAATGTCCGTTTATTGTTTTCCATGCATACTCCAACTAAAAACAAAACAAAAAAATTAAAACCTCTTATCACTGTGATGGATGACATCACAGACTCTAGCTAGTATATTCATTAAATGTCTATCTGTCTATCTGTCGGTCTGTTTGTTGCTTGTGTGTGAATTTAAAAAAAACTAGAGCTATGTGGACGGTATATTTATACCGTGTGTGCTGGAAAGCATTGCTAATAGAGAATTAATCTTAAATATTATTATAATATTTATTTATTTATTTATATTATTTATTTATATTATAATGACTATACACAATATGCTTAATAAAGATATAATAATAGTGGGGGTACTCTTTAGTGTGTCTGTTGTGTATGCTTGCTGGACTGTTTTGTAGTGCATTAACATGTAATCAGAGTGGGTTAAATATGTTTGAAAATAAATGATAGTATTCTATAAACGGTATAACATAAAACAACAATCCACACAAATTAAAAGAAAAATAAAACCCCAAAAAGAAACAAAAATAGAATTCCGATCAAAAAAAAAAAAAATTAAAACAACGGTTCGAATATTCCTCCATTATTTGCTAAACAATATCCGAGTCGATTGTAGAAATCTACCCGGGTAATTTCTAGCACTTACGGAGAAATATTCGAACAATTGTCACAATCGTTTACCTTAATTGTTGCAAATTTTCAGGCCTATTCCGCGAATAGATCTGTGTTTTGAAAAAACCTCACAAAAAAAGTCGTTAGGAGATAAATCTGGCGATCTGGCTGGCCACTTGAAGGTTCCAAAACCACTCATAAAACGTTCCTGAAAAGTTTATTCCAGGAAGAGCCTTACTATCATTGTGTGCAAGGCAACAATCTTGTTGGAACCATACAGATTCCAGGTCTAAATTAGGAAGAGCTCTAACAGTTGGCAAAATATTATTTCGTAACAAACTCAAATATTTTTGAGAATCTAAAGATCCGTCAATGAAGACTGGTCCTATAATATGGTCACCCAAAATTCCAGTCCAGACATTCAGTTTCAGTATGTATGTGTACGTATGGTTTTATAGTAAATATTTTATTTATTTATTTAACATTGATTCTCTATTAGAAATGCTTTTGAAAACGATCTGTATACATAACACTGTGAGAGATATACAACACTATGAGAGATATTTCAACCTTTTTCATGTATAGGTTTGCTTTTTTAAAGTCTATTCGACCGTTGGATAATTTACACCTATTTAATGTTTGTTTTAAAATAAAATATTTATATATACAAAACATTTTTTGAACCTTAAATAATTGATAAAAAAAAGTGTGGTGTAAATGACTCAGACCATCTCTATACTCAGACTAGATGGCCACACTGTTGTATGGGAAAGGCAGCTTGGGAACTTGATTACAAGAATCCACCCACATCAGTTCACGGCGGAAGAGAAACTTCTTCAGTTTAATTAATTACAAATATTATCAGCGACTTGTGATAGTTAAAACTGATGTTATGTTTCTCTTGTATTTCTTCGTTGTTGAATCATTTCCCTTTTAAGGTCACATCAAATTTCAAACAGATACCTTGCTAAAGAAGTTTCACTTCAAAATTTATAAAAGTATAAAAACTATTACAAAAACAAGTACATTACTAGAACGATTAAAATTATCAAAAATTATACGATTTTTGAAAAAGCCCATTTTTATATGATATAGGCAACAATAATTGCATGTTATTATGTTCGCCTAATACAAATGTATAATGTAATGCCTTCTTTTCTCGTACCTGGCTTGTCTCTCCCCTCCATTTTCCCTCCATTGAGGTATTTCCCCTTTATTGTAACAAAAGTTTTAAACCGATACGTCGCTAACGAAGTTTCACTTCAAAAATTGTCGTCTACAAGAAAATCCGGAAAAACGATATCGATCTAGAGCTAGCTTTTTTTAACAATCTCTGGCAATACAAAATTTAAGTATATAAGGATATGAAGTGCTTTTCAATTCCCTAGCCAGTAGGAAAAAATGAAATTTTTTTTTCGTGAGGAGACCTCAAAACACAAATATTTAGTAAAAACTCAACGCTGATTTTGGACATTGAACACAACCTCGATACTAAATACCTCGTTGTATAGTATATAGAGGTAAATTTTTTACAACACTTTTTGTGAATTGTGTAATTCAAGACCTTTTTTCACAATTTTTTGTGATTGAATTTTACAATGGAAATTTTTTTGTACATTTTCTAGCGGCTACTTACTAGAAGTGTTATGTATCCGGCTCCAACCCTTTCAACTCACGGAAGTGGAAAATTCATTGTTCTTAATAATTGATCCAATATAATAATTCATAATGCGATATCCTTTGTTTAGTAAAAGCCACGACTACGGTCAACCACGAAATATCTCACATATCTCACGCGAATTAACATCTTGTTAAAATCTTCGCGTATTGACACATCCTGAAATTTGACACATACCTAAAAACGTTTAAACATTCGACTAAACTTCTCAGTTTGCCAGACTTACAATGAAGAATCTCAAATGCTTACATAAGCCATTGTCATTTTTCGATTACTTCTCTTGTTAAGCATTCTACACAAAAGAAGCGATACATTAGAAAATAAAAGACTGGAGATAAGGACACTAAAATCCAACACTACTCCCACCCTAGGCAGACATTTGTACTACCTATTAGTTAACTTATAAATAACCTTTGCAACTTATCTCACGATGGAATGCTTGAAAATATTGATCGTAGATATAAATGTTTGGAATAGGTGTTCATAAAATCTTGTTTGAAACTTCTTTTCATAAACTGAGTATTTACCGGGTATTTAAGCAACTAACTCAGTTAGTTGTTATTTTCACTTGTTAAATTAGAGGTTGTCTTGCATAATCCTTCGGTTCATAATAGTCAAAGGAAAACCAATTGGCATAGTCGCTAGAGACCACTTACTAACTTTGGTCGCACTATCCGTGATTATCTATTCACATAACAGAGTGGCATTTATAACACTTCTTTGATTTAATTAGATGAGTTTAAAGTTTAAATATGCAGAACAAACTAAGCATTTCACGCTATCCACACCATATACATTGTAGCATAAAGTAGAAATGATCAAATATGTCGGAACGTACTAGATACTGGAAGGGCTATGTACGTTACGAGACGCCCGACTGAACTATCTGCTCTACCAATCCTCGTACAATGACATCGATTTATATTAGAGTGTGTTGGACGAGGCATGTCATGTCCGGCTTAAAAATTGAAGTAGGTAGCAGTTGAGAATTATGCAAGGTGTCAGGCCTGCAAAGAATTGCGAAATTTGTTTACATTTGAAGGGAATGGAGCATGGAAGGTTTGAATGAAAATCGGGAAAAACGACCAAAAAGTCCTCCATACGCAACTTTTCACCAGAGATCTCTCGTCTCCTTAGTACTACCCATACGGTGCGAATGGGTACAATCTTGTGTCCAGCACGATCTGACATATTTAAACCTTCACTTCCAATAACATTTATTTCATAATTATTATTAAAGCTATTAGGTATAAATATGTAAGTCAATAAAATAATTTCAATAATGTCGGCATTATATTTCAAACTCTCTACTTTATTGCAAAATGGTGTCAGATGCGGACCCAAGAAGTGGTGTAACCCAAATAATTTTTCCAAACTATACTTTTATTTTTTTCGTATATATTAACAAAAACAATTGTATTTACAAAACTTTCAAATTCCAAAGCGTAAATAATCATTAATTGAGATTGATAAACCAAGACCATTAATTGATAAATAAAATATTGAAAATGTTGATCTAAGTAAAGCACCTTAAAGTGTTAAACCAGTGTTAAAAAGTGGTAAACCAGTGTTAAAAAGTTTCGAAACAATTTTCATACGTTACGTTTGGCATTGATAATTACAACAGCAAAAGTATTTCACCATCCTCTGGAGAGTAATTGATTATCCGCGCCTGAATGGTATCGGTTACGTTCGCATAAGTGCGATGAAGTATCCGTTCAGGAAGAGCAGAGCTTTTATAAAATAAAATAAAAATATATATCTTAACGTGAGATAGAAAACGATATCCTGACACAAATAAACACAAAACAAATACAATAATATGAGAAAAAAATAGGAATATGAAAGTCCCTAAGGATTGTCATAACATGTTTTCACTTTAAATGGCGGTTGACAGCTTTTGGTAGAAATAAATTATTTTCCTTTTTTGTTTTAAGTTTTGAGGGGGGGGGGGAAAGGGAAGTAGTATTTTGGATATTTTACATGTAATTTTATTTTATATTTTATTCATTAAACAAAATTTTACAAGCAAAAATACTGAGGAAATATTTTTATTGTTTTTACATTTGAGCTTCACAAAAAACTGATAAAAATACTAATAGTTTTTTAAAGAATGCGCGTTTAAAGCTCATTTTTGAAATGAGCTATGGATATCCGTTATGGAGTCTCATTGTATGCAGATGCTTCCGCATGGGACAATGCCCGGTGATGAATCCGGTAACCTTGTACTTAAACAGTTGTACTTAAACTTAATTTAGTAACAAACATATGCTATTTATAAATTTATTGAGCATTTTATGAAGGGTTAAAAATATTGTACGGGATAAAAATAATTTATTCCATCAATTTGACATTCTATGTAAATTATTTGTATTTCCCATAATTTAATTTCTTTTATTTTCCCGAGTATAAAGCTGCGGGAAATTTGTAACTAGTTAAAAATAAATGTTTGTAAATTATTTTAGAATTTTTTTTGTGTGTAACTAATTATATATTTTTATGCTTTTATATAATTAATAGTAAAAATTATAAACTTTTTAATAAGAAAGTTTATGACGACTAAATGAATCAGTTAGTGGTGGGGGAGATACTCACTGCTTTTAATGTTTAGTGTAATGACTTTTTATAGTTATTTTCTAACAACTTTTGTGTACGTTAGTTACATTTGACAAACATTCTTCCTATTTTCTTTTTTAATTAGAATAAAAAATTATGGTTGGTTGATACTTTATTCTGAGAATCCAAGCCAGAAATTTCGATTATTCCCGTTAAACATATGGTAAATAGTAGTAGTGGTAGTGGTAATAGACGAGAGGAATCGAAAACCTAGCAAGTAGGCCATTCTGGGCATTTTATAACCTCTTCTCCCCTCTTTCCGGTTTTGTCGGTAAGCCAGGTTGGTCATTTGTTTGGCTTGTCTGCAGCCTACTGTATTTCTCCATTTTAGCGAATTTCTTCCAAAGGAAATGCTGCTATTGTTTTTGTACCGATGATGGAATTTCGTAAAAATTTCTTCAAATGTCCATCGATCCTACACAGTTTTATTCCGATTGGAATGAAATTTGTTATTTGAGGCGTTTTTGGTATTTGAGGCCAACTTCGTTCAAGATCAATTTGGTATTGAAGGTCAAATGCGTTAACAGGTATAATCGGACAAGGGGAAAGGGGAGTTTAGAGGGAGGGGAAAACACAAAATTGGGCATATCTCCCTCAAAATTGTATGTAATTAGTTTTACTATAAATTGTTTCTTATCATTTTTTCTGTTACACTAATATTTACAGAAATATTTACAATTTAAGATTGAAAGTTAAAATTCTTAATATCTCTGTTTGAGAAAAATGATCAGGAAGTGAATTGTTGAAGCAAACATAATTTTCTACAACTTTACTCCTTATACATTTTTCGAATATTAAGAGATATATTTTATACTTTGTGTTTTATTCTTTCTCTATGCCCTCTTTTCTCTTGAAAATATTTAAACCAATTAACTTAAATTCCTGAACCAAAACTTAGTTCCGCACAACATCTGTGCAAACTGAAACTATTCAGACACATCTAAATTTCGGACTTTGGTATGATACGTTTTATGAAAAAACATCGTCATCATTTTCAAAGAAGAGTAGATAACTTCTCCTTCCCCTGCACGCTTCTCCATCCCTGTTTGATTATACACAAACCGGAAGTTGACTTGTTATACTGATCTTTGTCATCTGTTATATATTCAATCTTATACTACACACACATTCATGTTCACAAAATAAAATAAAAAACCAGCTCCCAACTCTCCCTTTATGTTATCCCACTCTCCCTTAACAATCTCACTAACTATATGTAAATATATATTATTTATGTAGAGCGTGGAGTGATAGAACCCCCCCCCCCCCAACCCGCCCCCACTTGTATGCATGATGAAAGGTCTACCTTATTTTCTCTTTACGCTGTTTTTTTTTTCCTTTTGATCTCTTAAAGTGATAAATCACGCAATATTTTTGAGTGCGTTATCATTTAAATGAATAGTCTGTAGTTGTTAGCATTATTTATATACTAGATATTTAAATAAAGATAACATTATGTATTAGTGTATGATTTAAAATGAAATGAAGCTACGATTTATATGGTAGATGATTATTATTCGTGTAGTGGTGGGTGTTCTTTTGTGCAAACACACGAAAAATCTCGCTTTTATTCAAATTATTTTATTATAGGTTGTACTCAAATGACATTGAAATTGTATGTTCGTTAAGGTTTTTACCGTAACGATCCATCTTTTTACCACATTGCGTGCGTTTTCCTATACCGTACGCCTACAACTGTTTTCTATAAATAAAAGTTATAAATAATTTCAAACTTTTTCTATTGATCAGAAACATTTTTGCAGCGTGTTGATCAACAAGTTGTTCATAGGTGATATTACATATAACAAATCAGTTTTAAAAAGATTATCATAGATGGTAGTACATATACAGGTTCAAAAACTCATTCATAGGTGGCAATACGTACAACAAATCAGATTTAAAAATACGATACGCATTGAATGCCTGAATGAAATTGATTGGTTAAACAAAAAGTTTTTAATAAGTTGGGGATTTTTTATAACATAAAAATATATGTTTACAGTACATAAAATACTTCGCTTCGTGTATATGCATATAGTGTCTGTAGTGTCTCTCAAAGAATTATAGAATCACAAGAGCTATAACACTGAAGTTTGAAGAAAAAAAAATGATTTTAGAGTTTTTAGCAACATTATTGCCGTTTTGTTGATATTGTTTCAACTAATCAAAAGCTTGTAATATTTGATAGGCATTAAGATAATGATCAAAATCATATCATATTACAATAGAAATTTTAATTGTAGTATGCTCATTAAATTTGCAGATGTTTACGGTGGACTACATACCTACTGTGCATTTAAAGACTCACCCCATATTTATTTACAAAAAAGTAAAATATTATACCCAAACAAATTATTTATTCTCTAAAAGTCAATTTTAATTAATTTATTAGATATGTTTATAATTGGATATTTCAAACATATTTTTTCAGTAGATTATTTTATTTTTATATTATTTTATATTTTTTACAAAATTAATTAAAATAAAAAAAAAATTTTACTTTTTATATTTATTGAAAATATATAGTTTTTTTTTATATTCTTAATAGAATTACAATTTAATTGATATAAATGTTGACAATACACACAACCAAAAAAAAAAAAAATTCAATTTTAATTGAAACCTCGAAAACAATGGAGTTATGTCGAAAAATTTTGTCGTTATTATTTTTGAGAGACACTCCTATCTGATAATTACATTGTTCTATACAAGAGCCTTTAATAGAAAATGATTGATGATTTGAAATATTTTATATTTTGAATTTTAAACACTCATTTGCTGAGGAACGGAAAACCTGTTGAAAAATCATTAATACCCCTTTTTTATTTTAACCTTTTTACAAGTTCTTTGTGAATGAATTTTATGAAATATTAATAAATCAAAGTCCACTAACGGTTTTAATCGACAGTTTTCTTTCAATTTCACAGGAAAATACGTTATTACTGTCTGAATCTACGTGTTACAAAGCATATACTACCCTATTGGAGATAGCATTTACCTTTCTGTAGACTTTGAATTTTCCTGAGCTTATTATTTTTCAATATTAAAAAAGGACAGAGGATATACTCCAGACAATTATAGATAATTTTGTCTTCGTATCGTTTGAATATTTTACAGAATCCAATTAAACCAATTCTTTTATAGTAGCCAGGTGAGCGAGAATTATTGAGTGAAATTTTGACACAATATTTTTCACTGCCAGTTTTAAATATCCGAATTCGTATTAACATAAATACACCGATACACACTGGGTAAAGCCCAATGACATTTTTATTTCCACATAAAACAAACATATAATAAAAAAGTCCTTTACAATATTTGTGTTAATATTTATTAAAATAAATGTAAATGAGAATTAATTTACCGTATGAATAAAAAAAATTGGCATCTCACAACAAAAAAACAACACACCAGCATAATACACAACAAACGAAAAAAAGTATCATGAAATTGTTAAATTCCCAAATGGACAGTCGTCCGTCCATAGAAACGAATGAATATTATAGAAACAAATACACATACATATTCAATCCCGTTCAATAAAACTGAACCGACCTGAACAAAATCAGTCTCTCACAATTTTGATTATTCTGGTAGTAAATATTTTTGGCAGATACAACATTTTATTTAATTTGTATATGTTAAAGGTAGATATAACACTAAACATGTATTTACATTACATATTCTTACTCTATCACTGACTTGTTTCACTGACTTCTTATACTAGTTATCTTTGTTTATAAATAAATAATGAACAGAAAGTTACAAAAGTGAGGAGTTTTTATGAAATGTAAGAAAATTAACATTTCAGGTTTGTTCAATTTTATTAAACGGGAGTGTACATATACATATAGAATACTCTATGAAGAGTTAAACTATACCAACACCTCAAGGGAGACGTAACTAATATATGAGAGGAGATAGAGAACTACTATAGTGTATATATGCATGTAATATGTAGGGTAGTAGGGTTTTAATAAACTTTCACCTACATTTAGCTGGAAATTTGGTGGTTTGATACTCACCAGCCGCATACAGTTAGAAAATCAACATATACCTATATAAAATCATAATGTTTATTATTTACCGAAAGTAATATTCACATATGAATAAGTTTGTACAGGATGTTACAGATTCTCATGAGAAAACATTGCTGGGTTGAAAATTTGTTCGCATAAGCTTACCACTTGCGCAGCATGAACAAATTAACTTTGATGAAATTTACAATTACGGTACTTGCTTGATTGCCCTACTGAGCTCACTATCAGTGCCCGAACTGTTCCCCTTTTCATAGATGTATAAAAATATCACTTGTAGTGTATATACAAAAGTGATATGTACATATGCTATATACTTATACGCATGCTTTTGTAATCGACAGTCATTATAGATGTTTACGCTGAAACAGTGTCAATACTATATAGTTTATGAAACAAAGTTTTAAACAAAAGTTGTTTAAAGTTGTTTTGTTTAGAAAAGGGACGTTTTTTGTTTAAGCTTTTCTACTATCTCTTACGATTTAAAAAGTAGTCACCCCCCTCCTCCTATCGGGATGACTCATTGGCAGATTTTATCCATTCACAAACTTCTTAGTTCTAAAACTCCCATACAAAATTGCAGCTTGTTATCTATCTTCGTTGTTATTGGGTTTTCGGAAAAATGCTTCAGATAAAAGTTCATTATAATTGTACTAACAACTTTTACTCGAAAAATTTTTCCCAAAGCCACATAAATAAGGCATAAATCAATTATAAAATTTTTAAATGATAGCTCGACATTTAACGTCGTTTTACAGAATATGTAAAATTAAATAAATGATATTGTTTCTTGAATCATAAGGAACATTAAAAAAAAAAGTTTTATCAAAATCCATCAAATTGTTTTTTAGTTAAATTCGTTCAAACATACATACAAAGAATTTTTAATATGAGTCTATATGTCTAATAGTCATTGACTAAAAAATTTTCCAATAAAAATTAAGAATAGTTAGCCTGATACATCTTGTAGATAGAGTTTTAATGGTCAACTTAACGTACCAGCTCAAACCCATCTATATAGATATTAATTATTTATAAAGTTTGTGTTAATTTGCTGGTTGTGTATTCAAAATTTATAATTTATAGGTGAAATTTAGGTATTATATTCATTTTGGTAAAAAAACTTTTTTCCGTTGAGTTTTTTATTAGAATAAATTTTACCGATGGGAGATATTGAAAAAATTTCTGTTAATCGAAAAAAAACTGAAAAGGTATGTTTGAACTTTTTAGGAATGAAATTTTTACGGTTTATCAAAAAGTTACTATGAATATTTATTTCTGATGAATATTAACATAAGAAGGCGATAGATAACATAATAAGTACTCCTCACACCTTACAGTGTAGTATAGAATTTAAGCCAAAGTATAAAGAGTAAATTCTTGCTCACAGATTTTAACTGTTAATTCTTTGTAAATCCCTGTAATTTAGCCAGAATTCCGTTCGACTATATACACTAACACGAATTACCAGTTAAGCATAAAATCACTTTTCGACAAGTTAAAAATAACGTTGTCTAATAAATCCCAAAGTTTCAGAATTTTTGACCGTTTAGAACGCGAGATAATTCATAACAAAGTTAACATTCTCTCTCATTAGAAGTATGTAAAACTTCATGCTCGCTCAACTGTTATCTGTTCTTAAGAAAATAATCGACAGTATTTAAAAAAAACTAGGACAGTAAAGATAAATATTTCTTAAATAAATTTTCTTTTTTAAATCGAATAATAATTCGAAAAATTTTGCTCTTTCAAAATTACATTAATTTGTACATAAATATTTATGTACATATATATTTATGTAAGTACATACGTGTTTATGTATTTGTACTATAATAAAACCAAACCGGTTTTTTGTCCTGATTATATAAGTCAATGCTGGAACTACCTTAAGTTTCAAGGCATGACTGTTGCCAGAATCGTCCCCAGAATATAAATAACGCAAAAAGATTTTTTTCGCTTAGAAGAAAAAATTGAAGTCGCACAAAAAGCTGTTTGTTATACAAAATATGCGCAATTAAAGCACGCACACATTTTAGTTCCAGTTACGCTCTGTAGATTTAGCGGTTTCGCCCCAATTCATGACTTGACAAATATCGATTTGATCAATACTAAGTTCTAGTTCTTGTAAACCGTGAATTTTTTCTAATGAAGGGTCTTTTTTCAAATGTCCCGGAAATAATTGGTAGGCAATATAATGCCATTTGGAATAGAACACGCTCTTTGAATAGTTAAACTACAGCTCATTACCTAGGTATGACGACCCTGAACCGCCTTCTTTAAAGAGGATCCCACTAATAAATATTGGAACATAACTTATTTCAATTACAATGACATTAACAAATGTACCTGGAATATATAGACTCAGTTATAAAGGCGAATAATTTTTTGGTCTAACATAAAAAGGTCAAAAAAAAGTTTAAGAAAAAAATAATAATTTTTAACGATACAGAAGTGTCAAGCCCTAAAAATGAATCCCAGTCAAATATATTTCCCACTTTTTCACAGTGTGTTGTGCACAAAAAAGAAAGTTCTTAAAATTTTCAAGTTATAAGAAAAGTGTAACAATATTAAAAATCATTATACAAAGATTTCTGTTTGAAAAGTTTACAAGACAACAACATACATAGGAAGAACAACCCATGAACCAAAGTTTTTTATTGATTTATGATGTTCTGTTTATAAGCTTGGTTTGGTAAATACATTTTATGTATTATGTGTATAACTTGATATACAGCCCGTATTTTAAAATACACCCAATCTAGAAACAATGTATAGTGTATCTATCGCTGTTTATATGCAGTATACTATGATATAGTGTCTTTGTTACATATACATGTAGACACACTTACACGGCGGACGACGGACGACCGACAATAACGATGATGTATACATGCACGAGTAAAATTCGACTATCTATAAATTATTGTAGTTAAAGAGTGATAAGCATAATAGTTATATGTTATACAATACTGATTTTAATGTAGATTAAGTGTAATAAAGACACCATATCATACATATCACTTCATATAGGCAGCGATAGATAGTGCATTTAAAAATACGCGCTGTATATAACTTATACAATTCGATTATCAAGTCATTGTGCATTCATCATTTGAATAGATCTTTTTATGCAATATTACGATTCGTCTGTTTCGTGTAGGTTAGTTTAAGTAAGGTTGCAATGAGTGTCTGGGTGGGACAGACTTAGGCCATGAGGCCAATTGAGATACCTGAAATGGGGGACCCTGTCCCATAAGGTGTCATTAAACTTTGAACCATTTCAAGCACAGTGTTCAAGAACAGTGTAAGTGATTTGATGTAACAGATTTTAGTTCGGAGAGGCACAACCAAGAAACATGGTGCAACTGTCACCAAATTAGCAACAAATAATATATCCTGAGACAATATAAGAGTAATTTGATTCAGAGTGATGTTAACAAGAGTAAACTGAATGAAAGTAATTTTAACAAGAGCAATTTTAATAAAATTTATTATATTTTATTATAAATATTATTTTATACAAAATATTATTTATATTTTGTTTAATTTTTAAATTTTAATTTATTTTTATTTTTTTTGTCTTAATTTCGATTTTCTATATATTTCTAATTGTCAAAGAGTAAATTACGAGTAGCTAATTTATACTGATGATGACTACTTTGTAGTCGAAATACGTATTTAAAATACAAAAACTGATCTAGGTATTGGGGCGAATTTAAAATTTTAGTTTACATGAACTTATTGTGTCTAATATCTTTCTGTTCACTGAGTAAATATACTCAAAAATAAAAATTCGTTGGTCATTCTATCCGTGTCTTGTGCTCCCCCATCGAACGGGACGAAAGGATTACGTTTGTTCTTTGTAGTCCATGTTGTTTCCCATATCGTACATCGTCTGTTATTTTCTTTTTTAAATTAAAGTTTTTTTCCCATCAGATTACGATTCAAAATCTGGTCGCATATTGAATAAAATGTACGAAATGTAAGGGTGACAGAATTTAATATTAACAGTACAATCCCTTGTATCATTGTAGGTACTATGGGCCTCAAAAGTAGATTGTTCATTTTACAAAATTTGTTTGTTGTTTTGTACCTTATTCATACTTGGTTTTGGGAAAAGGTTGCGAAAAAAGTTGTTAGTATGTTTATAATGAATAACTTTTATTCAAAGCATTTTTTTTTAAAACCGATATAAAGTCGGATTCAATTTTCAAATTTTGGAAAAAGAACGCTACTTTTCTTACCATGAGTACCAATGAATACATATTGAAATCAAAGATATAGTGCATTACATACTCCCATCCCCACACGCTCACCGTTTGGAAAAGCAAAACTGGTTTGTGGTCGGTTTGAATAAACAATTTTCTATTTTCAACTCCAAATGAAATTGTTTAAAGTAGTTCCAGCATGAAATCACTTTTCGACAGATTTTGCTCATTTATTCTTCACAGGCTAAAAATAACGTTTTCTAACAAATCCCGAATATTTGATGAATATTTCCTAAATAAATTTTTTTTAAATCACGTTTTACCGTTTTGTTTTCGAAATACGATAATTTAAAATTGATTTTTCTTTAAAAATTACATTAATTATATATATATATATATATATATATATATATATATATATATATATATATATATATATATATATATATATATAGTGTGCCCATTTAAGTTGGCTCCATATGGAAAACTTTTTTATTATAAGGTTTACGAAAAATAATTATTCTTTATAAAAATCTCTGCATTCGAAAATATTAATATTCAGCTATTCACTTTTGACATCGAATGTACAGGGTGTCTATAAATTGAAAAAGTTCGATAGGAATGTTTTGCCCACTTCAATTTTATATTAAATTTTGTATATTTTTGTTCTAAATGTAGACCATATAGAACAGATAATAAAAGAAACGTTTGGTAAAAGAACAATTTTATTTATGGACCGCGAAGGTGGATACGTTGAGGCAAAAATGAATTGAAGATAACTGTTGTTACATACGTCAACAATAATAATTGTATTTGTAATGTAATGTATGAAAAGTAAATGTTCTGTTTAAATTATTTTGTTACATATCATTCATTAAATGTTTATATATATATATATATATATATATATATATATATATATATATATATATATATATATATATATATATATATATATATTTATATATATATATATATATATATATATATATATATATATATATATACCTTTAGTGTGTAAAAGAATATCGACACAATTCTGTGTTTTTGTATTTGTTATAATAAAAGCAAACCAGTCTTTTATCCTGATTATACAAGACAAAGCTGGAACTACCTTAATATCAAAAACAATAGCTCAATTAGATTGTACGTCCAGGCAAAGCTGATCATAAATCTAGGTAAAAATCAACATATTTATATATACTCGTATAAACTCATGATCAATATTAATTAAGTGAATCAGAAAGTAAAAGAAATAATTAAAAACAATTGATTGGCTGACAAAAACCCAAACAAACAAAAATAAACATTAATTATACAAACAATAAAATAAAGAACAGCGTCAAGAGTGTGCTCCAGTTACACAATTAATTGAATAAAAATTGATAGAAAATGGCGTAGGATGTAGAAGAATTGCCTATACCTCAATAATACTACTACTATACTATACCATATAGAATAATACATTAAAATTAATGATTCTAATGGCATTATTTATTAACGATTTTCTTCTTGACAATAACAGATCATCATGAATGAATGGGAAAACAATTTTCCAATCGTATACCTTGTGTGTACTTTATGTTGGTAGGTATACAGTTTTTCCCTCTTTTTATTTTGAAAAATTATCTAGATAATACCACCGTATACCGTATTGCATGGTATACTTCATTGGTATACCGATTGTTTAGTTTACATCTTCGCATAGCAGATCTCCCACGAGTATGAGAGAGTACATATGTACACATTAAGCAATGTGTATGAGAAGGAGGTCTTACAGGTTTGTTTTCTTACTTAAATTTAAACTGTTGTGTGCTGAACAACAGAACAAATCATAACAACTGATCTGTTCACTTTAAAACCCCCACTCTTCAAGTATAACACATACAACACACAACACTTTGACTTTAAGTAAGAAAACAAACCTATAAGACCTCCTTCTCATACACATTGCTTAATGTATACATATGTACTCTCTCATACTCGTGGGAGATCTGCTATGCGAAGATGTAAACTAAACAACCGGTATAGGTAACGTGTGTATATACCTATGTAGACCCATAATATAGTGTGCATAGCTTCTTTTTTTTTTTTTAAATAACTAAAACATATTCTTCGAAAGTCTCATGGGACACAATGAGACAGATGAGTTTGTGTGTTGTAATCGGAGTAAAAGTTTAAGGAACAAAAATGAACGAACAACGTGAAATAAGGAAGATCATTTTATAGTTCGTGTCATATTTTTATTCCTTGATATCAGAAGAAAGAAGGAAATATGGCCTTGAGTTCATGTTATCATGGGGGCTCGAACATGTTACAAAACTGTTTTCTCAGTTGAAATAGATAGAGAGGAAACAGTTATGGTGGAGGAGAGACTGTACTCTGGCTATAAAGCCCACGTGCAGTTATTTTTGCTCCATCAAAATCTGGATTTTGTATCCTCTAATGCTACAAGTTTAAAATTTTGTGCCTTGAACTCAAAAGTTAACATAGCAGTCACGTGAGATGACAATATCAAACTTAAGTTTTGAGTTACACATCTCTTGCTATCTCCGTTGTTGAGGTATCTTGTTCACAGCCATATATATCCATCTAGACAAACATACACACATACATACATATATACTCCCGTTCATAACCTCCAAAAATAACAATAATTGTACATATATATTTACAAATTTTTGCTTAGGTGAACTAAAATTGACACAAGAATATGCAATTATTTTTTTTACTTTTTAGTGCATTTTCGGTTTTTGAATATTTGATTTTTGAAGTCGGGTTTCTATTTTGTAAAAATTTTTTTATTTCTCGCTTTTTAGTGACTTTGAAGTTCTATAACTGATTTTATTTGTCTGAATATGGGTAGACCTACTAAACGACTTACTAATTTTTAGTGCATTTTTTTATATCACTTTTTTTTTATCCGTTTTTTTTTTTTTTTAAATTTTTAGTGCTTTTTTTCATAACAGATTTTCAGTTTTTTTTACATGCATTTTGTTTTTTTTTTTGGAGTCGGTTTTTTTTTGTTAAATTTTTTTTGAAGTCGGTTTTTAAAAAAAGTATCTTATTTTTTCATTATGAATGAATGAATATACCCTTTCAAAAAAAAAAAAAAAAAAAAATTCGCAGAAATTGGTTATCACATATAAAATAAGGATTTTCCTCGATTTTAAGGGGATCTCCTCCTCAGAATGCGATTTGGTGACAATGGGACCATTCGGAAATCAAACCCTTTAAAACAAAAAAAAAATTCCAAATCGGTTCATAAATAACGGAGTTCTGAGGTAACACACATAAAAAAAAAACAATACAGACGAATTGAGAACCATCCACCTTTTTGAAGTCGGGTTAAAAATACACGAAAATGAACCCAGTGCACACATAGTAAAATAAGATGTTAAAATAAAAGATAAGTTTTTCCAATGGGTGCAGGTAGGTAGAGAAGATACTCACCTAAAACATTTATTATTATATAAAAGGTATTCTGATGTAAATGCCAATATTAATTCTTATATGATATAATATCATAAAATTATGATTGATGTTTGAAAGACGTAGAGAGAGAGAGAGAGACTCACTCAGAAAATGGTTGAACATATTATTAAGATGGTCGCGTCTTCGTATTATATTCGTTCACAATTCTATTGTTGTTCATTTCTGTTGTATGAGATAATGATTTAGTAGCAGCTGCAGTAGGATCTATTTGTCTGTCGATTCATCATTTAACGGCAGTCGAATAAACAAGCCAACGAAGCAGCTACTCTTAATGATAAATGAACTGGTAAATTATTGAAAAATATAAAGTTGAATTATCTCTTATCATATAATACATCATGTGTGTAGATACTTTGCTTGAAGTTAAGGATGTTAAGGATGTACAATCGTATAGATAATATATATAAAGTAGGCAAGGTCGATGAGAGAATCGATGAGGTTGCGCTACCTCATAAGCTAATAAGCTAATGAAACAGACAAATATACCTCAACAATGTTCTCTCTCTTACTATTTGACGGGACGTTTTGACTTACGCGTGCGCCTCCGACTTGCCTACTCTTTATAAATGATCTCTCTGGATACAATCAGAGGCAAAAGTACAGAAAATTCGAAATAAGTATTGAAATAGAAAATTTTGTCCTTTGCCCCGTATGTCAAGTGGTAAGGACAGGTTATTATAAGCACAAAACTAGTGGAAATGCAGAAAAAAAAGTGTATGCACAAAATTCATACACTAGGGGCAGCCTCATCAACTTCGCTATCTATTGCCACAGGTGAAAAATTAAATGAAGAGATTGTTGTCAGTTGTCACCCAGAGATAGTAAAATTAGCCACTTCACTTGAGGCTCTATCAAGTCTGATGTCAGTTGTGTCTACTCGAAGACATTGTGAAATATTGCGGCAGAATGGGGTACCCCATTCCTTCGTACCAGTTCCGCTCCAGAAACAATATTTGGATTAGGATGTTAAGTTCACTCGAAGAAGATACATAAAAAACATTTGACTACACTAAACTAACTTATCTTGGATACAAGAACATCAAAACTAAAATTTCAAGGACCAACGACCCAGAGACTAGATTAACATGCATGTCGTAGTTGAACAGCCACAGGTTGGTTTAGTTCTACGAATTGCCACTTGCTAGTAGCACCCCCTTGACACTGAAGATCGACAAACTTCGTTTCATCCTGGTACCCCGTTGTGCCCTGGGTTCCCCTGTCCGTCGCACGTAGAGACATACTTCTATATTTTTTTATTTCATTGTATAATTTTTTTCTCAACAACCGTTTACCGATTCTTGATTGTTAAAATTGCCCGAAATGTTTCAATAAAGTTTTTTATAATTTGAAAATTTGTAACGCTTCGCAGCTTTTTTTAATGGTAATTGAAATGTAGTTAATTACATTTAAAACGGGTTAGTAATCGCAATGTAATTCACAGTAGCTTTAGCATTAAGTGAGGAACATTCCATTAAAATTTCGTTCGTTTCGTAGCCTCTTGATATACCGCCCAAACATCCTTAATGTGTGTTTTCAGGTAAAAGATTTTATTATAGCATACTAATACGGTTGTAATATGTTTTATAATTAGGTATATTATAAACATTTTACGCGTTGTATATTGTACTCATCAGATAAACTACTTACATAAAAAACCATATAAATAGTAAAACTACTTATAGGCCAAGAAATGGGAAGATTTGCATGACACTTCTCCATAATATTTGCGAATTGCATATTCTTGTAGCGCTGATAGCCCAAATGAAGACCAACTATTTTCCAACCACCGATTCACCACCCATTTTTTTTGCCACGCGTTCAAAGTTGGCAAAACGGAAAAAAAGTGGTTTTGTGATAACGACGAAACTGCGAATTTGACAGAAAAAAATTAAAAGAACCATTTTTAGGTATTAACAAGACAAACAATTTGGCGCGTCGGATTTTAAAATTTAAAAAAAAAACCCAACACCCAAAAATGTCCAAATGTTCGTTTGGGTTTTGTTCAGAACGTTTTCTTGTAATAAATAAACCATCTTAACATGTAAATACGTTTAGTAATTATTTCAAACACTATCTACTAAATGCATTAATAATTAGTTATTTCAGAAATGACCAGCTAGTTTCTATTACTTTGCGAGTGAATTAATTAATCGATTTTAATTTCCAATGCGCCAAATTGTTTGTCTTGCTAATACCTAAAAATGGTTCTTTTAATTTTTTTCTGTCAAATTCGCAGTTTCGTCGTTATCACAAAACCACTTTTTTTCTATCAAATTCACAATTTCGTCGCTATCACTCAAAAACCTCTTTTTTTCCGTTTCGATTCCGTTTTCCGTGAATCGGTGGTTGGAAAATAGTAGGTCTTCATCTGGGCTATCAGCCCTACCAGAATATGCAATTCGCAAATATTACGGAGAAGAGTCATAAAAATGCCTCTTTTTGAACCCATTTCCTGTACTATTAAAGTTCAAGCAAGGAAAGATTAAAAAAATTGGTCAAGTGGAAGTTGATACTTGCACAATAAAATTATCGTGAAAAAATTTTATTAATGTTCAATATGGACTTAATACACTGCACTTAGAAAACAATACAATTTTTCTTACAATGTAATAAGACAATAACAATATAATAATATAACAATATAATAATATCTATATTTGTGATTTTATTCAAATTTTTCTCAGCTATACTTTTGAAGATGTTCGAAGAAAAATGTTAAAGAAACTTAATTAAAAAAAAAAACGATTTATACATTTTTTAAATGGTGCTTCAAAAATTATCTATTGATTGACACATCCCACACAGTAATCTTGAACCATTTTTAACACACTATTATTAGCTTCACTTGTAACTAACTAACTAACAATGTAAGAAAATCTTTGAAGACAATTTTAACCTACTTCTAATTGTCGTATCGAAATGAAAATTTGTATATATGTAGTTTGGATGATAATACATTTTTATGGTAAGCATGACCGGAATCGACAAGAGAAAAGGAGGGTTTAGAGGGAAGGATAAACACAAAATTTGGTATATCTCTCTTAATATTGGAAAAATCGACAAACACAGAAGAAGTAAAGTTTTTACATATAAGAAGAAAATTAAAAGTTTGCTATAATTAAGTTTCTTCATTTTTTCTGTTCCTCTAATATTTATAGAGATATTGATGGTTTAAGATTGAAAATTTAAATCCTAAAATATCTTTGTACACATTCCAGTTGTAGAAACGAAAAATATTAAAATAAAATATGTAGTTTCTTAAAAGCACGCTTTTATCACGCACTAGAAATTAAAAAATAATTAAATTGACTTGCATTAGTTACGATATCAGTACCTATACATTTTACCCTTGCCAATATTTTAACTCCATTGTAGAAAAAACGCAAACATATATTATTTTAAACAATATATGGTGGTGGGTGAAGTTAGCACTTCTTTTATATCCTCTGGTTCATTCAAAAACCCTGGAATTCAAGTTAAACTTTGACAATAAGCCATGAAGACAATTTCTAACTTAATATATCCTCAAATTAAAGAGTGATGAATGTTATTGCTTAATGTTTTTTATTCTTCGTAAGAATTTCAAATGCTTTGATCGTTGGTGATTCATCTTAGGCTTAATTCAGACACTCAATATGACGACTAGGAAAAATTTAATGATCTTATAAACAAAAAATTTCCAACCTACACGCCTACATAAATAATCTATCTGATTTTGATACATTTTTTTCTAGACAAAAAAATAATATTCGTAAGGTATAGAAGAGATATAAAGCACAAACAATATCGTAAGCTTGATATATGTAAGACTTTTTTTTTTCATTATACAAATTGAAAACATATAAATACAACCATTTGAAAGCTATAAATGTATGTAGAAGTATAACATGAAGCTATTAGTCTTCGTCTTTCTTTTATCTCATGACGAAAAACAGTACGATACATATACAGGACGTAATCCTGAAGATCAGCCATTAGGATATCAAAAATGCAACAGTGTATATGACATAATAAATAATTTTAGCAGAGATATACGTTTAGTTGGAAAGAGGAAAATATATCAATTAAAATAAAATATGCAATGTAACGTATACAGTGTTGCATTTTTTGTATACCTATGGCTGGTCTTCATTAATACAGCCTGTACATAGATGATCCTAAAGTATGGAGACATTTAAAATTTCCATTTTTCCTTTTTAAAACTTTTACTCATAATTATAGTAGAATTTTATAAACAGTAAAATAAATAGATCTTTGAATTTTTGGTTCAAGCAATCAAAATTGGTGCACTTGTTCATTGGAATGTGGAGGGAGGGGGATATACAAGTGGGGGGTACGAAAGGAGGTCAGTTAAAGTGAAGTGAAATGTGAGGTAAAACGGCTTTATAAAATGGCCTCTAAGTTATTAGTTATTAAAACCTACTAATAAAACATATATAGAAATAAATTTTTAACAATCAAGAAACCCGACTACCCATAAAAACGAACTAAATTGAAATGTGAGAATTGAAATGTTTAAACTGTGATATTTGACAAATTTAATCACGGAATTATGTTTCTTCGAAAATTTAAAACTTCTTATCGATCATATAAAGTTATGAATTATACAATTATTATAAGATTTAAATCAAATTTTAAACAAAGAGATTTTTTTTTCATATTCGACAACTTGTAACAACTGAATCGAATCCACCCTGTACTGTATCTTTGCAAACATAGATAGATATGTATACACATTAGATGATATTTTCATGAGTACTTTGTTTACTAGAACTCTCTCATTTCTGACAATCAATTTATCTTTTGAAATATTCATACGCAATACAGACACACATATATATATATATATATATATATATATATATATATATATATATATATATATATATATATATATATACATTTTTTTCTGTTCTTCTGTTCATGGTGCTTGGTATATCATTTATTCTATGTTTGATATTGTTTTTCATGTGATATGAAAGTCTTTATTTTTTATGTTAAGTATGAAACTATCTGAATACACAAAGGATTTGATATTGTGAAATTGTATATAATAATGGCAAAGGCTAAAATTGATTAAATACAGATTTGTATCTTTTTGGACCCATTTGTCTGCCATATTACATGCCTATTAATTTTATTTACATTCATATATTATTATGTACTTTTGCTATGATTCAATCGTTATAGGTATATTTTTGCAATAAAATCAGTATAATTCAGATGTGTTAAAAACATATTGTTATATTCAACGTTTATAGTTACCTCACTCTTCCGTAATCCTTCTTAGAAATCATTATTTTAAGAAAAACATGTAAAAATAACAAGTTACTGAGTTAATTGAATTCATGATATGTTTCAAAAAAATATGTTTATTTTTCAAAAAGGTACTTTTTTTGTTTATAAATTTCAAAGACACAGTTTTGTCCAATTTTATCCAAACATGGTCCGATTTTAGCTCTAACACACATACGAAATTTCTGCTCGCTGTCTCTTTTCGTTTTTGAGATACCGTGTTTACGAACGGACGGACAACTTTGCAAAAATGGTCTACTTAGGTCATTAGCAAACTGTTTTTTTTCTGCGATCAATATTTTCCACCGTTACAAAGCCGGGACTAAACTCAATATATCCTGGTGTATTTTATACCCCGGATATAATAAAATGAGATTATAAAATAAATGTAGTTAAAATCTTATTAAATATAACTTTGTATCCACAATTTTCCGCATATTGTAATTACCCTGTCACATAGTAAGAGAACAGGAGCGTAGCATGTTGCTCATGTAATAGTTAATTAATCTATTGTAAATTTAGTGTATTCTATTGTAAATTCATTTGGAATCGAGTAATTTTTTTCGGTAATGAATCAAAAATAATATGATAAATGTATTGTGTTTCATAAAATTGAATTATTTTTAAATGCGAATGTAGGTTGAATTTTATATTATTTTTGTTTACATTTTAATAAAAACAATTACATTTTTAACTATACTGCAAAAAAAAAAGAAAAACAACAACAGAGGAATATAATACTTTGTAAAATATTGATATTAACTAGCAAAAATAGTTTACAAAAGATATTTTTTAATTCTGATATTAAAATTTTTTTTACAAATTCATTGTAAATAATATTTCCGATAAAAACAATTACAAAACTTTTCAAAACTGTAAATATGCTATTTCACTTGATAAAAAATATATTTCTGTCACCCAAATTAAGACTCACAACACTTTATTTATAAAATCTATTAATAAATAGTATTGTAAATATATTGAATTTATGATAATGTCGACAGAGAAAGATAAAAAAAAAGTAAAAATAACAGCTTAACAACTGATTGAATAGCTTAAATTGCCAGGTATACATTGAGTTAATGAAAAAAAATTTCAAACAAATAATCTAATCCAGGAATCAGAGCACCGATGGATAACAAATATACGGTGTAGTATATTTGGTGAACATGTAAATTTCAGTTATAAAGTAATATTTATGTTAAATTATAATTTTAGAGCTCAGTTAATTTAGCCCCACATAGATTTTTTTGGTATTTTAGCTTGATATTGTTAGTTTGAAGTGTTAGCTTACAAAAAAAAAACTTTACGCTTTTTTTAACACTTGATTTCACTACCAATCAAATTGTCGTACCGGGGGCTTTAATTGGTTTCCTCTAAAATTTATTACTTTCAAGATTTCCTCCTTAGCGAGCTCCAATTTTGCGCACACACACACACAACATTTCAGCTCGCTATGTCTTTTCGTTTTTGAGTTATCGTGTTCACAGACACACGGGGGAACAGACAGGCAGCAGTACATGCAGCAGGACATACGGACATGGATTAATTAGATCATTTAATGAACAACTACACTAACATATTTTTTCTACGTGCAATATCTTTAACCGATATAAAGTCGGTTGAACTGAATATATTCTATTGTCATCTTATTATTGCACGCTTGTATATACTATATACACTCCCGTTCATAGTGTATATAATATTAGATATACATAATTTTAGTAATATATACGCTAAGAAAATGACTTAATGGTTCATTTTTTATGAGCGGGAGTGTACACATCAGGTGTAAAAATGCGTGAAAGGAATAAATATTTAAAATGAGAATAAACATTGTGAAAATAGTAAATATCCATCTAAAAATTCAATCCATTATTTCATAAAATATTAAAAATCCCATGCTTCCTTTCACGATGTGATTTCTATAGAACATTATTTTAACTTAAATAATAAATAATTTGAGTACGCTTACTTTGGTTTAAACGTACCTACATAATTTGAAAGAAATAACCCTTAATCTGCATCCATAATAGGGGAAGAATATCTGTTAAAATATATTTTCTATACAATATTTAAATACAATATTTTCTATAAAAATATCAAAAAAAATATTAGTTGATACTTTTATCATCAAAATATAATACAATATTATTTTCACATCAAAATATTAAATTCAATTTTATATTACAAATTTCACAAAACCTCAATTTAAATTCAATCAATATGTCGAGTAACCACATATATTTATGTATATAATTATCTTGAATATCTTCTGTCCGATATCTGAGATGCTCAATTTAAAAGTATCCACTTAAACTGAAACTTATTTGTCATAGAAAGTTTAAAAATGACAATTACTTACAAAGCGAACCTTATGCGCTGTACAAACTCTGATTTTGTTCATTTTTTTCACAGGCTACAAATACCGTTTTCTAATAAATCCCGATGTTTCAGAATTTTTGACCGTTTAGAACGCGAGATAATTAATATCAAAGTTATCATTCTCTCTCACTCTCTCTCATTAGAAGCATGTAAAACTTCATGCCCGCCCAACTATTATCTGTTGTAGTAGAAAAAATACTCGACAAAATTTAAAAATAAAATTAAGAAAATAAAGCTAAATATTTATTACATAAATTTTTAAAAAAAATCGTGTCTTACCGTTTTGTTTTCGAAATATAAAAGTTTTAAATTGTTCCTTTTCTTCAACATACCATAACATTATTTTGTATATGTGAACTTTTTTTTTGTCTATGTGTTGTATATGTGTGTTTATGTATTTATGTAATAAAATCTAACCGGTTTGTTGTACTGATTGTAAAACACAGTGCTGGCACGTCCTTAAGTTATTAACAATAGACCTTTTCATTTCAAAATACGACATGTTTTTGTTTCGGACAGAATGTCAAATAAATCAATGTGATCAATGTGTCTAGTTTATCTTATTGTTGAGTGCCCGAAAATCGCATGCGCACAAAATTCTATGAAAAGATCTGAAGTAATTTATTAATGATTTTTTTATACAAATCGTCTAACAAAAAAATAATTCGACACGTAGGAGCTACGTAGACAGCTGAATTTTTTCCAGAAAAAGTAATTATAATATATATATGATATTAATATATATATATGATATATATATTATATATATACATATTAATATATATATGGTACTTATATATGATATTATGTTACTGTTAATATATATATGGTACTTATATATGATATTATGTTACGTTGACGACCATGTAATATTTATTCACTATTATCAGATTAATCGAAGGAAACTGCAGAAAACCTTCCCAAGCAAAGCCGGTTACTTCATGCTTGTCTATACACCAACAGTTTAGTTAATTAACCACCCCTGTTTTTTTTCTTAATAATTGATAAACTGCCAATGTCGGGATTTGAACCTATAATCTCCCAGTTTCCAAATAGGCATACTGCGCAGACATAACTCCTTAGACCGTTTGGCCACTTGGAATGGTGTAGATTGGCCACTGATTACTATACTGAATTAGGTTAATAATTTTAACATTAATTATTTAACGAGTTTCAGTTATTATTTATTTAAAAATCAATTTTGATTTAATTAAAGCTTGAATTGTGTTACAAAAAAATATTAGAATTCATTTATTAATAACACACCCCACACAGCTAATTAATTCAAAGAAACGAACGGCGATGATAAAAAACTGTCAATTTAAATTATCGTACATACTACACATTACTTTTTATCATATTGAATGTTATGGGTGGTACTTGTTAATAGATAGAATTAGGCCAGTGATTTTTATGTGCTTAAAATAATTCATCAAATGCAGTTTATGTGTTTTTTTAGCGAATTGTCTTTCTTCAGGAATATTCAGCTAGTATGATGATGTAACGATTTCTTCAAATTTCCAGAGGCCTCAATTTCAGTCAAATTGATAAACGAGTTAGTAAAATAGAAAAATTTGTTATTGAAGTATGTTAATTAATTTATATCATATTTATTTTTAGCGAATTTCCTGAAAGTATATGTCAAAAGTCAGCATCTGTAACGTCCGACCAACACATTTCAAAATTTTGCCTTCTCAATTCATACGGTTTGGCATTTTAGCACTATGGCTCTGATATATTTAAAAAAAGATACGATAAAAGTTTTCAAGGTATCAGAGCCATAGTGCAGAAATTCCGAACCGTATGACTTGAGAAGGCAAAATTTTGAAATGTGTTGGTCGGACGTTAAAATGAACCTGATTTTCGTACTGTTTGGGTGAAAATTAGCCTAGAAAATTATTATTATTAAAATGGAGAAGAAGAATTTTCTTTACTTTTTTCACATTTTTCCAAGGGGTACCCCTTAAAAAATCGCTAAAATTGGAGAAAAATTTTATGTCCCAGATTTTGATAAAATCTTGAGTTTAAGTTAATTTGGACCTACCGAAAACGATGGCGTCGGTTAAAATATGATACGATTAGCAGTTTTGATGGTATCAGACCCATAGTGCTAAAATTTCAAACTGTATGAATTGAAAAGGCAAAATTTTGAAATGTGTTGGTTGGACGTTAAAATGAACCTGATTTTCGCATTGTTTAGGTCAGAATTAGCCTAGAAAATGATTATTATTAAAATGGAGAAGAAAAATTTTCTTTACTTTTTTCACATTTTTTCCAAGGGATACCCCTTAAAAAAATCGCTAAAATTGGAGAAAAATTTCATGTCCCAGATTTTAATAAAATCTTGGTTTTAAGCTAATTTGGACCTACCGAAAACGATGGCGTTGGTTAAAATATGATACGATTAGCAGTTTTCATGGTATCAGACCCATAGATCTGAAATTCCAAACTGTATGAATTGAAAAGGCAAAATTTTTAAATGTGTTGGTTGGACGTTAAAATGAACCTGATTTTCGTACGGTTTGGGTCAGAATTAGCCTAGAAAATGATTATTATTAAAGTATATATATATATATATATATATATATATACCATAAAAAAGAGTTGGTATTATTGTATTTTTTTCAGAAAATCCTTCCTACCTCTCACTCAGAGCTGAGTTCAGTCAAAGTTTGCCCACCTATGTTGTACATTATTATAATAAGATATAAAGTGATACTAGGCTTTTTGTGGAATTTTTTTGTGGACACCTTGGGACACCTTGATACGAAAGCTCATTGAGGATAGTTAAGTGTCTATTAGTTTTCTTTTTGGACTCATTCCAAATTCAGTAATGAAAAATTATAATATAGGATCTTTACCGAAGTTTAATACTCTCTACTCTCATCCGAAGTGTACATCCATTGTAGACTTTTCGGATCTGACGTGTGAACACATGAACTCTTTTCTTGGGTCCTTAAAATTACTAATTTATTATGGACACACATTTCAGCTGTTTCTGTATCACCATTTTAACGCCAAAATGGATTAGGTGGACATAATTAAATCATAATATGCATATTTTGATAAATCATCGTACCATTCAGAAACAAAATATATTAACTAATGTTTAAAAGGTCACTACAAATTCTTGTCTTACAACAAGTGTATTAACATTTTTCTGTCCTAAAACTGTCCTCGACAACATTTACAAGGATACCCCAATGTATAAGTGTTTAGTGAGAGTATCCTATATAATATTCCTTCTGTAGTGTTTAAGATGGTTGTTAACAATGGTTGATGGGTGATGGGCCAATGAGTCTATCATCATTACAAGAGAATAGAACATACAGAATTTTATATGCATACTGAAGGATTCACAACAACTTACGTAAAAACTAGATTACAACTTGTTCGGACATCAAATAACCCTCATTGTATTTGCTATGTACGTCATAATCTCTGCTAAATTGGATACAAAATGGCCATTGATTTTCTTTCGATTTACAATTTCCTCGTTCTATTTTTAATATTCTACTATTTGAAGTTTGAAAGGAAAGAAGATGGCTGTAAAGCTAACAGAACCAAATCTTCAGAAAAGTAACTTTCATAGAAAATGTTAAATTGTCATTAATTGTAGGGATTATATTTTCGTTAATTTAAGTTTGCTGTAATAATTTTTGTGAAATTAAGACTGGGCTGGAATAGACAAGCATCAGTCGATTTCAGTCTTTCTGCGATGTCTCTAATGTAAACAGAACAAAATTAGTAACATTCTGCTAATATCAGAACCGTATTTCCTTTTGAATCAGCAGAACTGATATAGGTTATTGATACTTGTATAACTCTCACCCCTGACTTCAAAACTTAAGAAATAAAGAGGCTTGGTACCACTGGTCGACCTATAGTGCCAACTTCTCATTTGGTGCCCTTGAAAACTAGAAACCAATCTACTCTCATTAATTAATTGATTCAACAATTCATTAACTTTAATTGCTTTAAAAAAAAAACTGCCAATTCAAATTATTGCAAACCTTATCAGGTGTTCAGTATGCACTTATGCGTCGAATAAAATTGGTCCGTAGTCGATATTATTATTTGTTCTCAAGATATGCGAGACGAAATGTTCACAAACGTACGAACCTACATACACACGCACCCACGATGGATTCGGACTCTTTAAATTCGAAAAATCGGACCTATTATAATTTCTTCCAAATGGGAAGTTAATCAACTGAACAGTTCTGCAACTGCCAAGATATGGACATCAAATCTCTCATTATCATGGAGGAGTGCTTCAACCACAGCGATGAACAAATAACTAAACTGTACATGTTCTAAAGTGATTTTATAGCACTCTGTACACTGTGTATGTATACGAAGGTATATTATAACCCATTTACCTTCACCATTGGAAATGAACCGAACTTTGTATAGTTTGTACCTAACATTTTGCCTGTACCAGTGTGTGTATGTATGTGCCATGATAAAATGATGTCAAGAGCCACCTATCGTCAACTTCCATCATTATTATTATCATGAATATATAAAAATGTTGCTGTCATTGCATATACTGTAGTAAGTACTCTATATCTATGTATCTATATAATATAAGTTTGTTTATATGCTATATAGGACTAAAGGTTACTTTAGTTACTTAGTTTAGTGACCTGGATTTTCAACAAAAATTTTATCATAATCATAATGTCTCTTTTGCAGATACGTCATGTACCTGCAGAAACAAACATCATACTATACCTTGGATCCATCAATCCTGGGAGAAACCCCGGCGAAGAAGTTGTGGGCCTTCGGTATGGCGTCTGGCCTCGACAGAATCCTATAGCTTCATCTGCTTAAAATAGCACCTCTTACCCGGATACATCTCACCTCCGGGTGACAGGTTGTTCTCAAGGAGGGCACAGAGGACCTCTTGGACTAGGTGCTAGGGATCCATTAGCACTACCCCTCTTTTTAATTATTATTATTATTGCAGTACGTCAGTAATCAATCATCTCAGCTGGCACTTTGAATTCAACGTTTTTTTTGGATGCGAATTTTGGAGGTAATAAACAGAATGTTATAATGCATGCTAGTTGGATCATCTAAATCTTCGACGAAACATTATCTATGACAATACCAGTCCATGCGGTCCATTTGTTAAAGGCGGTCTACTTGGAACTGGGAGGTTGCTGGTTCAATTCCAAACACTGGCAGGTTTTCAAATAAAGTAAAATAAAAATAATGTGGCGGTTAATTGGCTAAACTGTCGGCGTATAGATGAGAATAAAAGTAGCCGGTTACTTGTGAAGGTTTTCTGCAGTTTACAAACTCCAGATGAATATCGGCGTAGTTCTTATAAAAGACAGCTGCAGTCGCACATCCTACCAATTCCTAGGCTACATACAAACTCCTTTTCCTTTAGGGGTCCGTTAAAAAAGGCCTAGAAAAGCCTACTTGCCAGACATCGAACTCTCCTTCGCTACTACTACTCCCAAGATGAAAAATATTTTTGTTACATATCTCTCTGATGTTTGCTTTTCAATAGTCTTAAAGAGCAATGTTGAAAGGGGACAAAATCATTATCACTGAAACCTTCCAACTATCACAAGAGTACGTTAAGTAGTTAAATGAAGGCCATGTTTTTAGGACATCACGTTAATTCTATTCGGCGGGAACTCTATAACAATGCCATTTGTAACTGAGTAAAATATTCACGGCTCACACCATAAATGTTTAGATTGAACAAAAAACGCCTGGACCGATTTTAATAATAAATCCTGCAAATCATATTGATATGAGTACTGAACAATTATCGCCTCAATATATTGGTGCGAGAGAGCGATGCCATATGACCTGTTTATCAGATCTCGCCCTGGAAATATTTTTTCATAAATGTATGTACTGGGAACATAAATTTTGTTAAAATTAGTGTAAAATGATTCGAGTGAACTTAAAATCGAATAATATGTTTATTACTATGTCTTCGATTTTCGAACCTATTACCATAACTTCCCTCCTGAGAAGTTAATAACAGTTGTAGAGAATTAATTATAATTAATATAATTTAGACTAATCAACAATTACCTATGAAAACAATGTAATAATTTACAATGAAAATGCTAAATATGATAAATAACATAATTCCTTATGTTGGTGAAGGAATCATGACTGTCTCTTTTCAACAAATTTCAGTTAAAAAACATAACCCTGTTCGAAATATTTGCCTACCGGATGGAAATTTAAACTCAATAAGTACTCCTGGGACCAGTCTTACCCTATATATGTAAATCTTAAAATCACCATTATATTTTTAACCCGACTTCAAAAAGGAAGATGGTTCTCAATTCGTATGTTTTTTTTTGTTTTTTTTAATGTTTGTCACCTCAAAACTCCGTCATTTATGAACCGATTTTGAATTTTTTGTTTTGTTTTAAAGGATTTGATTTCAGATTGGTCCCATTGTCACCAAATCGCATTCTGATGAGGGGATCCCCTGGAAATCGAAAATCCTCATTTTGTATGTGATTACCGATTTTTTATTTTTTGAAAGGGTATACTCATTCATAATGGGAAAATAAGAAAATTTTTTTAAAATCCGACTTCAAAAATATTTTTTACAAAAAAAAACCGACCCCAAAAAAAAATTTTTAAATATATATGTACAATTATTTTTATTTTTGGAGGCGGTGTCCAAAAGTTATGTTAATTTCTCTATGCTGACACCGACACCAAAAATAACAATAATTGTACATATATATTTAAAAATTTTTGCTTAGGTGAACTAAAATTGGCACAAGAATATGCAATTATTTTTTTACTTTTTACTGCATTTTTTGTTTTAGAATATTTGATTTTTGAAATCGGGTTTCCATTTTGTCAAAATATTTTTTATCAGTAAATCTCTACATTATTTTTTTTTTTCAAATTTCAACTTTAATCTTCTCAACATATATATGACAATAATGTATCAAATTTTTTATACCCGGGTATTATTTATTATTCATCATATAATAATATATACCAATAACAAAAAAAAAAAAAAAAACAGAAAATAAGTTTATTCGAAAAAAATTGGTTTTTTTCTTGTAAATACATGCTTACAAAATATATGACAATATTAGTTTACAGAAATACATGAAGGTTGTTACAAAATTGTATTTCGGAAACTGGATAAAAAAAGTGTTGGGCGAAGATACGAAAATGTTGTGTTTTTATAATGAAGCGATGGGAAATAGTGGTAAAGAAATCTTTTGCAGGCAGAAGATTGAATTATTGAACGTCTGAGCACGAATATGTTTTTCGGAACATTCAAAGAAGTGCATACCGTAAGCGGGGCTGACTTCATGATTAATGGGGTTCACTTCGTGGCAAGTGTGTTCTTCTAGTTCTTCTTTGGTTTTTGATGTGAAAATATCTATAGCGAAACTATACAAGATTTTATGTAGGGAATGAAATAAATTTCATTAACGCTTGGCTTTGTGGCAGCCGGCATTGTAAGATATGAGATATCCATTCGTGTTTGTCAACCAATCAGAATAGTCGCAAAATAAATCACGATATACTTCCATTGTGGCACGGAGTCACCTTACTATTCACCCCGACTTACGGTAAAAATTATGTTCCAGAAATGCTTTAAATTTGATATGCATTTCAAGATAAGTTGTTAATTAGGATAGTTTTTTTAAACGGATATGATATTTTTTACAAATGCAGAACAGACAGTCCTTCAATACACTTCGGATTTATCACCGGATATTATCCCCTGCGAAAGCACCTGCACACAATAGGCCTCCACAATGGATCCACTATGTGTAGACTGTGTGGCAAGGAGAAAGAAACATCTTTAACTGCGAATCTCTCGATTACAGCAGATAGAATACATTCAGTGCATTTCACCCTGAATAGATAAACCGTCAGGAAACCCTGTTAAGCAAGCTCCTGGCTATTGCCAAGATATTGGAGAATTAAAAAATCTCGTACGACTGAGGTCGAAGCGGAAGCACAATGAGCCATAATGTTGAAGTGCATCGGTTTTTATACACTAAGATTTATCTATCTAATTTAGAAGATGGTCTTAAACTAATATCCCAAGTAGTCACCCCTTAAATTATCACCACCAAACTGCTTTGATTTTATTATTAAAATAATTAATATTCCATAACAAATAAGTAAGAAACAGGAGAAGTAACAACTAGAATCCTACTATTGAATTTAAACCAAGCACACTTACCAACAGCATAATGAGCACAACCGTACACACATCAAAGTACATATTTCCCCTAACTACCCTAACTGCTTTAAATATTTGATAATTTTTAAATAAAATAACTACTTTTAGGCCCAGTTTTTTTAAGGATAAGCCTAGTTAGTTAACTCGCGTGGTTTAAGTTAAGTTCCCCCACTTCGAGTCCCTTCCCCTGATGACATACTGTACACATGTCAATAACGTTGCAATCTTCACAATTTTAGAGACAATTACACAAAAATCACTCTTTGTTAATAACTTGATATCACTGCATAAAATATTTAACACTTTGAATTGAAATATTTGAGGTTATGATAAATAATATATATGATAATATATAATAAATTATCATTCAGATCTTAAAATAATATATATGATAATAATAAAATATAATAATATATTAATATAATATATATTATTATATTATTATTCTTCTGATCAACGCTTCGGAATCTAGGTGGGGAAGTTAACTTAAACCACGCGAGTTAACTAACTAGGTTTATCCTTAAAAAAACCTAATTGACAGTATTTACCAATCTGTACATATCAAACGAATCACATAAATGTATGTTTTTTTTTTAATTTACCCTACAAAATATAAAATTCTCACTGTTAACCCAATCTACACGGATAGAATAAAATTTGTACGTGTAGTATATAAACTAAATAAAAAAGGCATTTATTTTTGAAAAGTATACAGAGATCATATTTTTAAATCCATTTTCCTCTATTTTCTCACAATTCATTCGAATAAAATATTTTTTTAAACATGTGTAACATTAAATCAACCATTCACTAGGTATGTATATCTAGTGTTTACCAAATGGTTTATAAAAAGCTCCACGTTATGAAACTAGGGATGTTGCGGATATTCGCATCCTCATTTCGCGATTGCGCGGAACTTCCCCATTAATTTAACCACCATATCCGCATCCGCAGTAATCAATGCTTTTTACGGAGTTTTTGCGGCTGCGAATGTTGTTTGTTTTATTTAGCATTTCTGATTGTATATAAATCAAAATTATTTAATTATTTCAATAATTTACATTATGGTTTGATTGTTTAGCCTGAAATAATCTATTTGACAAGTGAATAAACAAAGCCACCACCGACGCAAAGTGTGATTTAGACTTATTTTAAACTAGATGAGCATATCCGAGATAAATCTCAGTATAAAATATGCAATAAAACATATTCTCTCAAAGGCCGTACAACCACGACTTGGAGGAAATTTTTGCACAGTTTTGGTACGAGACCAATAGAAAATGTCATCCCCAATTTCACTCCTTTAGGCGTTGATTTTCGAAATTTCATGTTTCTAACTCCAATAGTTAAAGCTGGAGACAATGATGAATCACTCAGTCAGGACATTTTTTTTCTTATGTACAGATGTTTAATACTGCACGTTAATACTGGTTTATATTTTTTATCCTGGACATGTTGAACCCTCCGGGGGTTATATTAGCATATGCGTTGGGTCTGTAAGACACATTCTCCAATTCCAGGTTTTATAGGTTTGTAACAAAAATATAGTTCGACAAAATGTATAAAACATCGTTATTTTGAACCACTATTTCAATCATATATATAAATAGCTATATAAAATAATATTATCTATCTAGTGTAGTATAAAACCTATTTTGACAAAATGGAAACCCGACTTCACAAATCAAATCTTCTATAACAAAAAATGCACTAAAAAGTAAAAAAATAATTGCAATTTTAGTTCACCTAAGCAAAAATTTTTAAATGTATATGTACAATTATTGTTATTTTTGGAGTCGGTGTCAGCATAGAGAAATTCACATAACTTTTGGACACCGCCTCCAAAAATAACAATAATTGTACATATATGTTTAAAAATTTTTGCTTAGGTGAACTAAAATTGGCACAATAATATGCAATTATTTTTTTACTTTTTAGTGCACAAACCAAAAAAAAAATTCAAAATCGGTTCATAAATGACGGAGTTCTGAGGTGACACATAAAAAAAATACAGACGAATTGAGAACTATCCTCCTTTTTGAAGTCGGGTTAAAAATAGTTAAAAGTGTATCCATCGTTGTCATATATTATATATTATATATATATATATATACTACATCAAAAACGAACCTACACCACATCATTTTATTTCGGTAGTATATGTTCAAAAATTAAATCTGAATGTCTACTACCAACCATTTCAATTGCATAATTACATTTTGTATATACATTGTGCATGATGTATGGAGTCTCAAAACCAATTTTTATCAATTTTCATATCGAATTTATCGCCGTTCATGTTATACCATTCGAATTTACCTTTTTTTGAGGAAAAACCAAAGAAAATTGTTAACAGGACGGGAACAGTTTAAAATGGTAAAATGGCGTAAAAAAATAATTGCATAAGCAGGGGTGTTGCGTTGTGGATTTGGTGGTGGAGGGTGAAAAGAGGGTTAATTGAATATTATTGCGAATTCCGGCGAAAGTAGACGTCGGAGTGAAAAGTGTGCAAATGAGAAGTTGTAGATCATTAAAAAATCTGTAACTTTTGTATCAATGATTTTTTCACCTCAAAAGGTTCGAGAAAAATTAAAAAAAAACCCTGTTTTTCGTTTTTTATTTTTCATTCCAACAAAAATAATTTTATTTTGACGAAACTTGGTGAAAGTATATTTTTTTGTGTCAAATTGGTATACTTTTGTATTCACAAGTTTTCCGTGTTTTTCGAGATAATCACGTTTTTGGGCCCGACAAAATATTTCTCAAATGAAATTTGTCCTCAAAATGAGACCTCAAAGTCTGTACGATAATTTCCTGAAGGACAAATTTCATCAAGTTTCATGAAGTTTCGTCAAAATAAAATTATTTTTTTTGGAAATGAAAAATAAAAAAACACGGTTCTGAAACTTCGGGATTTATTAGAAAATATTATTTGTAGCCAGTGAAAAAAAATGAGCAAAATCTGTCGAAAAATGGTACTATGCTGGAACATCCTTAAGGTTATAGATATAGCTTCTTTTTTTTGTCAGAATATATACCTTGTTATGTGTGAGGGAATTTTCCCATGTAAATGCATTTGCTGTATGGATCACCTTAAAGCGACGTAAAAATTGATTGAATATTTCAAACCACACCCACTCACTCGCACACTCATACATGCTATGAAAATCAAATGAATAAAAACTATACCGAAAACAAACATAAACAAAACAGACGCTACTTTTGCTTGCTTGTGAGAGGTAGTTAGCTGTATGCTTTGTAAATGTTTGCTGAGTAAATCATAAACACTCTATATAAAATACACATATTACATTACATAAAACACACAAAAGAGAAAAACCTTTTCTATCAAAACGGATATTTCATTTTCCGAGATAATTCAATTTCCTCATTAAATCGCTATATACAAATATTATACAATACATCTACAATATATATATATATATATATATATATATATATATATGAGTACAATCATGTACACGCAAAATATTCACAATTATTTTTGATATTCTGAGAACCTATAAAATAATATGGTAAGTTAATGAAATATTTATACTATTGCAAATATTTATACGGTGTGTTACTGTACAATAAATATATATATGAATCATATCTTGTATGATCAAAATTTATATATACAATGTTGGTCCACTACCTACGCATATTATTGGGCTGGGTTTTGATTTTAGAAAATATGTAATATTTTTTATCTAGTCAGCAATTCTTCAATTGAATTATAAATGCGGTTAAAGAGAATATTGAAATAATATTAATTAAAACTTATTTTGTTAATAATTGGACCAGAAATGGCGTATAAAATAATGGTCTTAGTTAGTCGAGTAAAAAATTGATTTCATTTTTTTTTAAATTTTGTAATTTATTTGTACCTTAATATAGTAACAACTTTTATTCGAAATATTTTTCGAACATCCGAATGAATTAGTCACAAATTAATTTTTTTTTTAAAATGATATCAATTTTTGTGGCCAACTGTATATTCAAGTAAATAAAGTATAGACTACAAACTCAATAAGACAACTATCTTAAGGACGTTAGATACATCAGGCTTGATAGTAAATAAATAAGTTTGTTAGTGAATTGAATAGCTTAATTATGTAGTTATCCTCCCTCAAAAATTTAAAACCTGTCGTCGATCATTTCAAAGAGTAATTATCGATTAAAAATCAAACTTTTAACACAACGTCTTATGTAGAACCGAATTTTTTTGTACTTAAAATTATAATAACTATATTATTAAAGTAGGCACCATAATAAATAAAGTTTCTAAAGATTCTTTGAAATTGATATATTTATTTAGTTTCTATATTTTCATTACAAAAATGGTGTTGACGAACGTTTGAATTAATTATTTCATAAAATTAAAACTGTTTTGTTAGGTTTGATTTTTCCACCATATTTTGAAAACTGGCGACAGCGCAAAGTAAAAAAATATATACCTACATATACACATATATACTGTGAACGTCATCACAAAACATAATTTGGTGTCCGCTCTGTCAAATCAAGTCGAATCAATTTCTAATTTACTAATATTTTACAATAAATACTTTTAAAATATTTAGAACAAATAAAAAACGGTTATAAATCGTTGTACGATTATTGATATACTTTACAACTTATTTCAAATCCTAAATAAATTTTATTAAAGATAGTACTCATTTGACTCTAGCGTGCGCATGAACGTCCTTCTAAATGAAACTGTATACATACAAGGTATAATAATGGAATAAAATTTCAAATTCGCCCCCTTTACCTAGATCAGTTTTTTGTATTATAAATACGTATTTCGACTACAATGTAGACATCATCAGTATAAATAAGCTAGTCGTACTTTACTTTTTGACAATTAGAAATCGATATAAAGTCGGGATCAATAGACAAAAATAAAAATAAATAGAAAATTAACTAGATTAAAATATACTAGATTTCAAAAAATAAATTTTAAATTATATTGAAATTGCTCTTGTTAAAATTTTCTTCATTCACATTTATTCCTGTTAACTTTACTCTTATTAAAATTACTCTTGATTGATTTTATTTCAAAAACCTAGAGTTCTCACTAATTATCATTCGATAATATAATGTATTATAATGGAAGTTTCCAGTATGGTATAAATATATTGTATTGTACGACTACTATTCGAATATTATAGAAACGAACTACAAACGAACAGAGTACCTACAGTACAGTAGAATGTCATATGTAGCTATGAGATGAGAGCAAGTAAACATTGTTTTGTGTAAAATGCAGATGATGTAGAGAGGAGTTATATATAATAATAATGATATAGAAGATTGTATGCACGAGTATCGTATGTATGTTAGATACAGTTTGTATGGCTGCGAGAGTAGAATTGTATGATAACAATATTTTAGTTGAATATGAGCGTTTTGTTTTCAAGCTACTAAAACATTCATCCTATGTTATACATACACATACGTATATGTTATATATATACACAGGAGGATGAGTCAAAAGTCATGGAGTTTATTGTAAGAGTAGATAGGGGATGAAATTCTAAGATGAAAAGTTCTTGGACATTTTTGCACCTGACCCACGGTTAATTAGATATTCATTAAATAAAGTAACCAATTGAAGAAGCGTGTTAACGGAATAAGAAATGGTGGGGAATTAACGCAGTGGCAGCACAGATACTCTCAACTCAAACCCACGGTTAATTAGATATTCATTAATGAAAAGTCCTTGGACATTTTATCGCTTGACCCACCGTTAATAGGGAATATGCATGAAAATTTTTTTTCACATTTATTTTTAGAATATGAAAATACTGTTAATACTGTAATAATATTTAAAAACGAAATTAAAATCCGACAAATATCAAGGAAGCTATAAGCTTTTAAAGATTATTATCTGCCTTTTTCTTGCAAAAATTCTAAAAACGGAGTTTTACGTGTATTTTAAATGGTGAAAGTGTAATATGACGTCACATAACATATCAATAGGGCTATCACCTTCTTTGTCTAATCGAGAATTTCAATCATTCATATCTCGCTTATTTTTAAAGTTACTTAAAAAGTAATTTTACACTGATATTTGTCAAGTAAACATGCTTCAATTCAAGTGATAAAAAATTTTCATGCATATTCCCTATTAGATATAAATTAAATAAAGTAACCAATTATAGAAGCGTGTTAACGGAAAAAGAAATGGTGGGAAATGAACGCAGCGGCAGAAGAGATAGTCTCAACTCAATGGAAATTGAATGATTCATTATACCTGAAAACTACATTTTTCGTTAAAAAATTTAAGCAACGTATCAACAATAATTTAGCTCACGAAAATATTGAAAAAAATTTTACTTCATTAATGTTTTTTGCACCGATCAAATCAATTGCAATTTAGACTTATTTTCCGCTATTCGTTAAGTAAATTGAAGGTTTTCAAATATTGGAAAGTTTTTGATTTCAGTCCGATTATCGAAAAATGAGTTATTATAAGATCTTGAATTGAATTTTTAAAGTCCTAAAAAACTGTCCTGACTATATGATAATCTTAAAAATATTTTTAAGAATTTGTACACTACTGTACCGATCGATTCCAAAATCGAATCAGCTCTTAACAATAAAAAAAACGTCAAATGCCGCCGAAAAATTTCATCGTAAAAAACCTAATAAAAACTGAATAATTAAGTAAATTTGATTTTTTGGAAAAAAAAAGAGGCAAATTTTTTTTCCAAAATTTTTTAAAATTCTACTATAAAAGCTGTGACGGATTTGAAACGCATAAGGTTGACTCGCTCTACGTTAGTGTGGTGGGGAGAGGTCGCTCCCCTCACGTATCTCTGATGCCGCCGCGTTCATTCCCCACCATTTTTTATTCCGTTAATGCGCTGCTCTAATTGGTTACTTTATTTAATTAATATCTGGTTAACGGTGGATCAGGCGCAAAAATATCCTTGGACATTTCATATTAGGATTTCATCCCCAATCCATCCTTCCAAAAAATTCCATGACTTTTGACTCACCTGTATATATATATATATATATATATATATATATATATATATATATATATATATATATATATATATATATATATATATATATATATGTGTGTGTGTGTGTGTGTGTGTGTATGTATGTTAGTATCGAACATGTTATGTAGTCGGTAAAATATCATATTATCTATGAATATTATTTCTCACTAAACTTTCTCATACACAATTGAAAATCATTTATATATATATATATATATATATATATATATATATATATATATATATATATATATATATATATATATATATATATATATATATTTATACAGAATGTTCAGAAATACTCCTAAACAATATTTTGTATTTTAAACCAAACGTCTATTTTGTCAAATAAATAATGAATGTTAGTTTGTTAGTAGTTACCGTGGTGACTACTGGCAAATATGCAATGCACCTCTCAAAGGTATCTAAATGTGAAAGAAAATTTTAGTTTCAGAATTGAGTACATCGTGTACAATCTTACGACATTATTTTGACAACAAAAGATTTGCCAGCCATTTATATGGAATTGTTTGTTTTACGAAATCACTATCCAAAGATTATTGATGTGAAAAATCTAGTAGCGCACTTAGATGGATAGTGAAAACGTTTTGATGGCATGTCGTAACGTGTCAGTCGGCCAGCTTCGCGTCTCGTCGGCATTTTTCGACTTGTACACAGTAGGTATATAATCATAATACATCTGACAAAGCAACTTAACAGTATTGTAATCGTAAATGTATATATATATATATATATATATATATATATATATATATATATATATATATATATATATAAACATAGATCTTAGGATTTCAAAAAAATTTTCTGAATATTAGATAGATAGATAGATTGTAGAAACTGCCCTAGACGGGCTACACTTCGACCATAAAATCCATTGTAATGCCCAAGGATGTGATGATGCGAGTGGAATGGAAGGAATTTTTGTGTATAGACTAGGAATTGGTAGAATATGTGGCTACAGCCGACAATGATAGGAACTATGCCGATATTCATCTGGAGTTCATAAAGGGAAACTGCAGGAAACCCATGGTACGATCACATAGGTATCCTCTATACACACGGGTTCAGAGAGAGGCTTACTATCTGTGACTGAGTGAAATAATAGGCAATAGCGTACCATGTCTGATTGTACCATATACAGTGATTAAAGTGTTGGAAAAATAGGGCACACAATTTTTAACCGAAGAATCTGTATACAGACACGGGATTTTATACTAATAATAAACCATATGAGTAAATCATTTGCAGCGATTTTTATACGTCAAATTAACAATCATAGATAGATATTATAGAGGATCGTTATAAACACATGTCATATGAGAATGTACAAATATTTTATATATATATATATATATATATATATATATATATATATATATATATATATATATATATATACATATTTTATATACCCTATGTTTAATTTACATCTTCGTATCATAGGTCCCACGAGTATGAGAGAGTACATATGTACATATACATTAAGCAATGTGTATGAGAAGGAGGTCGTATAGGTTTCATAAACAAGCATATTTTTCATAACTGTTCGAGTGGTCACCAACCACTCAAACCTATAAGATCTCCTTCTTATACACATTGCTTAATGTATACATATGTACTCTCTCATACTCGTTATGAATGTTATATTCACTATTTTGAAAAATATGCTTGTTTATGAAACCTATAAGACCTGCTTCTCATACACATTGCTTAATGTATATGCACATATGTACTCTCTCATACTCATGGGATCTATGATACGAAGATGTAAACTAAACAGACGGTATATATATTATATAAGACACTATGTGGGTACACATGGATACAAAAGTAGTGCTAATTTTTCAAAAGTTTATTATTGATTTGTACCATATCAATTAGGTTTCCGAAAAAATGCATTGGATAAAAGTTGTTCATTATAAATGCCTTAACATCTTTTGAATGAATCCACTTTAAACAGTTTGAAAAAATGAACGCTAATTTTGTTACTCCTAGTACAGATTGATACCGACAACTTGTAATAGTTTATATTCGGTTTTGTAACACATATATGTAGTATATATATATATATATATATATATATATATATATATAAATATATATATATATGTTGTTACATCACATATGTAACAATACAAAACTGCATTTACTTGTTACCAACAATAATATTATACAAGTGGGATTCTTCCTCAATATGTAATGATATTTTGTTTATAAATATGTGTAGATATTCTATAGAATACATATTTATACATTTGTTTATAACTAAAACGTATTTATTTGTTATAAATAATAATATGCAGAAATCTATTGAAATTAATATCAATATATATATGGGTTGGCGCATAAATATTGTTATGATTTAATTAGTGAATAAATTTTTTGTTTACATTTTTTTTTTCATTTTTTTTTTTTTTTTAGAATTAACTTTGAAAAACTTTGAAAAAATTTATGATGGAAAGACTCAGCACAGAACAAAGTTGTTCAATTTTATTTTGAAAGTTAGCATTCGATTATTCAGACACAAAGATCATATCGAAATTTCTTTCATGTTCCGACAATTTACTGATTGGTTCACCATTTTCGGCAACTTGGGGCTGTCTGTGATCTTCCGTGTGCTGGAAGACTAAACTGGAATCTGAAATTTTCTCTTGAAACTTTCTCCTTGATTATACTTTAATAATATATATATATATATATATATATATATATATATATATATATATATATATATATATATATATATATATGCCCCAATTCGAAATTTGAAACATCGTTGCGCATGAAATGAAAGTTTCTAGTTGACTGCTATGGTTTTAGACTGAATCATCATCGTTTAGTTGAAACTATTGAAACTAGCAACATAAAATCGGAACTATAGGGTATCACATCAGCGAAAGCATCTACAAACAAAAGGACTCTACAATGGATCCATCATGTGCAGACTATGTACACCAGTCCATGTGGCCGAGCGGTCTAAGGCGCTTTATCTGCGCAGTATGCCTACTTGAAAACTGAGAGGTTGTGGGTTCGAATCCCAACATCGGCAGTTTGTCAATTATTAGGAAAAAAAGAGGCGGTTAAGTGATGACTTAACTGTCGGCGTATGAACAAGAACGAAGTAACCGGCTATGCTTGAGAAGGTTTTTTGCAGTTTCCTTCACGAACTCCAGATCAATATCGGCATAGTTCCTATCATAGTCGGCTGCAGCCGCATATCCTACCATTTCCTAGTCTATACACAAAATTTCCTTCCATTTCACTCAAATCCTCACAACCTTAGGCATCACAATGGACCTTATGGTCGAAGTGTAGCCCATCCAGAGCAGCCTCTACAATCTATCTACATATCTATGTGGCGAAGAAGCGGAAATATCTAGTTACATTATCTTCAACTGAGAATCTCACGATTACAGCAGATACAATATATTCTGTGCATGTCACCCGTCACCCCGAATATCTGAATCTTCACGAAAACCTGATAAGTAAGCTCCTGTCTAGTTTCAAGATATGGGAGAATCTCTTCAGATTGATGTAGAAGGGAGAGCTCAATGGACCATAAGGTGGGTACAATACTTATCATACCCCAAGATTTGTCTATCTATCTATAGGGTATTATTGTTATTGAAAAATCCGCTAAGAAGATATTTTACGTAATTTAACTTCTGATAAAAGAGGTGTCCAAAGTCCATACGTGTAAAGAAATACAAATATTCTCCTATCGATATGAATCTTGATGAATATACTCTTTAAATTGAATAATATTAATAGCAAAAATGGAAAAATATGGTCAGCAAATTACTGATAAACAGTAATAATAATCATTTGTAGTACAATTTCGTGAAAATGTATTATGTTTCATGAAAACATAAATTTTTCAATTTCAACAAACAATTTTTATGTGCGTGTAAATAACATTAAATTATTGTTTAACACACCAGGCAAACAAGTACATGACTTTGTCGCTACCTAATTTTGTTTTGTTTTTTCTGGAATGAGATTGTTTAAAAAAAACATTATTCATTTAACTTTACTAATTTTTAATTCAATAAACAAGAAAATATATTCATTCCGTTTTATCGATAAGGGGATATGAATGTATGTATATCTGTGTATCCGAGTGGTATATAAATTGGGATGGTATATTTGTATCCAAAAAACAAAATACCCTCTCGCCCACTTAATAGCGATGAAATGGCCTAAAATATTTATGAGTGTAACACATTTAATGTTTTATTAGCATTAAATTATTTATTGATTTACAATTAAAATTTATTTATTGACGTATATATAAACGCTTCAAATGTTTATTGCTTGTTGCCTGCTGGGTAGGTTGTAGGTACGCTTACCAAAACTAACTTTTAATCCATTTAGGTGTGAACATAAATTATTCAAAGACATCAAAGATATCGTTCCTTATCCCCAGTATGTGTATACATTTTTTGGAGTATTAATGTCGAAAATGTTATTAATGTTTACACATAATATACTTCAATGACAAATTAACGTTACTTTGGTCAGTTTAATATGTAATTACGCATGACCACATCCCCTTAAACATTCACTGTCATGCTATAAATAATGATGCTAACATGGTTGGATAGACATTAGTTTACAAAAACAATTAAAAAGTAAACTAATCTAATTTTCTTAGAAGAAGACAATAATGACTATCTAATCATGTTACCATGGTGACAATTCAGTAATATTCATTCATGTGGGTATTATATGAAAATTGCAAATATTTCATGTAAATATTAGAGAGTTACAGAAAATATGATCAGATAATAAATTATAGAAAAGATTATTTACTACAACTTTACTTATGATGATATTTTTCATTTTACTAATATTAAGAAAGAAATTCAAGATTTTATGTTTCCCTTTCGCTCTAACCCCTCTTTTTCCTTGAACGATACTGTGAATCAACGAACTTGGCCTTTCAAATACCGATAGCCATGACACTTACGAAATTTCATTTCCATCATACTAAAATTGTGGCTTTTAGAGCGCGTACGTACAGACATCGGTCGAAGGGAAATTGTTTTTTGCGATTGTTATTTTTAACTTCAACTAGCAATGCATCATCATTTAAAGAAATTTTTCCTCTTCATCGGTACAAAGCAGTAGCTGAATTATCTTAAAAAAAATCGCAAAAAAATTGTATTTTAACTAAAATACACAATGGACCGATTTAGACAATAGACCGGTTCCAAATTCACATCTAATCAAAATTTTATGGAAAAATTAATGTCCGTCTCTCTCTAAAGATGTCAAAATATAAAAACCTGTTTACTGCGCAACGCATAACTTAGCACCAATCAAGAGCGACCTTAGCATAGAGTTAAACGTCATATATAAGTAAGTCAAAACCAAGAAACGTCGTGAAACTGTCACCAAATTAGCAACGAATAACATATACTGAGACAAAACGGATCTAGGTATTGGGGCGAATTTAAAATTTTAAAATACACGCGTTTATTAGTAGGTATAACACTCTAAAGAGCAAAAAATATAAAAAAGTGATAAGAGCGTCGGGTGCCTTGTATGGAAATTAAACCATCATAGTCGTCTCAAAGAAATGTTTCCTTATGGCGATAAAAATTGGTCGAATATGGTTAAATATGATCGAAAGTCATTCAATACTTTCGGGTCTGATATGATAGTAGGATTATATAGATCTGCTCTGATCCGCATTGTCGATCCTTTGAAATATGCCTAAAATTCTTTTTTTTACTGCCTTTGGTCATCCATATACGTAATTATTTTTTCTTATTGTACATCGATGGACTTCTTTTTCTTTTTTTCTCTAATATTCTGAACGATCTAGGTTTGATATAAACATCTATGTGACAAGTATTGGTAAATACGAAAGTTATGTTTTTTTTTTTTCGATATAAAGGATGTAATAAATCGTAAAATACGATTATTACACTTCAATTGCGGGTGAAAATTATTACCAATAACACCAAGTAAGTATTATATTTTATTTTATGTAAAAAATATAACAACACTTCATGTAAAAGTGTTCATTTTTAAACGAACCCATTTTTAACATTTTGAGCTGACTTCTGTAACTTCTGTTATTTAATCTGTAGGTAGGTAGTCATCCAACTCTTAAAATATGATTATTTATTTACAGTATTGAACGTGATGATCTCAAAATTTGAGCTTAATTCACTATGCGGTTTTCAGATAGCAAATTTTGGAAAGATATTTTTTAGCGCGAAGAAGATAGGGAAATTCGCCTTATATTATAAAATTGAAAATTGCTTATATAAGAATCAAATTGCGGTATAAATAGATTGTAGCGACTGTCCTGGACGGGCTAAACTTCGACCATAAGGTCCATTGTGATGCCTAAGGATGTGAGGATGTGCGTGAAGTGGTAGGAATTTTTGTGTGTAGACTAGGATATGCGGCTGCAGCCGACTCTGATAGGAACTATGCCGATATTCATCTGGAGTTCGTAAAGGAAACTACGAAAACCTACACAAGCATAGCCGGTTACTTCATTCTTGTCCACACGCCGACAGTTTAGTCAATTAACCGCCCCCTTTTTTTTAATAGTTGACAAACTGCCGATGTCGGGATTCAAACCCATAACCTCCCAGTTCCAAGTAGACATAGCATCTCAGACATAACGCCTTAGACCGCTCGGCTACTTGGACCATTTGCTGTATATGAAGTTAGAACTAAATAAAATTTGCAATATATCTTATAACGCAGTTACGAAATCACATGGACTACAACCATTGTTGATATTTCTGTAGAAGCGCAATTAAATAACGAGAATTATTACTCAGAAAAGGCATCAACGCCTCTGCAGTCACTGAATTCCTTCTGAATAAGTTTAGATGCTATATTGAGTTACAAGAGCTCAGAAATGTATAATATACTCAAAGAAAATGACCGAGGGAAGGTCATGAAAAATTGAATCGGGAAAGGTAAAATTAATCTATTGGTTTTCAGGCAAACTTCAAAATGCTATTAAATTTTGTATGTGTTCGGTGAGTAAAATGCATTTGTTGCTTTGGAGAATTATTTACAATTTTCATTTTTATCTCTTTCCTAAATAAATATACTATTTTCAATTAAATATCTTAATAAACTGCCATATGAATTTAATAAATATCCATTCTCTGATTAAAATCGATCAATATGCTAACCACAAACTAAAAAACCTCAAACACATTTATGTGCAACTAACTAGTGTGTATTTCTGAGAAAAATTGCATCATGCTTCCGGAAAAACAAATATAAAAAAAGAAAATACTTTTTATTTAAATGCATTTTACTATTGTGGTATTTCAGGTTTTTCAGTTGTATACACATGTTTTTCATTTACTTTTCAGCAACTCATACATAGAAAATATTCATTCAACGTGAACCATTCAATGTGAAAAGTATAGTGTACCTATTTTCAAGAAAATATTATGTCCATAAATAGTGTTTTTCTATTCTATAAGAGTAAGAAGAAGAAAAAAAAACAGGCACAAGATAATATATGACTTGTGTATCTATCTTTCTGAATAAATAAAGCTTTAATCTTCGTACACTATGTGAGAAATATTTCTTAAGGCAATTTTAGTTTTTTCACCTTTCATCGAATCATTTCTATTTTCTATAAACTAGTAATAAAAAAGAAACATTGTAAAAACTTAAACTTTCATTATGCAGAAAATATATTAATGAAACATTTTATTATTTTTCCATTTTATACTTTCTTGTCCTTTTTACAAGCATAAAATGTGATTAGTTACGTATTTGTGCCGGGTCACAGTGGTTTCGAAGGAAACGAAAAAGCAGATACCTTAGCAAAAGGGGGGGGGGGCGAATACCCTTCATTGGCTGAGAGTCTATTTTAGGAATTCCATGGACTGCATGTAAACAGGTGATAAACGAGTGGTCAAATGCTAAACACCATGATCACTGGGCACCGCGGCAGGAGCCCGGGAAAATACTGCTTCAGAGTGCAACCATCTCTCAATGCACTGAGGCTGAACAGGGTGCCACTTCGGAGGGTTACCCTATTCATTACCGAGCATTATCCCCTGCGGAAGAATCTGCACACAATGGGATTCCATAATGGGTCCATTGTGTGCAGATTGTGTGGCGAGGATGAAAAAACATCCAGCAGAAGAAGCCTGCAGGGTGTCAGGTATAAAATGTTTGGGTCCGAAACCTTGGATCCATCAATCCTGGGAGCAATACCGGCGGAGAAGATTAAGCCTTCTGTGTGGCGTCTGGCCTAAACAGACGCACCTCTTAAGCACCTCTTACCCGGATACGTCTCACCTTCAGGTAACAAGTTGTTCTCAAGGAGGGTACAGAGGACCTCTTGGTCTAGACGCTAGGAACCAACTTGCGGTACCCTTTTTCTAATTATTATTATACAAATAAGCGCTGATTTCAGAGCGTGGACCATCGGCGCTCGACGGTCAACGCTCCCAGTACTGGAACTATACCGATATTTATCTGGAGTTCGTGAAGGAAACTGCAGAAAACCTTCTTAAGCATAGCCGGTTACTTCGTTCTTATCCATACGCCGACAATTTAGCCCATTAACCGCCTCTTTTTGTTCTTAATAATTGACAAACTGCCGATGTCGGGATTCGAACCCATAACCTCCCAGTTTCCAAGTAGGCATACTGCGCAGACATAACGCCTTAGACTGTTCAGCCACTTGGACTGGTGAATTTGCATACTGTTAACTCAGTGTTTCGTACCATTATTTTTATTCAAGCACAATGTTATTTTTATTCAAGTACCGGAATATTTATGGATTTGAAAAGTAGATGTTAGTTATATTAAATAATTATTATTTAAATAAATAGTAAATACATGAAAACGATATAATTGATTTATTAATTTGATTTATGAAATGTTATTATTTTTATATGTAAATTACCAAGATTGTTAACATTCACAGCAACCGTGATAATAGAGGGAAGTTATAGTTGAAATGCAACCAATAAAAATGAAGAAATAAAATTATTATAATAATTTAATGATGAAGCGACACCGCTACAGATTCATAATTTAGGGATTCATTTTTTGAAATATTATTAATGTTTTTCAAAAAACAAAAAAAAACAAAAAACAAAAAATATGTGTGTTGAAATTCTCTTTTATCTTTTTCACATCACATAAAATAGAATTATAAAATTCAAAATTACATTCAAACATGTGTTTACCATGTATACATACATTATTAATCTTTTGTCCGGAAAAATAGCCAAAAAAAAAATTGTTTTAAAATAATTTTTTAAAATAATATCCAAAATATTATAAAAAAAAACGAGTCTCTGTGATATTCCCAAACACAAAATACATACAGAATGTATCTCAATTTTGTGGATAAATGTTGGAAATTGGTACTTATTAAAGTTGTTTTCAATTTTTATACATATCGAACAGCTTGAAAAAAAGTAGTTTCGAGAAAAAAAGCGTTTAAGTTAGATGCTGGTAGATAGATAGATTGTAGGGGCCTTTTCTGAACGGCACACTTCGACCATAAGGTCCATTGTGATGCCTAAAGATGTGAGGATGCGAGCAGAGTGGAAGGAATTTTGTGTTTAGACTAGGAATGGGTAGGTTGTGCGGCTACAGCCGACTTTGATAGGAACTATGCCGAAATTCATATAGAGTTCGTGTAGGAAACTGGAGAAAACCTTCACAAGCATAGCCGGTTACTTCGTTTTTGTCCATACGCCGACAGTTTAGTCAATTAACCGTCCTCCTTTTTTTTAATAATTGACAAACTTTCGATGTCGGGATTCGAACCCATAACCTTCCAGTCCCCAAGTAGACAGAGTGCGTTAGACAACTCGGCTACTTGGCTGGTGATTAAAAATTCAATGACATGTTTGTTTATATAGTATACAATAGTTCCTTTATACAATGTCTTACGTAACCTTAATGGAAATTGACATAAACAAATAATAATACATGAATTATAAGTTGATGTTATCTACAACGTAATACTTACTGCCAATAATATGAAAGGATTTATTCATCAGAGCCATCTTTGTTATTGCGGCAAGAACTCTGGAGAAATCCAGAGATCCGATTACCGGTTTAAGGATGTTCCAACATTAAACCACTTTTCGACAGATTTTGCTCATTTTTTTCACAGGCTCAAAATAACGTTTTCTAATAAATCTCGAAGTTTTAGAAATTTTGACCGTTTAGAACGAGAGATAATAACTAGTCATTCTCTCTCACTCTCTCTCGTTAGAGGCATGTAAAACTCCATGCCCGCCCAACTATTATATATTGTATTAAAAAAATACTCGACAGAATTAAAAAAAAAAACTAGAATAGTAAAGATAAATATTTATAAAATAAATTTTTTTTTGTTAAATCGCATTTTACCGTTTTTTTTTTCGAATATAAAAGTTTAAAAATATATTTTTTTTCAAAATTAAATTATTTTGTATACATGAATAGTGAAAATATCTATGTGTTGTGTATGTGTGAATATGTATTTGTTCTATAATAAAATCAAACCGGTTTTTTGTCCTGATTATATAAGACAGTGCTAGCTACCTAAATTTTCAAAATTTTTAAATTTCCTATTACGGGATACTTTTTTTTTAAATATATGAAAATAGACACTCTTAGGAGAGGAAAAAGAAATTAAAATTGATAGTTGTTTTTTTTTGATAATCCGTTTATTTCAATAATTCGTGCACGTCTTCCGCACCATTAGTCCCGATACTCCCCGGAGTACACACTGTATTTTGTCAATGTATTTTAAATACACCTGTACATAAATAATTTGATAAAAAAATATTCTATATTTTTGTAGATATTTTATCATATTTGTCAAACTTCCAAAATATATAATATTTTATACACAAAGGTAACATTCATATGTTCGTTCCATAGTTCGTCCGTTATGCCATTCAATGTTCTATAAGTATTACATTAAAATTTATATGCATCATGTGAAATGATTTATTTAACATTTTTTTCTAGTTAAATTTATTTATTACAGTCACTGAAAGATTTCACATAAATTTTTTTTTTTATCAAACTCCATTATCACGTTATCTCATTCAAAACAAATCTGGAAAATAATTATTCTTATTAATTCAAAGATAACCAGTCCAAGTGACCGTGCTGTCCAAGTGGCTCTGCTTGGACCGGAGAGGGTGCAGGTTCGATTCCCAACGGTGGCAATTTGTCAATTAAATTAAAAAAAAAATTAATGGGGCAGTTAATTGACGAAATTGTCGGCGTACAGAAAAGAACGAAGGTAACCGGCTATGCTTGTAAAGGTTTTCTGTAGTTACCATTCACAAATTCCAGATGATTATCGCCATAGTTCCTACCAAAAATCGGCTACAGTCGCACAATCTACCAATCCCTAGTTTGCATACAAGTTCCTTGTCCACCATCCACAGCCTTAATGTTCTATGGACCTTATGGTCTAATTATGTCCCTTCCAGGACAGCCAATACAATAACCTTAACCCAACCTAACCTAATTCTGATATCAGTGGATGTTATCCAGACTGATGTTTATTGATGGAATGATAAACCTCATTGTGAAATTTTTTTGAATATTTTATATCAATTTTGTTATGATTTATCGCAAACTGATTAGGTTGTAACTGAATTTCCCTAGAACTAATCTACAGTTAGTGCTCAGGCAGCGATAGATTCAGATTGGCAACGTAATAAGATTGTATTCTAGATAATAATATCAACTGATTCTACACACACTCTGTATCAGATTACCATCAATCCATTCATAATAATAATAATAGAGCCTAACCATTTCATGATTGGGCAAAGGCTTTCTCGAATAGATCCCATTCCTCTCTGTTCGAAGCCTGCCTCGCCTATTGACTACTCACAAAGATAAACAACTCTTGTCATAATACTTCTTTCAATCAAAATATAGCTGCTTTTTGTGTGCTTAATATCATTTTTAGCGAAACCAGATGCGGTGAAACTATTTCGGGAAACAGTTCAAACACCGATACATAAAGAGGAGGGACGGTTATGCATCATTGTTCCTGAACCGTCTCACTTATTTGTATGGTATTTCCAAGAGTGTCTATATTTGGTACTAATTTCATTAGCCTTTTAATCACTCTAAAAGTTCAGAAATTATTAGAAATGGGAGAAAAGTTCAAATTACAAAAGTTTTGTTCCATTCAAAATAATCAATAAACCATCTCATGCCTTGATACGTTTTCTTAGAATAAATAAGTTTACAAAAACTTTTCTTGCGGAGTTTAATATTTTTCGCGGAAAAAGATTAACAAATTTGTGTGTTTTTAAAATATTTGAAAAACTTCCAATAAAACATACCTTTTAAAACGCACACAAAAAACTCAATTTTTACGCTACTCTAATAATCAGTTTTTACTTTTTTTGCTCGGGGGTTTTGAAATGAACAATTCGTCAAATATAAGGTGATTTTCTTGATGATTCAAAACAATGGATTTTGTGTTATACATTTAATTATTACATATTTTAGGTCTTGTCAACCAGACCACATTTGGAATCGCAGTAAATAAAGGTCTGAATTATATGGATGTAGAGAGCTGGTGTACATCTAAAAAATCCGTTCACGGGGTTATTTTTAATTTATTTTTAATTATATTTGATTTTGTCGATTAAAACGATACAGAATATAAGTGGAGACTCCAAAAAAAATAATAATAATAATAATAATTTCTCTAACACTTTGTGTAAAAGTTAAATTTTGGCAAAGTATCAAGAAACACCACAAATTCTATGAACAAATCAGCTATTCAGTCTCACGAATAAAATAATATATATTTGACACAAATTATACACCACACAAAATTTTATAGTTTAGTATTCACATTCGTCGGCAATATTTAAATAATCAACATCGAAAATAATATAAAAAAAGTTTATGATTTATGATATTATCGAAAATATACATATCCAAAAAGTATTTAAGTGAATTTTAATGTAGGTAAATAAAACGATATATATATATATATATATATATATATATATATATATATATATATATATATATATATGTATATACACTAATTTTATACGAATTTTTGGGACTTTACCATCGTTTTCTGTTTTTATTGTTTAGTTTTATATATTTACGTTTATAAATGTTCATATTTTTGGAAATGTTCAGCTTTGAGACAAATATTTATCAATCACCAAATGAAATCTTTCATCCGATTGAGTTATATCTGATCAGTCTATGATTCAGTAACAAATAGATGCACATTTCAAGTTTGTAGGTTTAAACCTCCTTTCCAGACCCTCTACCTTGTCATACGTGAATAACCCCCAAGCTATTACTTCCTGGTTCTTTTTCGGAAGAACTTTTAATGCTGATTGGATGCAGGGGTGATTTAAGACAATTTTTCACGCTAGACAGATATAATATTGTCGTCCCCATCTTCCTTCAAGGAATATTTTAATTGGGAATAATATCAACTTCTTCGCTTGACGCCAATCGTTATTAATTAGAACTGATTTATTGTCAATTTGCTATTTTGTCATCAACGTAGAAACTGCAACTGAACAATACGCAGGGTTAGATAAATTAATTTAGAAAAAAGATATACTTTCACTGTAAAAATTAGTTCGATGCGTAAAACAAGCGCTTGAAATCTCCATACATGTTATTTGCATCAGAAAAAACCTGCAGGGTGTCAGGTATAAAATGTTTAGGTCCGAAACCTTGGATCCATCAATCCTGGGTGCAATCCCGGCGGAGAAGATTATGCCTTCTGTGTGGCGTCTGGCCTAAACAGAATCTTATAGTTTCATCTGTTTAAAATAGCACCACTTACCCGGATACATCTCACCTTCAGGTGACAAGTTGTTCTCAAGGAGGGCACAGAGGACCCCTCGGTCTAGACGCTAGGAACCAATTTGCGGTACCCTTTTTCTAATTATTACTATACAAACAAGCGCTGATTTCAGAGCGTGGACCATCGACCCTCGACAGTCAACACTCCCACGAATTGCTAACATTATTCGCCTAGTTTTTCGAACGTTTAAGTAATGTGTATATTAGGGGCATATAAGATTAAAGATAAGGTAAGAAAAATCATATTTCTATCAGCAAAGTAGGTTTTTACCTAAAGTAAACGATCAAAATTTGCCGTCCTATAGGTAGCTGCCTAATTTTCTACCCGGTAAATCCGTCACTAAATGGAGAGTATGATTTTGACGACCCCTAAGTTAACCTCAAAAGTACATCTTATCGAATAAAGTTTGTTATATAAATTTGCATTTTCATACTAAAAAAAAATTCATCTTATAACCGCAAATATTAAAATTTTCTTTATTTTAAATAATTTATTGTATTTTTGAAATGAGTGAACTATAATTAGATTAAGAAACTTTCGAATCACCTGTAATACACACTACGTATGTTCCATGTACAACAACAATTGTCTACAAATAAATTATACCAAAAATAAATTAAATTTACTTACCAAGTGAAATGCGTGAATGTGTTCGATCGTAGACAGAATTCACAATTTTTTTTTCTTCAATAGTTTGGCTGTAAATAAGTCTTTTTATATGTTTTCTACACCAACCGAAAAGATTTATTACAATTTGATGTACGTTATAGAAATTACAAATGAAAATTACACTTTTAAATTCTATTGGACCAATCGAATTTATTTGATTTTATTCGGATAAAAATTTACACTTATTTAATGGTCGATATCTATGCGATGAGAACAGCGTTCAGAACGTTTCTATTTTCTTCGACTTGTAGCTGTGAAGTGAATAATATACTGTGCTGATTTCACAAATCTGAAACAAAATAAAACAAATTTTTTAACTTCTAGAGAGTATTTGAAAGAGACTCGTTATTTAAAAGTCGAAAAAAACGACGAATGAAATCGATAAAATATAATTGTACTCGGGAGCGAACCGCAGGCAAAACGTAAATACAAATTTTATACAATTTAAAAATCTAGAATCAATTAATAAAATATACGAATAATAAAAATTCATTGATTTTTTCCACGTTACCTTTTTTTTTCTCCGTTTTAACCAAGTTATAAATCAAACAGAAAAAACAAACATCAACGTTCCTATATTATGTGCCGGTCAACCCAGTATACAGGGTGTATCAATAATGCTTGAATCATAAACCCTACACTCATGTGAGATGAAATCTAATTGCATAACAGAGATCACCCACATAATTATTCTTTTTTAACCTTTATGATTATCCACTACGCTTGCAGAAGGGGACCCACACCTGTTTTTGAATTTTTGACATTTTTTTCCGAATTTTTATGGACTTTCCGAATCAAATGGAAAAACAACAAGATCGCAACCAGATCGAGTAGAACTAAGGAGTAGGCTAAGAATTTGTAGGTTGTGTGATTGTTACTGACTCGGATGTGAACTATACCAAGATTAATATGCAGTTCGTGAAGGAAAACTGTAGTAAACCTTCACGAAAGTAGCCGGTTGGAATAGTAGTAGCGGAGGAGAGGTCCAAGCCTGGTAAGTAGGTCTTTCTAGGTCTTTTTTACCGACCCCCCGAAGAACCCGAAGAATTATTCCGTTATTCATCTGGAGTTTGTGAAACGAAATTGCAGAAAACCTTCACAAGCATAGACGGTTACTTTCGTTCTTGTCCATACGCCAACAGTTTAGTTTACGGCCCCTTTAATTTAAAAAAAATTAATTTAATTGACTAACTGCCAATTGACTAACTGTTGGAAATCGAACCAGCAAACTCCTAGTTCCGAGCAGGATGCCTTAAACAACTGGACAACACGGACTGGTACCGTAACCGATTATTTCGCTTTTGCATACACGTGGATGGTTTAGTATATTAACCGCAGTTCCAAACGGAGTGAGTATGGCTACACAAACCAGACCAAGTGGCCGAGTGGTCTAAGGCGTTATGTTTGCGCAGTATGCCTACTTGGAAGCTAGGAGGTTATATGTTCGAATCCCAATATCGGCAGAGTTTGTCAATTATTAAGAAAAAAAAGAAGGGGCGGTTAATTGACTAAACTGTCGGTGTATGGACAAAAACGAAGGAACCGGCTATGCTTGAGAAGGTTTTTTGCAGTTTCCTTCACGAACTCCAGATGAATATCCTTCCACTCCACTCACATCCTCATATTCTTAGGCATCACAATGGACCTTATAGTCGAAGTGTAGCCCGTCCAGGGCAGCCTCTACAATCTATCTATCTATGGCTATACAACCTCTTGACGAGTGATGGAAAAAAATCTACATAATATTTTTACCCCGTCCTGGACATTTTGCTAAGTATATTTTATACATTCTGTAATCTGTATAATATATAAAAGCGTATAATATATCTAAAAAATAAAATCTAAAAACTACCAAGTAGAAAAATGTTTTCAAGTGGCATTAATATTAAAACACAAAGTTCGCATTTCCCATTTTAAATTATTCTTATTATTATTATTATAGTCTTTTCGTATAATATTCTAGTTATTCGAAGCTTTACAATCAGTTTGTATAATACTACGTTGTATAATATCATACGTACAGTTTACAACATATAAAGTTTTTCAATAAATGATTTTAACTATGGATATCACCTTTACAGATAAAACAAAAAATTTTATAATTTGATATAACTTTTTAATATTTATTGCAAGAAGTTTTTTATGGGCTGTAGGCTAGAATAATGGATTATATCTTTGAAGTAAACGGAAAACGAAATATTCTTATTGAAAATATTTGACAAAGAATTTTCGATACATTTACAACAAAGTATTATTTTATGTAATATATATGTACTTAGTTATATATACGCTTAGAATGTGACTTATTGGTGGTTCGATTTTTATGAACGAGAGTGTATATAGGTAATAATAATACAATAATAAAAATTATCTCTCAATAAAGTTTGCAAATGTGGTTTTATAACGCTGATTAAAAACATACTTCAATCAACAATTCGCTTCTGTACAAACAATTCTTCTATGTATTGTTCATTCACCCGACCGGGATTTCCACTTAGTTTTCATACATGTAGAAAAAAATTTTGTGTGAATGCCCCATAACCTCTATATACTGGTTACAAAATCTGTGTATGCGGATAACTTTTTATATTCGATATATAATATATACCAAGGTACATTAAGTTAAGATCGATTTTTGTAACGGTTGAAAATATTATTTTTGTAACGGTTGAAAATATTGATCGCAGAACAAAAATGTTGGTGTAGGTGTTCATAAAAAGAACTAAATAGTCTATTTCAACAAATGTGCCTGTTCGCCCTTTCGTCCGTCAACACGATAATTCAAAAACAAAAAAAGATGGCAAGCTGCAATTTTGTATGTGTTTTGGAGCTAAAAAGCTAGGTCAAGTTCGTGAATGAGCAAATTCGGACCATGTTTGGGAAAACTGCCTATCTTTCAAACCGTAGGAGATAGAACATAAATTTATTGACAAAACATGTTCCTTTTTTAAAAATTAACCACTTTTTTGAACAACTTCTTTCGTGAATTCAGTATGTACCGGGTATTTAAGGAACTGAGTTATAGTTGTTATTTTCACTTGTTTTCTAGTTGATGATGCGCCAAGTAAGAATTTTTTTCATTTTGGAAACATTTTGGAAACATTTTGGAAATATTTAAAATTGGATAGGTGTTATCAAAATTGTCGGTATAAATGAATGGCATACCATCCATTTTAATTGGTTAGAAATGGTTTTAAGCAAAACTTAAAATTCCCAAGTTGTCCCTTACAGTATCAATTACTTGTGTTCGAAACATTTTATAAAAATCGATTGGATTCAGCATAAATCGAATGAATGTGTATACAAATTTTCATTACTTTAACCAAAAATACAAAGAACTAATATTATTTAGCGCTTACTTATAGCACTATTTCCATTGTTAGTATGATTACCATTATATTATACCAACGGAAGCGACTAGCGTTTACTTTATTTGACATTTAAGTAATATGTCTGAACATTCATACCATTTTCTGACATCAAATGCTTGATATGAAAAATCATACACATCTAGGGATGGGGATTGAACCCACGACCTCTGGCCCAAAAAAATTCTATATAGCTGTAGAAATATACAATTTCGAGAAAATAAATTATGAAGTGGAAGCTTTGTTTTTGTATGCCTGTAATCAAAGTGAATCGGATCTGTACGATATGAGGTACTCTGATGCCATAAATACCCATTTGACAGAGATTCAAATGGAGATATTCATCATGTGTATGTAAGTTTCTCATGATTTAATGCAAAATTGCAATCGCGTTGCTCTGGAAGACAACATTATTATTAATAATATAAATACTTGTTAAACTTGCTAGTTTTTAATAATCTTTATGAAACATTAGAGATTACATTTTAATATCTACATCCCTATTGATGTTTATATTAATTCTAGATTTCATCTAATATCCTACTCTCATATGCAAAAAATTTGAGTTTATACTTCGCAGTACACTTGGCCACAAAATTTGATCCCATATTGTTAAATTTTATAGTTGATTTGTGTCTTATCCGTTCGGTTTGACAAAAACATTTTCGAATAAAAGTTGTTATTATATTTCTAATGAATAACTTTTATCCGAAGCATTTTTCCGAAAACCCAATCAATTAGGCACAAATCAATTATCAATTACTAAAATTTTTTCTGATTCTAACTAAGAAAAAGGAATTTTGCTTATTTACAAATTCTTATACTATCGTTTGTTTTCTTCGATGTTTTGTGCATTTTTGTCTAAGGACCTCTTTGTAAAACCCGACAAGTGATGGATTTTCTCAAGTATATTACAAAGGTCATGCTCGCAGCATTTATTGCCGTGGTGATCGCTGTATAAACCGAAAGTATACTCCCGTTCAATAAAATTGAACAGATCTGAACCGAATTAGTCTGTCACAATTTTTATTGGTCTTGTATTAAATGTTGTTTACTATACTTTCATATCTTTTTTCACACTTAAAATATATAATAGTTATCTTTGTTTATAAATGAATATTTATACAGAGAGTTACAAAAGTGAGGAGTTTTATGAAATGTAAGAATATTAATATTTCAGGTCTGTTCAATTTTATTGAACGGGAGTGTACATAGGAAGATATTAACTGGATCCAAGCGGAACTGGGTCGGCTAGCCACGTGGGTCAGCTAATCACGTGGATAAGTAAAATAAAGAAAACTGTAGAGAGAAATCACACTGCAAATTAAGTTATAGGGTTTTAAGTTTCTACGAATCTAACCAGTCCTTATATCAGAACAAACTTTGCGTAAAGCGGCTCAGATCCATCTTCACGATCATTTATGACAGCTCCTGTCGTTTTGATTTCCATAATAACTAGTGTTGTAAAATCATATGACAGTATTTTCTGATGGCGCCTCTTACTTTATTCCCGTAACGATATGTGGTGGTGAGAGTGCGTACATTTGGGTGAGGTTGCATAACGTGTCGCCAATTCTCATTAATATCTATTGAAACAAATAATAATTCTAACCAAACGCGATGCATAGATGTAGTGTATCTTGCCACCAATAAGCCAACTATCTATGTTCAGTGTATACATCTATGTATAAACCACATCATAAACTAAAATATTTACATCCCTGTAAAAAATTCTTTATATGTGAAAAGCATATTATTTTGCTTACCAACTCTGCTGTTCTCTTGTTTACACCATACATAGTTTTAACCTCTGTATATAGACTACAACATAGTGTGAATCATATAATATCCTATAGCCCTTTACTCACTCACGTACACAAATTCTAATCCACTTAAAAGGTTGCGAATTTGTGCATTGGACGCGGCAAACTTCAAATTTACGGAAAACATCGGGAACCTTTAATTTGCTCACCTCCCCCTTCCAGAAAATGGGAAAAACCTTTCAAAATTACTTTTTTTACTTCTATTCATGCTAGAAAGGTGCGGTTTTTTCTCAGGAGACAGGCACAGCGAGTAATAGTATAAAGGAAGAAGTTATTTGTTCAACCTCAAAAACCAGTGTTGCGTTTTCATCAGATCATTACGCATTGAGGTCCTTTTTTGACAAAAAAAAAATTATTTATTCGGTGACCTGCGTTTCCTATTTTGATGAAACTTTTTTTGTTTAAAAAATTATGATTAGATTTCAAACTGGAATGTACATATCTCGCTACGTGAAACAGAATTAGAATATATTCCTCGAAATAAAAATTCGGTGGAACTGTCGATAAATATTTGAAGTAGTAAAAGCGGTGGGAACGATACATATTTGAAGTAGTGGAAGCGGTGAGGTATTACATTTAGGTTTGTATCCTCAAAATAACGGGCGCCGGAGATATAATGAGAGACCGAAGCAGCAGGTATAAGCTAGTTATTTATAAAAGATATAAAACTAATAGTTTCTACCTGCTCGACGACTTTAGTCTGTATATGGAGGTTATATGGCGTTCACATTATATACATTTTTTAATGCATACTCATAAAATATAAATATAATTAATAATATCATAAAATAAAATAATTATACAGATAATATATAATGAATAAAATTTTTCACCCCCCACACGCGAGCAGAGAAAGTACTGTGTGTAAGGTGAGGGCTTTATTCGCAAGGTAAGCTTGATGCTTACGATATACACACAAAATTAATGATCTAATTAGTCAGTATGTTGCTGTTTTTTTTATTATTCTATATTATGTTTCATAATTTAATAGGGATGCTGTTTTTTTGACTATAATTTTTTACTATGTTATCTGATCGTCATAACTGCGGTGTGTTTTTTTTTTTAATTTTTTTTTTTGCAGCCTTTTCATGGAATTTATTGTAACATTAGATTATAATAATTTTTACCTAATTTTAAACATTTACCGGATACACGGAACAGTTTTTTTTTTTAGTTTACAATTTTTTCTAGTTAACGACAAGTTGTAGTTTGTAGGTTCTACGAATTTTTTTCTAGTCAAAGCTAATATATTACATAGTCTTCTATGAATATAAAAATTAATTAAAAATTTTATATTAATTTATTATATAATTTTTTCTTGGAATTATAATATGTAATATATCAATTTTAACCTTTGTTTCAACTGTTACTAACTAATAACAAAAGTCCAATTAGTCGAGCGGTCTAAGGTGTTCTGTCTACTGGAAACTGGGAGGTTATGGGTTCGAATCCTGGCATCGGCAGTTTGCCAATTATTTAGAAAAAAAAGGTGCTGTATAAAACTATTAAAATTGTTGTTAAATAAACAAGGATTTATTTCAGCCAAAGATGAAGGTATGTTAAAATGCAATTTGGAAAGTAATAATAAAATATAATAAAGTAATTTTATCATTTTAGAGTAGCAAAACACAAGATTTACTTTTTTATTTAAAATTAAAGAAACATTATGAGTCACGCCTCACGAGTATTATTATTTACCAAATAACCATAGAATATTTAAATCTAGTTTCAACGCATACATTAAATCTGTAACGCTGCGGGCATGCGCAGTCGCTTGATACCCCCTTACGTCTTTCCCCGAAAAATGACTCGTTCGAACGTCCCTAATATTTGTTAGACTCTAAATTAGGTAATAAAGATAAAGTGCAAGGTTTACCAATTGTTTGTGGTTGAGTTTTTCAATCCTGATAATTTTGGTTCAATCAATGTATAAGCATTTGGCAAGTTGTGAGATCATACGTTAAATTTCAAGTAAAATTGATCCTCAAAGCATCATCCATCAGTGAGAAATCCGAACAGACTGAAATCCTTGAAATACAGGATATTGGATATGAAAATTTAATAACAACCCCAGAAAATATGCAACATTTTTTCATATATTTTTTATATTTACTTAAATTTTGTAATAAACTCACAAGGTTTTTTTTTTCATATATTAAGTTTACATTATGAGCTCATAAAAATATTAATTGTATTGTAAATTATTTTTAATTTGGCTAGCATTACGTATTTTATTTATAATCTGAGATAAATTCCCTTTCTAACGGAGAATTTTGTACATATAATGAAGTCAAACGAAAAGTATTTTATTTTTAAACTTTTGATTTATTTATATGAAGAGTACAATAAACGCTAGGTCCAATAATAGCACTACACATTACACAATTCATCACATTACCAATATGACATTACCAATAATAAAATTGATAACGATAAACAATCATAAGAAAACGAACACAATTATAGAAACTAACATCCTATTTTATTCTTTTGCCGAAAAACGCTTTTTCGGCATAATAACCAAATCATAATATTCAAACGACAAAAAAAACCAATTCGAGTTCTTTGTGTTCAGTTGATGGATGTTGCTCATGTCTGGTGGAGGCTTGGAGGTGTTTGATTGTTGGTGGCCTTTTATTATCAATGTATCCATAGTTCTATTCATAAAGTGGAGGTTCTGAGGTTTTTAAACATACATATGAAACTATCGTTCTAATCTATAATTCTACAAATTCTAAATATACACATTATATGCTATTCGGATTTTAAATTGTATTGTTTCTGGGCCGCGGATATTTTGTCGTAGGATAGCCTATTATGAAACAAATCGAATTGATTTTGAATTAGTTTTAATGTTTCTTTATGATATAGTAAACAGATATAGTTTAACTGAGTATGTCGAACATCAAAGACTTTTCTTGTCCATTTTTATCTGCTTTAAAAATAACTACTTAGTTTTTCAGACTTGTCACGGCTTTTTTGTCTATTATGCACAATTTAAGGAATTATAAGTCGTTCTGTAGCCACAGACAATTTTTAATTAACAAAGTATGACAAAATATAGATATGTGAATATTATGAATCGAATCAATTCTTACGTACTAGTAGTCAAAACTACAAAATTTGACTAGAATACTCTCTATATATTAACACTATACATGAAATACAATCAGAATTGTATAAAAATAAAGATAATATTATGTTTAAAGGTATATAAAAACTGTCTAATATAATAAAATTATTAAAATATATTAAAATGATTACTATAATAGAATAAAATCTTTAAAGATTTTTAGCATGTATAAGAAAAAACACACCCTCACATATAATATACACCTACCACGCACCCTCTTATATTAGTTTTATATGCTATATATATATAGGGTGAGTCGAAGCTGGTAGAAAATAGCACACACCTCCACTTCCTTCCACGATTCTCCCATTCTTCAACAACATCCAATAGAATACAATACATTATAACAAAACGAAAACCACCCAAAGACTTGATATACGCCACAACTAAAGCACTCAAAACAATGTGCGCACAAAAATAAAGTGGGCGGGCTCCTTTCCAAATTCAAAATAATCGAATCCGGGAACGTAAGTATCGGTGGGACAAAAAATATACAGTTTGAAAGATTAGGGAGATATAATACTTGTTAAATACTTGTTAACATAATACTTATTAAAAACAATAGTATATTATTATTACAAATTTTATGATTCACCAGGGTTTTGAGTGCTTTAGGTGTGACTTATATCATGTCTTGGTGGTCTTTGTTTTGTTATAATGTATTGTAATCTATTGGATGTTGTTGAAGAAAGGGAGAATCGTGGAAGAAAGTGGAGGTGTGTGCTATTATGCACTTGCTTCGACTCACGCTATATATATATATATATATATATATATATATATATATATATATATATATATATATATATATCTTACGAACATTTATTATTTCATAGTTTGTAAAACGTAAAACCTTCGTTCCATACGTTCGAAACGATTTATTTAATTTTGAAATCATTTCTATTCATTTAATATCGGATAAACAAATATGGGAAACAAATCTGAATATGTCAAATGCAACAATATAGATAGTTTTTGAAAACTATTTTAACACTCATGGTGTACATTTTTTATCTGTAAATTTGATTCTACATATTTTGAGCTGTAAAACCTCAAAATATGTATCGATTACAATAGTTTATTATACTACAATTCTAAAATAAACAAATATTTCAAGATAAAAGTACGTATCATGTGCAGTGAAGTAATTTCATATAAGAAATTAAATTAAAATCTGATTTAGAAATACAATTCAACAATATCGTAAGAACTCTGATAAATAGTTTACCCATGGATGAAGAAAAAACAGATAGAAAAAAAAAACATATTAAAAGAAAAATGCACAATAATGGAAAAAAATGGGATATTTTCCTTTGACATGTGTATGTAACTAATACGTTACGTCATACGTGGTGGATACATGTAGAAATATGTTCAATTTCATATAACTATGTGTACATAAAGCGAAAATGAGTCGATAACTTATCGAATTTAATTAATCATATATGAGTTATTAAATTGAAAAAGTATATATATATATATATATATAGATATAAATATATATATATATATAGATATAAATATATATATATATATAGATATAAATATATATATATATATATATATATATATATATATATATATATATATATATATATATATATATATATATAGTCGGTTTAAAAATATATGACGGATGAAATTATATACAGGGTTAAGTGATAAAGGTTAGTGATAGCTTGTACTACAATACTGGAAACACACTAGTTTAAAAAATCGAATTAAATATTAAACATTATACTTATGCCTAAGTACCGGTATTCCGATCGCAACGTAATCATCGTCAGTTGGAAAATTCCGTAAAACATATTATAGAAATAAAATTAAACCTTTCGAAAAAGCAAATTTTTAAACACACTAAATAAACTTGTTCATTTAGTATCTTTAAAAATTTATTATTTCGCAAGGGTTAATTTTATTTCTTTAATATGTTATACGGAATTTTCCATATGGCGATGATTGCGTTGCCATCGAATCGATATCCAGGATGCCAATTCGTATATATACCGTGCGTGTTTTGTTCAACTTAATACACTCCTTACAAATATTGAAGTCAAACAATACCATCAAGCATCCGATCGAACAAAATAGAGAAATCATATATGCTACAGAGTAATTACTACATAAAGGACAATGAGACACAATCAGTTTTATCCATACGAATATTATAAATGCGAATAGTAACTGTGGCTGTCTACCTGGTACGTTTTCACAACTAAACCGCTGAACCGATTTTGATGGAATTTGGTTTGGAGATAGCTTGATCCATGAGGAAGAACATATGCAACTTTTGGTGTTGGAAAAAACCGCCTTGCATTGTCAAAGAACGGTTTGGAAATTGTATGGGAAATTTAGAATTTAAAAAATCAACATATAAGTGGGTGTAATAGTAGTTGAGGTTTTGATTTGAAGATTTTTTTCATAAATAAAGAAAAATTAGTTTCAGCATGTTTAGAAATTCAATCCCATATAATTAATCGATAGGGGACTCGATAGGGGAAGTTAGAGACATTAATATTGGTGTTTAGATAATTAATTATAAAGGAGAAGGTGTTTTAGCGTTTTTAGAAAGTCAACCCTTAAGGGGGTGAAATAGGAGGGTCTCTTCCCACTTTAGAACATTCCCACTATGTCATAAATTCCACGCAGAGAAAGTTATGGGGAATAACTTTAAGTTCATACATATATTTCCATAAAAAACCTTCATTAAAGAAGAGTACTACGTTTATTTGAGTTGTGAATTTCATATAAATTGGTCAACTGTTATTCGTAACCCAGTAGAGCCTATACATGATAAAATTTCAAATTCGCCCCCTTTGCCTAGATCAGGTTTTTTGTATTATAAATACGTATTTCGACTACAATGTAGTCATCATCAGTATAAATTAGCTAGTCGTAATTTACTCTTTGACAATTAGAAATAGATAGAAAGTCGAGATCAATCGACAAAAATAAAAATAAAATTAACTAAATTAAAATATACTAGATTTAAAATATAATTAATTTTAAATTATATTGAAATTACTCTTGTTAAAATTTCCTTCATTCACATTTATTTCTGTTAACTTTACTCTTATTAAAATTACTCTTATATTGTCTCAGGATATGTTACTTGTCGTTAATTTGGCGACAATTGGACATGTTATCAGGGCAATACATTCATAAAAAAATGTGAAAAAGGAATTTTTTATGTTAATTTTTAATGAAGATAAAATCGCATAACTAGCAGATAATTGGCGAAATTGAAACCAGGTAAAATAACAAAGTATTTTAAGAATCTTATTTATCATTTAGGGATATATCCGATTTTTGGAATTTAATAATACCTACTATTTCTAAATGATTAAACATGCGGCATCTTTGAAAAAAACCATGTAATTTTGATTAAAAAATTTGCGCCAATTTGTTTGTGCCTAACTAAAAAATATTCATGCGCACTATACAAATTTTCAAATAACTCATACAAAACTTTAACTTACAATTATATGCAACGCATGCGCAACAGGTTAATTAAATTATAAAAATACAAAATATGATAATAACTTACTGTCAAAGCTGGTGGGAAAACAATCTATTTTAAAAAATCGAGCGGGTAAATACAAGATTTGGTATAGGCAAAAAAGTGACTAACAAATGTAATCAGTGTATAGAGAAAGTGACGATTACCGATGGGTAGGAGAGTCAACGATGACGATGGTTGATTGTTTTTTTTTTTGGAAAGTTTTGAGGTTAGAAAAATTTGGGTAAACGGATTTCAATTTTATTCGGTTTTTTTTTTGTTTTTAAATATGTTATGAGCAGTATCACTGTCGAAATAGAACTGAAACGTTTCTGCTATATATGTTCAACTTTTGATAGTCAACATAAACACTGAGCTCTGGTGAATTGTAGTAGGTTGTACATATAGACGAGATTGTTATATCCTATATAATACCAACTAGAGTATGATGTGTATCGTGCTCTAACAGACTCCATTCACATCATCATCAGAGGGCACCACAAATATCTATACTGGCATACCAAAAATATAAGTGTACAATGGACTATATCCTAAAAGTCCTCCAAAAATGGGTGCTTATGTTTTTTTTTTAGTTGTGGTCCTTTAATTAGAAAAGTTTGTGATGGTTTTCTGCAGTTTCCTTGTACAAATTCTAGATGAATATGGGCATGGTTGCTATTAAAGTCATACAACCAACCAATTCTAAGACCACATATAAATTCGTTGTTCTTTATGGATCGGTAAAAAAGGCCTTGAGAGGCCTACTTGCCAAGCGTCAACCTCCCCTTCGCTATTACTACTACTACTAATTCTAAAAGGTCAATGGGTTGACAGTAATAAAATATATTAGTATAACACAGTAATAAAATAATGGTTACACCTTACTGTCAACTCATTGGCATTAATGGACCACCCAAAAGAATAAAACCAAAGGCGACCATTTTCTGCAGGACTTTTTACAGCCAATAATATATTCAAGTTAATTTCAAACTATATGAATACTTGACTTGTTTGAAAAGTTGAAGTGTTTTGATATTGATAATATTGATATGAACCAACAAAATAAATATTTATTCAAGTCCGATAATTCGCACAAATATATGTATCCGATATTTATGTAATTTATATATATTATGCATCTTTTTTCAGAAATTAACCTCCTTTTGTTGGTTATTTTAATAAATCTAATTTTGTTGATTGTTATTAACATAAAATGCTATAATTTTGTTCAAAAATCATTTCAGTTTTTTGTATGTTACGTTTCTTGGGCACTATTAGGCACATTTAATCTTTCTCGTCTATTAAAGGTACTAAAAATCAAACTGACAGAAAACCTACTCACGGCGATAGTAAAGAAAAACTATCCAAAAAACGGAGTTGTTTGTTTTTGTTTCTTCTCGAAACTGTACAATACAATTGTTTGACAGTTTATAGGGTATATTGAGGTAAGGATCTAGATTATAAGCGGCTCATTTCAACACATTCTAAAGTGATGAAAATTGAGTGAATATGTAGCATAGTCGCAACTAAATTTCAATATATTTACACTCAATTTCCATCACTTTAGAATGTGTTGAAATGACCCGCTAATAATCTTAGGGTTATTAGAGGCTCATCTAAAGATCCTAACCTAAATGTACCTATAAACTGTTAAACAATTTTATTGTCAAACAATCGATTCCCCGCCGGAGAGCCAAAAATGTAAGATGATAGATAAATATAGATGGAATAATTAATAATCATACATTTAATTAAATTAAAAGACACAATGATAGATATAAACTATCTTTATTAAATCAATTCGTAGAATCATGTCATAATAACTTTGTTGACAGTTACCAAGGTAACAAAAAATAACAATTACCGTGGTAATTCAGGGATAACGTATCTGAAAATGCAAATATGTCAAATAAACTAAATTATATTGAAATTTAGTTGCGACTCAGCTACAAATATAATCATAAATTATTTTATAAATTATTTGCAATATTTTTGTTTTATAATAATATTTTTAGTATACTTGTATGGTAGTTTGTATACTGTTTGTGTACAGTTTGTTTATTCGAAACTTTCTAAATAGAATTATAAATCATTATTATAACCCTCTCAATGTTCTTGTAACTTTAAAACCACTGGACATATTTTGATATAATTCTTATCATGACAAACATATTCTTCAACACTCAATTATTATTGGAATAAAATGTTTGTGTTGCAAAACTTCCAAATTGTTATTTAATTGTAAACTTTTTGTGTATATTGTGGGTTAAATCCCAAGCCCAGATGTGTAAGATTGTTCATATCAAAGCATTGCTGCCAAATAAATATTTCCCAATTGGTTTTCACTAATGAATGAATGCCTTGCTCCATTTTCTGTGTAAAACGCTATTTGCCTAATGTGGATCCTTCCACTCCTTTGGATTGTTTACCGCTTAGTATTTTGGCATTTGTGCAAATACGATGTGTTTTTTCCTGCTCCTAGATTTTCTTCTACTTCTTAAGAAAAGTGTACGTGCATTCTCAAGAAAAGTGATAGCGGTGTTTCGAGAAAAAACATATTATATAAATGTTCATACTGAATAATTTCGAAAGGCATACTCGAAAATTAATTTTTAGTCACCGTATATTTCTAATGCATATTTGTTGTATTACCTGTAATATGAAGTGTTGCAGGTATTTACCAGGAATAATTCACAGACTGGTTGGTGGTATGTAGGTGGGTAGGTACTCGTATCACATTCAGAGGTGGACGATGTATTGTAAAATGTTCAAATAATAATTCTTTTACCAATACGCCAGGTGGAAATATTCAATAATGTTTACAGTATGTTTACAATAAGTATTCATGAATTATACGATCAGATGTGGCTTTTTATCAAAATTTTTATTTTTTGAAATATTTCTTTTGTGGAAAAAGCTTTAACCTTCCTTTTAAGAAAGCATTAAATAGTTTTAATAGTTTTTGTGGAAGAAATGCAAATTCTTCAAAATATTTTTTTCACCTTCAGGAAGCAATTAATTTACTTGCGTGTCTATATATTGGTTTGTATGGCTGTTCATTTACGAATCGCTGCTATATGCGGTTTTAATGTAATCATAAGTTGGATTTTCGGTACTTTATCTATCTGAATAACCACAAAAAACTTCAAACTGTCCTTCAAAGCTTTTGATGTGAAATATTTATTGCGGCGTGTAAGACCGACTGTTGGCCTAGCAACATTTACTCGCCACGCAGTCAACAAGTTGTTCATAGTTGATACTGCATATAACAAATCAGTTTTAAAAAAGATCCTTATAGATGGCGATACATATACAGGTTTTAAAACTCAATCATAGGTGGCAATGTATATTTTCTATACAAAATAGTTAATAATAATAGTTTTTGAGTCTCAATTTTTAAGAAATTATTTAATTTTCAATTTTTTGGTATTAAATTAATAGTATGTATTTTTTAAATAAAGAATAATTTTTTTCTTTAAAAAAATTAATATTATGTTTTTGATTATGACATATATTTTGATTATGCCATATTTATTTCATTTAATCAACCATCCTTTCATGAATATTTTCAATACAAAATAGTTTCGATGTTTCATATCTACCTAGCGTCACTGGCACGGCCTAATTTTTAATTAATTTACCGTAGAGTTTCTCAATTATCGTGTTAAACAATGCAATTGCTGAAGTTATCATCAATTCTGGTCTTCAAGCGCTAGCACTAGTGTCTCAATACCCCTTCATTGATTTGCTGTACGTGAATGGTTATTTTCTGGTGGAAACAAAGCTAGTAAGTGATTCAAGGTGGAAACAAATCTTCGTTTAATCCCAGTATTCGTCTGTCGAGAAAATGGTGTTCTCCCGTCCAAAAATAGTATTTCATAACACACACTAGTGGATATAAAGTTTGTTTATAGAGTTGTCTACTGTTATATGGGCCCGTATCTGTTGGTTTATAATCCTATGTCTGTTCTTTGGCAAGTAAAATTTAAGCAAATATGGGTGTAGTCCCGAGAGTCACTGTATTCACTTTGTAAACTAATTCACCTGGCTCCACTGATTAATAAACTCAGAGCTACAGTTACCGAAAATGACAATATTTCATATTAAGACGAGTTTATTGTGAGCCATACGTGAAGAATTTACTAAGTAGGAGAAAATACGAAAAGAAGGTATATTTTTGAGATCGCTTGTATTCAATTAAATCGCCTTGCGACTTACGAAAGTTTCATGGAAAAATTGTTTCATCGTAAATCAATTTTTGTAATATTTCTGCTCGTTAGTTAGGAAACGTAAACGGAAAAATAATAACCATTGATCCAGGTTACATATAACTTTATCTCTGAAATTATTTTTTCAAAAATTATAACATTTTAGTTCGAATGACCGACGTTTTATAAAGGATTTATAAAGAAAATGTATATGGAGATAATATGTAAAATCAAAACATCATTATTAAACGTAAAATCATAGGAAATCATTTTCACAACAGTATGTGTTTTGAGATGATCGCGCCACTGGTTTTATTTATCCTAAATAATAATAATAACAGAACCCTACTACCTATTGAAATACAAATACACACAAACACACACACAAACTTATATATTCTAAATAACTCTCGACGAGCATATGAAAACTGGAGTATGCGCATTAATTTGCAGACATTCATGTTTGTATTTCCGTATTATACAAGGAACATTTATATATATATATATATATATATATATATATATATATATATATATATATATATATATATATAAATGTGTGTGTGTGTGTATTTTGTGTATAAAACACATGGATATATAATATGGCTATATATAGTTACCGACAATTAATTTGAGATAAATGTTGTGTTTTCTGATTTGTGGTTAGTTAATTTATTTGCATAAAAAATGATCAGATACAAAGTCACAGATACAATTATTTATGATTGTACTTAATCGGAACTAATCAATCACGGGTCAAGGAACCCAAAACTACAACCGTTCAAACTTTTATATATAGAATGGTTTGGCAAACGATGAGAAAATCTGTTAAGGGTGAAATGAAATGAGAAGTCGTTTTCTGTGAGTTGAATTCAAAGTTATCTTCTAAGTTTCAACGTTTTTTGAGTTATTCTTGAGAGTTCAAACCAATTTCTTATCTATAAAGGTACAGAAACGGCGCCTCTCGAGGTACAATAGTCGTCAAAAGTTGATGTTTCGGAAAATGTTTCGGATAAAAGTTGCTAATTATTAATACAGTAACAACTTTTATTCAAAAATTTGAATAAGCCACAAATCAATTATAAAATTTTAAAAACTAACATCAAATTTTTTGCGCCTATCCAAAGTTATCTGTTCGTTTATTTTCGTATGTTTCTTCTGTTCTATTATGTTTCATCCGTTTTTAAAGCTCATAAATCATATCAAAAATTGTGTTTAATATTTGCTGAAAACTCTTAAAATGTGGGAATTAGAAACGGGTCCCAAACGGGCGATTAAAACTTCTTGCTTCTTACTTATGTATACAAAACTTCCATTTTTGGCCTCTTCACGCTCATTTGTGTGTATGAGTGTAGTAGTAATAGCGGATAGGAGGTTCGAAGTCTGGCTAGTAGGTCTTCCTAGACCTTTTTTACCGATCCCTCAAGGACAAGGAATTCGTATGTAGGCTATAAATTGGTAGTTTGTGCGATTGCAGCCGACTTTGGTAGGAACTATGTCGATATTCATCTGGAGTTTGTGGAAGGAAACTGCAGAAAACCTTCACAAGCATAGCCGGTTACTTTCGTTCTTGTCCATACGCCGGCAGTTTAGTCAACTAACCGTCCCATTATTTTTTTTAATTTAATAGACAAACTGTTGCCGTTGGGATCGACCACCAATTGCAACCTCTCAGTTCCGAGCAGAGTACATTTAACAATTCGACCACTCGGACGGTAGTGCGTCCCTATAATTCAATAAGTATTTATTCTAGCTTATAGAATTCCACTTGCAGAGATCCAGACGTACAAATTCCATAAAGCAGACATTCTCAGTTACAGAGGTTCGGCTATGAAATACGACCTGATATAGAAGTTTTCATTTTCTCATTCATAGATGTTTTGGAGAGTAACATGGACGGAACATAGTTATTAGTCACACTAAAAGGGCTCCCGCTTATTGAGGTTCGACAGTACACTACAAAGTTTTTTTTTACAAACCGTTGCTGAATAATTTATCTATCTACCCCAAATTCTACACGTTAACTTGGAAAAAATCAAACCCAGTTTTTATTTTCTATTTTCCTCAGCATCTGCTTCCGTCAAAATATAGGTTCCACCATGGTGAAGGGGTGAAAATCAAGATCACTAAAAGATACCCCGCTCCGAATGAAACAATTATTATTCCTTGATGAAATATTCAGGTACATTGTTTAAAATGAACCACCCTTTATTACTAATAACTGCTATTCTGGTTTTATATCCAGTGGTCCATGACCAATAAATAAAAATATGGAAATTTCTCAACGTAACGTTGTTCCGGAATAATTCTACCAAAATTTAGTAATATAATATACTAATTTTAATATTTAGCAAATTCATTTATCCTAACAATAATGATTATCGGTCCTATAACATAATACAGCCTGAAGGTTGACCTTTTTACTTTTCTCTACGTGAGTGTATTTCTATATAGTAAGTATACTCGTATAGTGTATCATAAATTGTTTACATAATTGAAAATCGAATATTTAATTTATAGTTCATTTTGAATACTGTTATTATAATAACTATTATTGTTGTTATTTACAAACAATGTAAAGTTGTATATAACACAACAATAATAATTATTTACAAATATGAATACAGGTGATTTTTAAACCTTATTCCGGTTGTACACACTCGCCGAGGGCACTCGGTCTAGTCATGAGCAAAATCTGTCTTGGTCTTGCAGTCTTGGTCTTGGTCTAGCGATTTTTCAAGACCAAGATCATATATACACTAGCAAGAACAATACCAAGACCGCATGAACAAGAACAAGACCGACACCAAGACCAAAGTGCAAGACTAAACTAAAAATTATAGTTTCCGTTGTAAATAGGATATATGAGAATATTTGTCGGAACTTCAATATATGTTTTTGTTGGAACAAACCATTTTGTGTGTTTGATTTCTTCCAGTTTACTCCACTAAATTTAAACATAAAATATAGAAAAAGGTACTGGTAAACTTTACCATTGTCTGAAAAAAGGGATCTACAAGAATATTCTTGAAGTAACTAATCTTTTCCGATGTCTGGTTAACACATGGTTGATGTAGAACTAAGTCAATTTTTTTTTTTACTATAAAAACCAATAGAATACGGTAAAATTTCTTTATTATTGTAAAATAAAGCTTAATGAATTATAGATATTAATTGTTGCTCATTTAAAATTTATACCTATAAAAAGCCTGAAAAATTTCCAAAACGACGTAGTAGTAACAGACTAAATGAGCAAGACCAAGACTACAAGTATTTGAGCAAGACCAAGACCAAGACTACAAGTATTTGAGCAAGACCAAGACCAAGACCACAAGTATTTGAGCAAGACCAAGACCAAGACCAAGACTACAAGTATTTGAGCAAGACCAAGATCAAAACCAAGACTACAAGTATTTGAAGTATTTGAGCAAGACCAAGACCTAGACCAAGACCAAGACTACAAGTATTTGAGCAAGACCAAGACCAAGACCAAGACTAAAAGTATTTGAGCAAGACCGAGACCAAGACCGGACAAGCAAATCCGAGACTTGCTTAGGTCTTGCTTTGCTCATCACTAACTCGGCGAATATCTCGGCGAGACATTCGTAAGGGGAGCAATCAACAGTGGAGCTGTGTATACTCCCGTCGAGTGTTCGGCCGGCAATACAGTTCTCGTCATTTAGTCAACGACATTACGTTGGTATACCTGAAAAATGACATTATTAAATTAATAATTACGGAGTAATAATTTTTTGATTAAACTAAAAATAATTATTACTCAAATGAGTAATGAAGGACACTAAAAGAATAAAAAACGTATTCATAAATTTATATAGTTTTTATTTATTTTCGTGTTATAATGGGTACAATTAAAGCGATTGATAGTTAAATATTTAAAAATAGCGGTTGAACGTTGAATCGAATATAGACGAGAGTGTCCTTCGTACTCGTGTCAAATGTATTCACCACTCGCTTTCTTTGACACGTGTTAAAAAACTGACTTTTAATGGAGCGATGGTGAGGCGAGGCGACTCGACACAAGGCAGGCCGAGTGTTGTAAGTCCACGCTCGTGCTCGCTATATCTCGCCTTGCTTCGTCTATTGTGTACAGCCCGCATTAGTTTACATATCTGTTTATATACTTAAAATAAAATTGTGGACAGGGTCAATTCTGTACATGGAAATATTTTCCAAAATGCAATAGAACTTCAATTATCGAGATCGCTTTGAGGAAATAAAACTAAAATTCAAGAGCATTGAGAAACTCTATTTCAGGGCCTGAAATTGGGATGAACGCCTGAAATTCCAAAGCGTTCTTCAACCGATCCTTCATATAATTCATAGTTTCTATACCTGAATTAACAAAATTTTCGTAACGCAATAACAAAATTTCGCTTAACTTCAGCTTTTAATTAATTTCTTTCTTTTTTTCAATTGAATGTAAGCTGTTTTTATTTGGTTGTAAAAATTATTATTACTGAATAATATCGCCTGTATAAATCATCATATTAAGCTCAGTATTTATTGGAAATGAAATAGTCAGTGATAGCTTTAGGAAATACTTTAAAAATTTAGTCAAAACACATTCTGTAGCTATTGATGTTTGTTCCTCAGGACTATAGCATCTGGTGACCATAATTAGAAACCGAGTAGTCGGGTTTAACTGTGATAGTTACATATGCGTTACTAAAAGATATCTTCCTCAAGACTATGTCATCTGGTGGCCATAATTAGAATCAGAAAATAACTATTTTATTTATGATACTGTTTAAATGTAGCCTCCTTAAACCCGCTATTTTGGAATATGACGTCATAAGTAACTTTACCAATTGTTCTGGGATCCATTATCAGTTCAAAACAGATAAATACCAACATAAATACAAATTCAACAAAAATAGTTTGATTATTATTTTCTATTTTTAGATACTTAGCTTAAGGATGTACGAACACTGGAGCTTCAAATAGATTAAGGCTTGATTTTTTTTACATGTAGCTGAAGTGCATATAAATGAATTATAAAAGTTGCAGGGGGGGTTATGGGGGTCTTGAATTAATTATTTATTGTTAAGTCCAAGTTTTAATGCATTACCTCTTATGGAGAAACCCATATTTTCACACATATTTTGATAATTTTCACTTGGAATAAAATAAGACGAATAAAAAAAAACTTTGCAATAGAAAATAAAAATATTAATAAAGAGATAGATCCAATAAAATTCCGTTATGACGGGCCTAAAAAAAAATATTTAAGAAAACAACTAAGGTTTCGGGAAAATTTTATTTCTGTCGGCGGTTGCTTATTACCCGAAATCTCAGGTTTTTTTCTTAAATATCTTTTTTGTAAGGCCCGGTATGACGATCCAAAATTAAATTTTAATTTTAACTTACGACAAAAAATAATAAACTCTATTGTGGACTATTATGAATCTACTATATAAGATTTTGAAGAATTTAATAAATGGTCTATATATAATGCTCGTACATCCTTAAGTGCCATTCATTTACTACTAGGTAGTATCAGCCAACTGCCATGTATTGTTGGATCAAATATTTTATTTTTTACAGTATAATATTTAAAAATTGTCCATATTTTTTCCAAATTCCGTGACTGATTATAAAGTTAAATAGATAAAGTTATAGCATAGGTATAATTTAGTATCTAGATCTCTATATATTGTATCTATTTGTTCGTACACAGCTAGGGAGAGAGAGAGTAAGATATATTATAGATATTTATACCTAATGAATTGGAATAAAGCCAAAATGCCCTGTTAATTGTAGTTAAATTTAATAATATATATTTTGAATTATTGTTATCATTAAAACAATCTTTATTTCAAATGAATGTGGAATTAAGAAAATATTCTTACACTTAAGGTAGTTATTCACTCGTGACAGTTCAATCGAAAAGTATATAAAATACAGTATGCTAAACTTATTTTTTAACAGTTTTATAAATTGAAGATATTTATTATATTTTAACATTTGTACAATGTATTAAATGTTGCACTATGCAAAACTTGTGGACAGTGATTATTCAATATTTTTGATGTCGAGGTTGCATAATTATGATTTTTCTTAACTTTGTTTTTGGGCCAACTTTATACAAAATATTTGTTTTTGAAAAATATGTATGGAAGAATCTTCCTGTTTTATAAAACAAAATAGGGAAAACACGAACCGTTAACGAATACTGTGCATGTTGAAATTTTCGACTTTAATTGCATTTTCGACTTTTATTGTATTTTTTATAAACTCAATAGTTTTCTCATAATTTGTGCTCAAAGAGCAAATGGCAATTTGCTCTTTCAATTTTTATATGCTATTCATAGTTGAACGAAGGCATAACATAACATCTAATATAATATTGGTGTACCCAGTAAATGTATATTATGCAAGGTATATTACATAACCTAACATCTAATATAGGTATTACTGTTATACCCAGTGTATGTAAATATACAAGGTATATTAAACTTAGTCCTGACTTTGTAACGTTTGAAAATATGAATCCTTGATATAAATACTTGATATAAATGGGTGTTCATAAAATGGCCAAATTCGGCCGATTAGGCTAATCCGTCTGTTCGTGAATACGATAACTCAAAAACAAAAAGAAATAACGAGCAGAAATTTTGTATATGCATTCAATAGCAACAGAGTGAGGTCAAGTTCGTTAATTGACAAAATCAGAACCTGTCTCCCCCCGCCAGACGGGAAAATATGCGTCTTTGAAACCGTAGAGATAGGAAAAAAATTTGTTTATAAAAAATCTTCTTCTTTTTAAAATAAACAACTTTTGTTTGAAAAATTTTTTATAAACTCAATAGTTTTCTCATAATTTGTGATTAAATGTTCCTCGGAAAGCGAATTGTTAACAATTCGAATATGCAGAATTGTTAACAACTCATTCACTGATATACAACTCTGTATATACTGGGTATTCAAACAATCAACTCAGTCAGTTGTTACATTATTTGTTTTACTTTATTTTCATTGAAAAAATAGCTTATAATCCTTCGTAATCTGGTAGTAAGAGGTTTGTTTTTTCAGCGTCGTATCTCGTCGAATACACGGTTGAAATTAATATTAAATTGAAGTTTAAATCTTCGTCTAAAGGGTCGTGAAGTGGTGTCGTATTTTCCGTAGCTACAACCTCCAATTAAATCGGATGCAATTCTTCTATGTGAACAATATGTGAATGTATTTTGTATACTAATGGATTCACCACAGTGTAGAGATTAGCACCTACATTTAAGATTAGTATCAAAATCCTTTGCGGGAGCTTTCAGTTTTACCCTAAAACTAGAATACATTAATCCAGAACTAATTACGGTACACCATTATTATTTAAACTTAACAGGTTGATTTTAGGTGATCCACTTATATCTGATTTTTTATCAAATCGATCTCAATATAAATTTTTGTATTCCAAATGATTCAAAAATAATTCAGAAGAAAATATCACATTGCTATACAATCCTCTAAAATAGACAAAACAACATTACATTTTTGGTTTGCCATTTTGAGTGGAAAAAAACCTTTCAAACGTGAGGTTTTGGAATAAATAGAAATTTTCGAAAACAAAATGTACGAAAGGTAATCATCTCTTAGTGAAATATTGAACGAATTTTCAGAAAGAACGCGTGTGGTTTTCGATAAATATTAAATACGAAATCTACATGCTTATTTAGAAACCATGTATTTTCCTAGACATGCATGATATGAGAATTCTACGTTTCACTAAGAGATGGATATGTGAAAATTACTGGATGAACGCTTTATATATTTTATGCATATATTTTTCATTTCGAATCCGTTAAAATTTTTAAAAATTTTTGTTCATTAAATGCTGAATTGTATGCTTTCATCAGGAAACAATGTTTTTCAACGGTTTTTAAAATTTTTGAATGACTAATTATATCATATTTGATAAGATTTGTGCTCTCACTGACAAACGGAATACAACATGTTCAGTAAAAATTTATTTCAAAAAAAAGAACCAAAAATCAAAAGCAGCAGACACTCATCCAAAAAAACGACCTCTATCATTTAAAAAAAATCCATTTTTATAATCGACGTCATTTTCTAACTCACAGTGCCATCCATCTAAATATTAGTGAACTAACATATTTTCCGACGCTAGTAGTAAAACTCGTACATTCAAAAAATAGATGGTTGTTATTGGATAACAATCCCATCTGTTGGTGAAAAGCATTCATCAAGTTTTTCTTTCGGGTCTATAGTTCTATTATCGACTAGTGCCTCCACCGAAAGTTTATACTATTAGTTTGCTTGCTTAGTCCGTACTATTATTCGGCAACTTTGATGAAAGAAGTTAACACATATTTGAAATATCCTTCTTTATTTACATTAGTTTTTCATAAGTGGCTTGGGCATAGTTCCCGAACGATGTTTTTTTAATCGATTCGTTACCTTTAATTTTTCTACACAATTTCTCTCACGCCTTATTATTTAAATTTAATATAAGAATGGTGGAGGCAATGGGAAAAATAAGGTACAGTTGGTTTACCAACGGTATTGCTTCTATCAGGTCGAATCGATTCATTCAGCAACAAAGTTCGTATTCAGATCAGGTTTAAATTTCATAAATTCCCTTTTTTATTTAATACTTTAGATTATATGTTTTAGCTTTGAATATGTCAGGCTATCATGGTATATTCCCAACAAGTTTATTAATTTTTGGCATAGACAGATTGTAGCGGCTGTCTTGGACGGAATACACTTAACCCAAAAGGTCCATTGTGATGCCTAAAGATGTGAGAATGTGAGTGGAGTTGGAGAAATTTTTGGTTTACACGTTGGAACTTTGATAGGAACTATGCCGATATACATCTGGAGTTCGTGAAGGAATCTGCAAAAAAACCTTCACAAACATAGCCGGTTACTTCGTTCTTGTCCATACGCCGACAGTTTAGTCAATTAACCGCCCTTTCTTTTTATTTTAATAATTGACAAACTGCCGATGTCGGGATTCGAATCCATAACTTCCCCGGCCCAAGTAGACAGAGCGCGTTAGACCGCTTGGCTACTTGGCCGGTAACTTTTGGCATACACAGATAATGATCAAATATACAATTAAGAACAAAATGAAAAAATACGGCTGCTTCTTTCCAACCCAACTCCTCAACAAGGGGAGGACATATTTGTGTTGGTTAAAAGTTCTAGTATACTATCAACGCTGAATTCATCGTAGGGGTACAAATTTAAAATTAGCCAAATTTAATAAAATAATACAAATTGTTTTTCGAGGAATAAATTAAGTGAGTATAAGAAATTCCTTGCTCTTAGAAAATTCGATAGTCTACGCGGCTCTTATGTCATCGATTGTTTTTATACTTTAAATACGTATCTCTACTACAAAGCTAATTTACTAATTCGTTGCTAAATTTGGTAACTATGGGTGGTTCTATGGTTTAGTTGGTGTCTATGGTGACAATGGTTGGTTGACTATGGATTGGTTTAGTGACTATGATATGGTTGGTTCGGAGATTACCTATCAGTAGAGCTAGAACATTTGAGTAACATCCGTCTAAAATTTATACCAAATTGGAAAAAAAGGAGGAAAGAATTAAAAAATTATAACGTTTTTTTTTTTTTTTGTATAGCATGTGGATTTTTAATATCGTCATTTTACAATAGCCGAAATTATTAAATATTTATCATATTTAATTAATTTAATTAATAATTATTAAATACAAAAAAGTGTGTTTTTGAACCACTTAAAATATATATATATATTATTTATATAGTACTGTTATTTATAAGTAGGTACTCACTTGTCTACGAATTTTACAATTGTTATTAATCATTATTTTTATTAATACTTATTTTCTAGTATTATTTTTTTTTTTTTCTGTTTTTCTGTCAATATTTTTTAACCTTTCTTTTTTTGAATGAATCAAACACTTCGTCATATTTCTTTATTTTATTTATATATTCAATTGGTTCTTTATTTTTTATATAAATCTTTTTTTTTTCTTTTATATAGAAATTATATAGAAATAGAAGGTTTCAAAAAAAAATCTGAATTTTTTAAATTATATGTGCATTTTACTTGAAAATTTTTCGAACTCTATTAGGCAAAACTATATTATAATAAACACATTTACAGAACATCGAAAAACGTAAAATTGCAGTTTTACGGATAATTCGAATAGTGATTCGTATTAGGTACACGTAATATATCAAAGAAACCATGATTTTATTTTGATATCACATCTCATAACATAGATGAATAATGTTTTGTTTTATTTACTTTTTGCAACACTTGTTTGAGGGCAGTCATTAAAATTATTATTTTCTGGATGTAAATGTCAGCAAAACATTTATATTTCTCTTAAATATAAAAAATGTCGCTTGTGTCTGTTGAATTTACCTACTTTTTTTGAGAGACGTTATCAAAAAGTAGGGTTGGAAACCACCCATGCGGGCAGGCTGAACCGGATGCAACTGCGGAGGATTACCGTATTCATAACCGAGCGTTACCCACTGCGGAAGTATTTCCACACAATGGGACTCCATAACGGGTCCATTATGTGCAGAATCTGTGGCGAGGAGGAAGAAACATCCAGTCACATTATCTTTGATTGCGAGCTTCCAGGTTACAGCAGATACAGGATATTCGGTACATCTCACCCCGAATATAGGAGCCTTCAGGAAGACCTGATAAGCAAGCTCCAGGCTATTGCCAACATATGGGAGAAGCGAGTCTCGTCGGTCTGAAGTAGTAGGGGGAGCACAATGGACAATAAGGTCGAAGTGCAATTCTTTTAAGACCCCAAAACAAATCAATCATTCAACCCATGTTGGCAGAGTCACGAGACGGTGATATATCATATTCCACCAAAGCAGAGCTCCACACAAAACCTCAATATTGAATGTCAACAATTTGAAAAGGCTCAAATAATTATAAAATAAAATGTCAATTCATGTTGGGGCACTTAGTTATTGAAACGATTTGGAAAAGGGTATGATCTAGCCCTATAATATAAATTTATTTATTTTCTTGTCGATAGAAGATTATTTTTCAGACGATAAAATATATTTTCCATAACTTTAGGCTAATAAAAAAAGTTTCAAAAATTTCAATCAGCTTTTCTATGCAACAGAAAAGTGGCTTTCCATAACTTTTGGCTAACAAAAAAATTCTCAAAAAGCTTTTCTATGCAACAGAAAAGTGGCTTGGAATTTACGGAAAGAAGAATATATATTTTGAATACCCTGTTTGCCTTGAGAATTTCAATATGCCTCTTTGTTGTTGAATTATTCGGTGGACGGACAGACTGGACGGACATACTCTATTCAGACTTGTAACTTGAAATCTAAATTTTGTTTACCAAATTTTTGTTCTGGATTCACACTGGTGAAAAGATGAAATTTCGGCATCAATTCTTCAAATTTGTTAGTTAAGCATAAACTATTCGAAAAATTTTTAAGTAAAAACTATATGTTATTTCAAAAATATGCAAAACTTTTCGTGTCAAAAATCTTAGTACTGCGTGTTTTTATAACCTAAAAATATTTTGTAAATATTAAATTTTCATTATTGATTGTGTTTTGAGTTTTTTTTTTTTGATAAAAAGATATGTGTTATATATATTGTTTTCTAGTTTCAAAATTTCAAAAATTTTCGCATATTTTTATAAATTTTTCAAAATTTTTTTTAAAAAGTGTATAAAGATAGATTTACAGACAAGGGGATTGCAATCATCGTTTTTATTTTTTGTTTTGGCTGAAACATTTATAGAAAAATCTTGTAATTCACAGTGGACAATACAGTGGACATAAGCCATTGATTTCCTTTTAAAACAAACCAAAATAAAACTCGTACTCATTCATAAAAATATTATTATACATTAGACGAGTTACAAAAACGAGTTCTATATAAACTATAAGACCAGCAATTTTCGTTGGTACTTTTTAAAGCTATATTTCACATATCCTTGAGAAAATTTACATCATGTTTTAATACATTAACCGATAGATAGCAGACTTAAATATAAATACCAATTTTTACTCTGTTTATACAAGTCTGATGTTATTTTATTCACAAGGTTATGTGAAATGAATTCAAAACATGGCAGAGTGGCATTACATGTTTCTACATATATACGCTGATAATACCTATGTTGCTAACCATTTGGGCCAATAGAGCCTTTGACAGTGTCGATCAATTAAACCCTAACGAAATAAAAACATTTTTTTTCGGAAAGTTTAAAAGGTATAGTGGATTTTATGCGCAACAATTTGTAGTCGATTTCTGTCAAATTCATTTGTTTTTTCAAAAACAAAAACTTGATAGTATTTTCCTTAGTAACTTCTTTGAAACACAAAGCTCTGTTCCACTTGGAAATAAAATTAGACTTCTCGCTACGGATAAAGGATGGACAGAAAAACCTTGAAGCAATTCGTTTGTGGTAATTTTTTTGGGATCTTTGAAAAATAAAATGTATTCTGTGAGACGAATTAGCGGCTTTTGTCGATAAATCAGTCGTTTGCTGACTAATAGCCATGAATTGTAAAACGGATGCGGCGAATTGAAAACGGATACACCCGATTATTCTATATCCAAATATTTAGAGGCTATACGTGACGCCCGTATAAAAAGAATATCTTTATTATTTACTATTGGCTTAAAATATAATTTTCATATAAACTTACCCGTATATCGATAATGAATTTTATAACTAAGTGTAACATAATTATCTTGATCAAGTGATAAGTTTCGTTAAAATTTAATGTCCGTTATAGTGATATTTTAATAAGGTACAGAACCGCGCCGTAGCTGCTACAAATAGCCGTATTTTATGTATGGCCTTTATCATCTAATGTACAAGAATATTTTTATTCTATTGGGTATACATAATTTTGTCCTGTGAACGTCATATTTCTTCGAATAAACAAATCAAGAAAATTCCATAAAAATTACACGAAACGCCCGTATATTTCTAACAAGTATTAATTTGTATATTGTACATTCGGCTAGTTATTATTCAGAAAAATTAAATTTGAATTCCTGTCTTAATAGATTATTTCCTAATTACGGTAAGTAAAATGAATTAAAATTTAATTTTCTTTTTTCCCATTGATGTAATTTGTTTTGAGTAATTGACATTTACAATAATATAGCCCATTGCGCGCGCATCATGCTAAATAGAATTAATGCATAATAATTAAATATGACCAGCAATTAAAATGTATTTTTTGTTTTTAAATAAGTTCTTTATTTTAATTTTAAATATAATGTTTTTTTTTTTTTAATATAATATTTTTATTTTTAAAAAACAACTATCACAAATCTATATCACCATTCATTTTTATTTCTCATGTGTCTCAAATATATGATTTAATTAATTAAATTTATTATAATTAACGGTTTTTTTATATATTTTTAAATAAATTATATAAATAAATGTTTTTGTTTTTTTTGATAACAAATGAGTATATGAAAGTTTTTAGTTCCTGTACTTTGGATCAGGATATAAATAAAATTTTCTAAAATTTGTTTAATAAATTAACAAGAAATAATCTTTTTTTCAAATAAATTTTATGAAATTTATTAACAAAGAAATAAATATATTTTTAATTTTTAATGTGATTTGATTTAATTTAATTTTTAATGTATATATTATTATTTTAATACTGTGGTTTTTTTTTATCGTGGATGAATTTCATTCATAATGACTAGAAGAAAATATTTCACTAAAATAATTTAAAATTAATTAACAAATATAGTTGATATTTTAAAAACGTAGGCTGATATTCGCAAATGAGACAGTGATAAAACCACAAGAGAAAAGTTTTTTTTCCTGAAGAAAGTAATGAAATTTCGTCTTGAGTGATTTGCTTATAAGTTTTTCAGATATTAGACCTGAAATATTACACCATTATAATATCATTATGTTTGACGAAACGCAAAAGGGTGCTACATTTTCCGATTATCTTGTACACTGAGATTTTTATATTATTTAATCGTCGTCCAACGTAACTATATCACTTGTAGACCAATTATTTGTTAGCCATCTCAATTGCGAAACTTTTCCTACCTTTTATTTTTATTAAATCTAAAATTTTAATTAATTATATTTTTGAGGAATGTTTCGAAATACTATTTTTGAAACCAATGGTAGAAAATTAAAATTTTAGATTTTCAAACACAATAAAATAAAATAAAAATTACTATTGCGATCATTGTTTCTCCATTCTCTAAAATACAGTTTATATTTTATCGTTTTAAGTGTAAGAATTTAGGACGGAGATGTAAAATAATCAATATAGTAATTTCAAAAAGAAAAATTAATTTTTTTATTAAATATGTGCATTTTTGCAGACAAAAAATATAGTTTATGGTTTAATATTTATTTTCTTATGTGGTTAGGGAAATGCAAAGGAACTGGGGAACGGGGAAAGCTTTTCCAGAATTGTTCGTAAGACATGGTTATTTTGAGGTTATTCAATCAGACCCGTAGTGCATGTTGTTTAATACACACGTTATTTTAAGCATTACTTGGAATTATAATCATGGATAGCTAAAACGAACCCACGGTATAGTAAATTTAAAGTAAAATACTAAAATAAAACATTAGCTAGGAATAGATTGTCTCAACTTGGAGTGGATATGCTCGGAGCATTCAATTTTAATTCAGAAAACTTCAGCACTTATTATGGAAATGGAATGCGTGCCTTAACTAAAGCTTGATGACAAGTGAAAGATTCTTCTATAAAAAAAGGTGTGTTGAATTTAATTCTCTTATTCTGTGTAGAGTAGTTTCAATACTAAGATATTGAAACACATGATACGGCGTTATAGATCAATCTGAGATGAGAAACGACTGCGTCCACTATTCCTAACAAGCTTCCGAAAGTGATTACTTCATAATGGAAAATAATGATGTTTGTAAGGTTTGTTTCTGAAGAAAATCCCGTATGACAGCCGACTGTGTCCAACTATGGCACGTTCCATCTGCGTCTATCTTTTCGCGAAAAGAATATAATTCAGAATTGTGATAATACACCAACAGACGCACTTTAAGAATGACATTTGCAAAAATTCCGGTATACATAAATTCAGAGCTGGTTAAAGAGTTATTACAAAAAATGAAAATTTCATTTTATAAGGTAGCCTTACCCTAAATTACAAGAATATTAATCCTAACTTTATTGTAAATTCCGTGAACTTTTTACATGACAATAATTTATACCCGCCAATTTGATTTTTCTACGTAAAACTGATTGAATAACCTTGAATAAAATTAAAGTTTAATTAATTTATTTGTATTAATATGAACGAAAAGTAAGCTATAAAATTGAGAGAACAAAATTGTAAGCTGTAGTCATGACTTTAATATAAGTATTATTGTGGAAGCTTGCGGTTTTTACTTTACAAATCATGATTAAACGATATTGTTTGGTATACAATATATTCATCAGACTATAAAGTCACTTTTAGAAAGAGTGACCTCCCCATCAACCTTAACAGAGTCGGGCTTTTGAGGGTTGTTAAACCGTTATTTTATAAACATTCATTAAATTGTATTATGGACGAGATACGGGCGAAATTCAAAAGACTTCTGTACAAATTGACTGAAAAACATTTTTAGTGTCGATAGTATATAAATAAATATTAATGTTTATATTTAAACTACCGATTTGATATCTGTCGAATTATTATGTTTATCGAAAACATGTTTAAAACAAAAGTGGCTGATGTATTTTTATAAGCTTTTTATTTTGTTCAACCACTTCGGTCACAACGTCTGGTGGTTAAAATTTTAACTAAGATAAGGAAAGAAAGCTATTCCTTTTATAGCAACATTTGAATCTGCCCAGTTAAAAATTGAACTCAAAAAAATCATTAAATGATTAAATTAACTGTAATTGATTCACAAAAAACGTATTTATTTTAAATTTGCAATCTAAACTCAGTCATATTAATTAAGCCACGCCTCCATAACAATTATCACATACACAAATTGTGAACTCCGTATCAGAAACCTTATTTCAAAATGCAATTCTATTTAATTGAGTTATAATTTATTGTTTACGGTAAACCTCATAAAATAAAATTGGGAGCTTAGTGAATATTTGTTCCAAGAGACATCGTTCAATTATGTTTTGCAAAGTTGCTGTGAAAATGTACACTAAGCCTCTCGACTACATTAAATTCTGTTTTTTTTCTGGATAAAAATTAAGAAAATAAGGATTAAAAGAAATAAAAATATATTTTATTTTGAATATAGTGTTTCTTTTTTTTTTTGTTGATACTTTGTATTGAATATTATTTATTTTCTTAATAAATTTTTGCTATCTATCAAAGAATTCAGTGACTTGGTGCGATTACTTAAGTCAATATATTATTAATCTATATGAAATATTTGTTTGTTTTGAATACTTACAATAAATTTTATAAATTCTTGCAAATAGAATCATCATATTAACTACATATACTTTTTACAATACTTTTTTTTTTTTTTAAATACAAAACAAATTTACAATAAAAATTCAATATTTCTAGGCTCAGGGACAAATTATTTGTGATGGTTGATGGTTGTCGATTTTTGTTTTTGGTTTTTTGCAAAATAAAATCTATACATTGAATGACGACAAATTTGTCTCATGTGTGAGTATGTGATTGAATTTTCTCTCAAATTAGATGGTGTCGTGTGAAAAATTATGATAACCATTTTATTTTAAACACAGATATTCTTTACTGAAATCAAATGGCTTATAACGACTATTAAAGTCCGTCACCGCGTCGATAATTATTAGACGGAATATCATCAAGACTGCATTGTCATTTTCAAATTATTTACTTTAACGTCAGCAAATTTCGAGGGAAAGCTTTCAAGCACCGGTTTCGTGTGCACCGGTTTTTTTTTAAACAAAAAACCCACATAACATACAAAACCTTATTAGAAAAAAACCTACATTTCCGATATACTTTTTCGATTTTGGTGCATTAAAGGGACTTTTTATGTCACTCAAACAAACATTATAATGCTTTTCATCTGCCATATTGGATATTGATGTTAACTGACGCTTACACGTACTCATAATGTCTGAAACGAACGGAATTTTCACGAATAACGTAAGCGTTCATAAGGCAAAACGAACGCCAATAAATTGCGCTTATAAGCGGAAGCGCTGAAAGCATGTAAGCACCCAAAACCCTATAGAACGTTTCAGAAAGCTTGCCCTCGGATAGAGAATCATACTTTTACAAATAACATTTGAAAAGGACGATTTGAATGATTGATTTTAGAAAATTTTTGATTTAGAATAATCTAGTATTAATTTCTCATTGAATGACAGCATGATCGAGGTACTTGTAAGAAAATGGGATGAATATAAATGAATCCAATAACTAAAAATCTACAAATAAATGAATAATTTATATAAAACGACGATAATAAATATATTAATTGATCTTATTTAATAAAATATGTAGAATGACATTATGTATTTGTTGATAGTTACCAAGGTAATAAACATAAATAATTACCTTAATAGCAGAAGATATGCAAAGGTATCTAAAATAAAGAAAGTATATTTAGTTTTAGTAGCGATTCTGCTACATACCTCCCCCCACCATTCAACAAAAAAAGCCTAAGAAAAAGTTTGAACACAAAACATCTTTGTTCAGAGGGAAAAACGATTTTTCGATTGGTGCTCAATCTTATATATAAATATAAAGTTCGTAGGAAAATAAAATAAAAAACTACATACTCCCCAATATATTATTCGTTTTAGTAGATAAGCGATTCAATTCTAGTAAAGATATCTGTGTTATTAATGAAGTCTCATTAAACACTTAGATCGATATAATTTTTTTTTTCATTAATATAATAATAATAAATTTATATAATATATATATTTACAAAATTGCAAAAAAGCTAATATTTTTGCAATTAGTTTATTTAATTTTCTCTTAAGTAGTAAATTCACTTTTTTGAAAACTGCACATTTTAATTTTAATTATTTTTATACATTTTAATTTTTCTAATTTATCAAATTGCTTTTGTGTTTTAAGTGTACTTGTGAATAATTTTTTGAAAAAAAATTATTTATTTATTTTTTTTTAAATTCTTTTCAATATTTCTAACATAAAAATAACAAATTTTGAAATGTCTTGTTTGAAAGGCCAGTCGATGAGACGTTTAATAAAGAGACTGAATAAATGGTATTTTCTTTTTTACTCCGATATTTTGTTTTGTGCGAGCCGAATGGTTCACAAGCCGTACGGTAAATATTTTAAATAGTGTTTCACGAGGCACGAGGCGAGGCGAGGTTTTGGTATCGCCTCGCCTCGCCTCGCTTTTTTATTTATCAACCTCGCCTCGGCCGAGGCAGAATGTTGGCTAGCCTCGACTCGCCTCGGTTGGGTTAGCTATCAACCTCGCCTCGCCTCGGCCGAGGCGAGACGAGGGAAAATTTTTACTAACTTTGACTTATTTTGCATGAATGTACATAATATGGTAAAAAAAACTTATATATATATATATATATATATATATATATATATGTATATAAATTTTAGAAACGATGACTTTCGACATCTACAAGGTAGGATCGCTGGACATTTGAAAAATATTTGCCAAATAATCTATCTATTGCTTCATGTATCCCTATATTATTTTTTTTTTAAATTTACTTTTTGTAAATTTGCCTCTGCCGAGGCAAATTACTCGCCTCGGACGAGGCGAGGTTTTTGTGACAATATACCTCGCCTCGCCTCGGTTAATAACGAGGATTAAAATTTTGAACCTCGCCTCGCCTCGTGCCTCGTAACCGAGGGCCGAGGCGAGGCGAGGTTACCTCGTAGCCTCGGTGAAACACTAATTTTAAAGCAATAACCGTTTTTAATAAAAACGATGAAAAGCTAATTTCGGAGGGGTCCGAGACAAAACATATTGTTATTATTACCTGAAAGATCTATTGTGACATTCTCCTTCGTTATTTAGATCCCGTAGCTACGACCAAATTCTTGATGAATCGTAGGACTTTATACGGGTTAAGTTGCCTCAGTTCATTTAGTAAGGGGAAAGCTTCCACTAGGAAGTTGAACCTTCTTACGGGTATCAGCCTGGCGGTTGCGTAGTCGATATCTCGTTGTTTATGCCGTATCACATTACAGAAGCATGTATTGTTCTCGGCCATAAGATCACACTTTAGTCGACAGAAGTTTGGTTTAGTCGACAGGAGATCATCTTAGCTACGGAGCAGTCCGAGACAAAGCTTCTCGTCATGGCAACCCGAAAGATCATTTGTGGCACATTCTCCTTCTTTACCGAAGTAATATTGCCTTAGTTCACTTGGTAACGGGAAAGCTTCAATTAGGATGTTCAGAAGCTTGGATCATTATAGAAGCTTGGATCATTATCGGTCTTAAGGTGATACCTCAGTGGACAGTGTCTGGATAGATGATCTGGATATCTGGATAGGTAGAATGATCTTAATGCTTATCGATCGGATCATCTTAGCTCTTCTCGACGAATAGTCTATAACGAGGTTAGCCTGCCTTTGCTCCCGAGTTTAGTTAGAGTTGGGCCATGTGGTTAATCATCTAAGACGTTGGTACATTCTGGAAAATAAAGACTCCAAAAAAAGAGTACCGGTAATTTAAAAAAACGAACATTTATAAACGGTTTCACCGTGTGGCCTATTTATTTATTAATTAATATTTTTTTAATTGACTAAAAATATATTGTTTTTTCTTTTTTTTTTATAATTTGGCAGTGAATTTTAAAAATTTTTTGTAATACAATGTTTTTGGACAGATTATTCATTATTGAGAGTCATTATTTGGAATCTAAAATTTTTGCACACGAAATAATTAATTTGATTATACTTTATGTTAGGAATATTTTACAATTATTTCTAAATACTTTACAATTTCCAAATTAACATATATTAATTATACAAGTTTACGTATATAATTTTTGGATAAAAAAGCTCATACGATTGTTAATTCCTTACCAGAAATTACACACACCAAATTTTCGTTTCAGTACAAATATTTTTGAAAGCACTCAAAATTGGTCGCAAATGTTTTTTTTTTTGTCAAATATTTGGAAATAATAAAAAATTGTTAATAACAAATTAACATTGATATGTTATAAAAGCTTAAAGCGCAAATTAAGTAGGTACTTTGTTTGGTCCAATTTTGTTCAACTTAGTAATAATGCTTATACATATTTTAGAATTATTTATTTTTTTAAATTAAGGTCCCATCCAATATGGGGGGATCGTAATTTTGAAAATGTGTAAAGTATTTTTTTTTGTTTGTTTTAAATCGATACATGTTTTTTTGCAAATATCAAAATTAGAAATTAAGGTTTTTTTTTTTTTTTAAATATAAAATTGTTTTTTTCCAATTTCAAAAATTTCAACATTAATACATTTTGGGCTTTTTTTAGGAATCGATAGATTTATTAAAATTTTTTCGTTTGAAAAAAAAACCAAAAAATCAATTCCAAAAAAATACCCTTTTTTTGACTTAAGAATATTTAAAAATCGTTGTATGAATTTTATTATGTTGCATCTAAGTGGAGTTATTTTTGTTATAATGCACGAAGAAAAATATAAGAAATACGGCAAAGGCAGTAGGGAATGTGATTCTCGCAATCACATCGATTGTTTTCGCTACGCGTATCGGATGCGGTGGTTCTTTCTTGCGTATCTGTACAAAACAAGACTGTGCACCATTAGATCCCTCGGGAACCTGTGTGTGAATGTAGTAGTTGGATAGGTACAATCAATCAGGACAATTTGTTGCAGAAACGGAAAAATAAAAGAACAAAAGAAATCATTTTTTTAAAATTCAGAATAGTACGATTTTTTTTTACATCTAAACAAAATTCTTATTGGGTGAATCAGAAAATTTTTCAAAATCAGAAATTAAATTTGGTAAATTATTTCACTGTGAGTATTAAGGACGTTCATGTATGAGACTTGATATTAGATAAAGCTTATAATCTTTGATATTTAACAAGTTCAGTTTAATCACAAGGTTATATTTCCCAAAATTTATTAAATCTTTGAAAAACTCAGCAACTATTAAAAATCAAATTTTTAGCATAGAAGTTTTATAGGAAAATATATTTGATTGATTGATTCATCTTGGGGTCCAAAAACTACTATTGCACTTTGACCTCATGGTCCATTGTGCTCCCCCTTGTACCTCAGTCCGACGAGATTCGCTTCTCCCATATGTTGGCAACAGCCTGGAGCTTGCTTATCAGGTCCTCGCGAAGGTTCATATATTCGGGGTGAGATGCACCGAATATCCTGTATCTGCTCTAACCTAGAGGTTCGCAGTCAAAGATTGTGAGGCGGGATGTTTCTTATTCTTACAATTCTTACAATTTAAAAAATAAAAAGTTATATTTTCCCATCATTACCGGGCATTATCCCCTGCGGAAGCATTTGCACACAATGGGACTCCATGACGGGTCCATTATGTGCAAATTGTGTGGCGAGGAGAAAGAAACATCCACCCAAATCGGTTACAACAGATACAAGGTATTCAGTGCATCTCAAATATGAACTTTCAGGAAAATCTGATAGGCAAGCTTCTGACTATTGTCAAGATATGGGGGAAGCAAATTTTGTCGGAATTAAATAGAAGGGAGAGCACAATACGCCATAAGGTCAAAGTGCAAAAATTTTAATAACCCAAGATATGCCTATTTGTCTATCTAACATCCCGAAACAAAAAAACAAAAACTTTATTGTGGATTATATAGAATATTATGAATGTCTAACACATGAACGCCCCTAAGTTGCGTTTCGAACTTTATTACAGCTTTTTGTTAGCAGCTTGGCTTTCGTCAAGAAAAAACGATTATTTTCCAGATCATCCAATATAATTAAAAGTTTAAAATATTTGTATATAACAAGTTTAAAAAATTTGTAAAAGCAAATAAAAATGTAAAAAAGCTTTCTTTTCAAAAAATTTATATATATATATATATTTAATTTTGCTGCTTGCTCATATTTTTTAAGTATGAAATAATAACAAATTCTAAAGCAAAAGCTTCGAACATAAAATTATAAATTTTCTTTTGAATAATAATAATAATAAAAATGAAAAAAAAAAAAACATAAAAACATTCAAATTGTTTTGTTAAAGAAAGAAATCGTACCATTTGTTTGATAGATTGCTTGCGCATTTGCTAGGGAAATGTAAATTTTGTTTTAATATAAATATAATAATTTTTTTTTTTTGTACAAAATAATGAATAAAATTATAAATTTACATGCGGAATATTTTAGTTGGGATTTGATATGATTCAGTTATAAGATATTTTTGTTTAAAGCAGGGACAGGCACAAACATGAAGTGATTTTCATGAAAATAATAAATGTTTAATTTCTTTAATTAAACTCAATAACAAAATGGAAAACAGAAAATGTGAGAAATTGAAGTACACACATTTTAATAAGTGTTCTTTTTAGGAATATTGATTTTAATAATTTTTCGAACCACAGTCGGTGGAATTATTTACAGGTTTTTTAGAACACCTGTAGGAATTTGGACAAAAAATTGTATTGTTGATGCTTAAATATACAAAAATAAATATATGAATAATTATTTCGACAGAAATAATACTCTGAAAATAAAAATAAGAATGATATGAAGAAGTTGGTTTATGTCAGAGGAGATATCCAGAGGCCCGAGGTTCGATTCCTTTTTGACGAGTTGCTTTTTTCATATCAGTTTTTAATTAAAAATCCAATGATATTGGTCTATAAGGTATACGCTGGTCTTAAGTAATTAGTCTTACATAACCTAAATGGAATTTGGACAAACATTGTATTGTTGTATAGTACCCTTTAACCTTTAATAGTACCCTTTGGCACAACGTTTTTTGCTAAAATTGGGATATATTCAGCCGTTGCGGCAATGAATTGAAGCAATCATTTTAAAAATTATAAAATCAGTATTCCATGATTTATGAATTTATACACAATAATAAACAAAAAAACCAAAAAATTAGCATGCAAATCAGTGAAATTAGCAAATATTTCATATCTTGAATTTCCCTCTCTCTCTCTCCCCCCAAAAAACATACCTCGGTGGCACATCCATTATTCATTGACGATGGTGTCACACCATAAGGTCCACAAGTTGTACATGTTGTAACAATGTCGCCAGTTCGCGCTGGTTCCCGTTTCTTATTCGCCTAAATAAATAAGTATCTGTTCAATTTTTTTAACACACTTTTACAAAATACAATAATTATAAAAACATAAAATTAAAAATATAACATAAACATTTTTTTTTGTATAAGAAATAAAGAAAGCCATTTCTAATAGGGAAAATATCCATAAAATGCCTCGGTATTAATTCTAGGCTGATTTTCTGGGCCGTTATGAGGAGAATCGCTATTAAGAATGTTAAATCTCTCCCTTTAAGATTTCTACCAATATTTCCAAGAATATATATATATATATATATATATATATATATATATATATATATATATATATATATATATATCTATCTCAGGAACTTTATCAAGCTTCATATTTATGGACCTAAATTTGTTTCCTGCTTTTAATTGATTCGGGTAAACAAAAAATTTGGATCATCTAAACTTTACTTATCAGTACAAGATACAATCCATCCAAATCAGACTAATAGTTTTCTAAATTCTTGAAAATGACGTCTAGTTGATCAAAATTTCTTGGCAATACAATCCGAATATTTTAAAGAACGAAATTTGAATCAGCTTTACCTGAAGCTGTATAAAAAAATTATTCCAATTGCACCCAGAAAATTAAATAAATAAAAAAGACAATAAAGATTTAGAATAACTTACTGATCAGTGCTTTACATTATCGTATTTCCCATTGTATAAAACTGAATAGAACACACCCTAATTTGAAATGACAAAAGTTTTATAATGTTGTTGACTTTCTTTCCCAATTCTATTTTTAGATTTTCTTTATTTCATATCCGAAAAAAATAGTTAGATATTAAATAAAACACAAATCATTTATTTACAATAAATATTTAAAACTAATTATGGGAAGTTAGTTTAAAAATTATCTTTCAATAAGAAACCTTTTCTTAAATGTATATACAAACAAAAAAACAAAATAATATAAAATCACTGAAATATAAAAAAGTTTACCATAACATTACGATACAGCTTACATCAAGAGGCCAATCTAAGTTCTAAAATTTTTCAAATTTTAGCCAAATCCAAATTAAAACCATGCAAATTATTTTAGGAAATTTTTATGTTGTTTAAGGTTTTCTTTTCAACCAAGGACTACTAATCTTATAAATAAATCATTTACACAAAATTAACACATTCGAAATTTTCAGAAGGGAAAAAGAAAGAAAGTGGATACATAAAAACAGCTATTGAAAATTTGGAATGGATAATATTGTTTGACTTAAAGTGTACAATTTACGAATATGGTATCAAAAAGTATAAAGTATAATATTTTGTGACAAAGTTGTTTATATTAATAAGTATAATGTATAATGGCTAAAGTTTTTCCGTGTTAAAGCTTGGTGGGGTCATGTTATAAAATGACGGCGTGTTATGAGAAGTATAAACGGACTAGAATAAAAGTTAGTTAGGCCTTGAAAATGTAGAAATCAATACAATCGTAATTATACCACAACTTTTTCAAAGAAAAACATTTATTTCATTTATAAAACAACAGAATATAATTTGTGTTCTTTAATTTAAAACGATTTCTATACCATCAAATAAATATCTTGACTATGAAAGAATTTTTGAAAAATCTAAATTCGAGATTAATCTAAATCATTTGATTTATTCAAAATTAAAAATGTTGAAAGGGGAATAAGTAATTGAGGTAATAAAAATTTTTTAATAATTTCCATAAAAATTTATAGCGGAATCATAGCATGCGTTTAAACGAGAATTCTACAATCAATTAACATAAAGCTTGCCCCCAAATTAATGTTACAAGAGCTAAAACTTTTAAGGTGATAATATTTATGAATTTTACGTAATTATTACGAAGGTTTCTTGTACTTTTTCCGATTAGAGATCTCCTTCTAATCGAACCAATGATTCTAAATAACTGGACAGATTATCCCATAACATATTTGCCAAAATTGAAGCGCTCCAAAAATAGCCAAAGTATTAAAGTTTGCCCACGCGACTTTTTTGTTTAACAATACAGTCATAAGTATTTGCCAAGTTTTTAGACACGCAAGAGCACCGAATCAAAATTAAGTACCTTGGCTAGTTGAAGCGGCACTGTCTACCGTTGGATTTTGTACGTTATGTCACGTTTAGACACTTAAGCAAACTCTGTTCAGCTGTTTAGACGTCAGGGAATCAAACATTTATACAAAAAATAAGTGAATGAGTCACATAACCTATTATTCTGGTATAAAAAGGAGATTTGTTAGTCCCCGGCAAATTTTTCACAAAGTTTATAATTGCTGCTATTATGTTGAAAACTGAACATGGATTCGATTAATCTAAGTTAACAAAAATGTTCATATTTGGTAGCAATGATTGAAAGGATAAATGAGAAAATAAAGCTCTCTGGAAAATTGACAAGATAACAGTTGATACATTTTCATATTTCTCCACCGCCATTAAGTTTCATATTTCCCAGCAAAGTCATGGCTATTGCGTTTTTAGTTACCTAGTTTTAAAGCCTTCAACGGAATATTACGGAGAATTGAATGCCAAAAAATTTTGTAAATACAAGTGCAGTTCATATCCGGGATCTGCAATATTCTATCAATGCTTTATTTGTAAGATACAGGAATGTAAGGAAAAAGTATTTTTTAGTTTCCCCTTTCGCTTATTGCAGCTCCTAAATGAATCATTGCTGCATTCTACTTGTGATGAAAAACATTTTTCTCACCACTATTTTCTGGGATTAAATTTTGAGAAGAGGGCGTTTTGGGGGCCCTAAGTAAATATGAAAGTGGAAATCAATGGATGATTTTTAAAGTTTTAAGACAGACAGATTTTTGTAAATGTAACTAAGACGAATCAATCATATGTTCAGATAAAATATTTTCCTCGGAATTATATTACCCAACACCTGCTAATATTTATCGGTCAATATAGAAACCGATCAAGACATTATCAATTAAAAGAGGCGAATAATAATTTCTAATATATCTAGAAACTGTTTTTTTCTCTACCACGCCCTTTTCTTACTCTGCTAAAAAATTTTGAATCTTCTTGTGAATTTTGATAATTCGATAACTAAAATCGGTGCAAAAAGTAGAAATCAAGATTTCACAAATACAATTTCACAACATTGAATAAATGTAATTTTTAGGGCGAGAGCATGGGGTTAATAAATTCGAAACGAGTTTACCCTCTTGTAACAAGAATTCGAGAACATGCTGTGTATGAAGAATGATAAATAGTTGGAAAAATAGAAAGTTAAAAGGAAAAAAAGTAAAAATATTATTTATTAAATAAACAGCAAAAAAATACGAGAAGAATATACGAATATTTTATATGGAACATTAACGTGTGCAATAATAATTATTATAAAAAGTATATGTAAATATGAAACAGACAAAGATAGAAAGAGTTCAAAGTTGAGAGAAAACTAAATGAGCAAGATAGATATATTTAACAAAAAAAAAGGCCAAGTCCGTTGGAGAAAAAAGCTGAAAGCTCTTTTTTTTATATAATAAATATGTTGTATATGAATAGTTAAGACCAAATTACACGACATTTGTTTTTTGATAATTATGCATGTTTAATGAGCTGTTTGGTTCAAAGTATACAGAATAATTTGTATACACAATAAATTGGAAAGGCTATCACAACAGAAGAATGTACAGTCAATAAATGAAAAGTATACATAGAAATAGTGACTGTTAATTGTATCTCCGCAGAATTTTTGTACCCAAACTTGTATGCAAGAAATACAAGCAGTACTAATATTCGTAGACAGAAAATTAAGACGTCGCGGCGACGCCTGGCAAATAGAAAGCCTGGCAGTGAAACATCGAAACGATTTGGGATAGAAAATATGCATGGAACGGATGGTTTATTAAAGGAAATAAATATGGCATAATCAAAAAATATGGCATAATCAAAAAATATTTCTTAAAAATTGAGAAGGCTCAATTCTTTCAATCAGTTACTTAAACTATTATTATTATTATTAACTATTTTGTATAGAAAATATGCATTGCTATCAATGAATGCGTTTTTAAACCTGTATATGAACGGCCATCTATGAGCATTTTTTTAAAACTGATTTATAATGAGTAATATCACCTATAAACAACTTGTTGAGTGCGTGGCAAGAAAACGTCGCCAGGCCAACAGTTGGTCTAACACGCCGCAATAAATGTTTCATATCAAAATTTCAACGGAGTATTACGGAAAAATGAATGTAAAAAAATTTTGTAAATAAAAGTGCAATTTACATCCGGGATCTGCAATATTCTATCAACGCTTTATTCGTAAGATACAGGACTATGAAGAAAAAGTATTTTTTTAGTTTCCTCCTTTGCCTATTGCAGGTCCTAAATAAATCATTGTTGCATTCTACTTGTGATGAAAAACATTTTTCTCATCACTATTTTATGGGGTTAAATTTTGAGAAGATGGCGTTTTGGGGGCCCTAAGTAAAAAATGAAAGTCGAAAGCAACGGATGATTTAAAAGTTTTGAGACAGACAGATTTTTGTAAATGTTATAATCATTTCTTAGACCTTACTTATGAACACTTTGCATTTGAACATCAGACGTCAGCCATTTTTGATTGAAAATTGTTAAAATTATGGAACTTTTGGCATTTTTATAATTCTTCTCGCTATGAATTCTGGTACTTATTATAATATTGCATAGTAATATTTATTACGTTAAATGGAACAAATGGAGAGTTATAACTATTATAAGAACTTTCTCTATAAAGTACTCATCAACACTATACAAGTTTTATTTTTACAATATCAAATACTGGAACTTTTGCTATTGTGTCATTTGGTAATGGTTTATTGTCACTTGAGATCAAGCAGCTCATTAAGCAGGCGAACTGTCACAGCAACGAGTATCATGTGAATTAGTCTTTAGTTTTCAGGAGTTATAATATATTTTTGTTCTAGACATACAAAATTATAATTATTAATGTTTTTTAATTTAAATATTTATGAGATTTTTTTTTTCATTTTTTATAACAATGTTTTATTTTGTTTTTTGTTTAATTAATTTTCTAAGATAATTATTTAGAATTACACACTCAGACAAAAGAAAATTGTACATTAATATTATGTGAAAATTTCTTGTGAAAATTTTTTAATTCGTAACAAGCAACGTTTATATTATTATCTCGATAATAAATACATACACTGTGACCATTCACATGCTAACATTATAATAATTTATTTGTTTTATTATAGTCTTCAGAATTTAAAGTACATTTTAACATTTTCCAACTATTTGGAATAAATATCTTTATCTTTTTTTATCCGGATAAAGCTAGATTATCGAATATAGAAATTAGCATAAATCCAAGTGACTGTAGACTAGAGGAGTTAAGTTTGTTAAAAATGACATTAGATTGCTAGTCTTAGATTTGTTTCTAGTATGTGTCGACATTTTTGAGAATAATTTTTAGAAGAATAATCAGCTCCCAATTTATTAAACGTACTCTGAATATTACACGAGTCTTATGAGAATAACATAATCATGTCTATTTAGCTAGTAGACCTAAGCTATAATTGTCTCAGAATTAGACGCTAATTAAATGCTAATTGAATACCCTAGTTAAAAATTAAATGCTCGTTGTATTGTGTTACTGCATGCTCTGTTATGTTACCGCATGCTAATGTTAATCTAGCAGAGCAATATTATAAAAATCAATTTATTATATTGTATTTAATATCAAATTATTAAGCTAAAACTAAATGCTAATTAAATGCTCTAATTAAAAATTAACTGCTCTTTGTTGTATCGCGTAACCGCATTTTACGGTACAACTAGCAGAGCATGCGGTTACACGATACAACAAAAAGCAGTTAATTTTTAATTAGAGCATTTAATTAGCATTTAATTAGCTTAATAATTTGATATTAAAAGCAATATAATTAATTGATTTTTTAAACGTTGCTCTGGTAGCTTAACATTAAGCTAGCAGAGCATGCGGTAACACAACACAACAAACAGCATTAATTAATTAGCATTTAATTAGCGTCTAATTATGAGTTAATTATAATTGTGTTCTGCTCAGATTGCTCTGCTGGGTTAATGGACATAACATAATCAATTATTATAACTAGCTGGCATGTGAATAAACATATAGTATAATATTAAAAATGAAATAAATTTTTTTTGTATTTTATTTCATTTTTTTGTTTGTTAACTTTGTCAACAAGAAAAAAGGCAAGTTCGAAATATTTGACCTAATTTAATTCTTCAGGACTATTTTCTATATTTCCCTATAATTAATTGTAATTAATATTTTATCATCGGTATTACTGTTTGGAAATCAAAATACTATTTTTAAATATACTAAGATTTAGTTTTATTCTATTTAGACCAAAGTCCCGCCGTAAAAGGGTTATGGATATCCTTTGAAATCTTTCCTTTGACATCTTATGTACATGATTCATTTAGAATTTGGACGTTATCTGAAAATTTGCCACATAACAGCAATGAAACCCGTCATAACTTTGATATACGCTTTGCTTAAACCCATATCGTCAGCAAAACTTAAATATTATCTCCAAATTTTTCAGAGAGAGGCCAAAAACAATTTTAATTTCAATAATACTTAAAAATAGATAAAATATTGATAGATTAAAAGAGTGGTTTGTCGAATCGCTCTAAAAAAATTTACTTTGAGTTACACAATTTTAAGGCTTTGTCAATGCTATTACGAATACCATAAATGGGTCACCCTTGAAAATGTTCTAAATGTAGTAATTTTTTACACAGGGTCATATTTGTGGCTATGTTTTATATGGGTTAAAACAAAGCGGGTATCAAAGCTATGGATTTCCTGAGACGTCTGAAATTATCGGTCACATTAGCCCCGATTATTAATTCCAAGATGGGAATTTTATTGAATATCATTTTACCCATTATTTCGTGAGAGTCTGGTCTAATTGTTTAGACATCAAAGTAAACGAGACTTGTAAAAAGTTAGTTTCACAGATTTTGTTAGTTTGGACATAACAACACAATTTCAAACAGTATTGAAATGTTGGTTAAACTTACAAAATTCGACCGATTACTGGATGTTGATGGTTGATTTGGACTTTCACAGAATGTCGCATAAAATTCATGTTGTACAGTCTCCTATATAAAAGTACACCGAATTATAAACCCCCGATAAATATATATCAGACAAAGTTTGACATGTAGTTAATTAATGGTTAATTAATCGTATTTGGATATTGTTTAAGAGTGCAAGTTTTAGGTTAGAACTTTGGCTGGAAGTGATTGATATCTGCAGGAATGTGGGATTTACAAAGCAGGTAGTGAGTTGTTCACACAATAAATATTTAATGGTGGTTACATTTATTTTTGGACATTCTAAATCAACCCGAAACACTTTGTCATTAATAGAATCGTTCGAATGTATTATTCTCAATTTTATCATCAAATTGACGTGGATTATTTTCTTTTCCTGGGATAATCGTAGAAGACACGCCAAAATTGACGAAAGTAATATCCGAGGGTATGCTACAGAAATCCGTAGTCTACAGGAATATATATAATCGATTTCCATTTATGCTCAATCCTCAAACTAGCATATAACTAAACAAAATAGCGTTGGCAGTGAGGAGACACATTGTGCCTCCTTTGTTCTTTGTGCCTCCTTCCGAAATCTTCGTTTAAATCTCCTAAAATATTATCTTATGCAATATTATTCGAACACGGTAAATTACGAATTCTCCTGCACTGATTTTTACTCCCCATTTTGCGTATACCACAATCACCAAACACAATTTATTATCTATACTCCACAGTTCCCGGTCTGAGTCACTCACTGATTTTCAATGCGAATTATGAGGTTTACTTGCCGTGGTTTAATCGGGCTGCGTTTTTTTTTCTTTCGATGAGGAAAGTCCACAAACATTCCGAAAAAAATTAGAAAAAATGCAAAAACATAGGCGGATCCAGGTTAAAACTCAAAAAGGGGGAACGCAATAGCCACCCTTTTCGTGTACCCAAATTATTTTTCGTTTTCGAAATATATGGAAAAAACGGATGTAAATAAAATTTTTTCCCAACGGATGGCAGAAAAAGGGAGATCGAGGGTGGGAAGTCTGGGAGACAAGCGCCCCCCCCCCCTCAAGTGAGCATAGCGGGTCAATAACTTAGTCAAACCGATTGTCAGGAAATTTAAAGTGGCAAGGATACAAAACTTTATGTGTGCTCTATGATTAATTAAACATGATTTTTGCACACCCCACGGATTGAGGATAAACGTACTTATAACTTCCAATTTTGATTTTAGAAGACATTCTCCTCTTCATTTGTGGGAATGATGGATTATCATATGAATTCATTTTTTTAATTTCATGCACCTTCGTCTATTGAAATGTCTCTGTCACGCTACAGATAGAAATTCTTGACCAATTTTGATAATTATTTTATATCGATTCGTAATTTATCAAAATAGAACCCTATTTATATATAATGATTCACCGAAGACAATTGAAAGAAAGAAAAACATGGAGTGTGCAATTTTGGTTGAAGATTTTAATGTTTACTCTTGTATTAGAATTGATTATATAAAGTATTATTATTTGTTCTTCGTTAATTAATTACTTACTTTTTCCCTATCAGTATAAAGCTTTGGCTTACCCCCACGTACCGATTCGCGTTCCCCACTTCTCTATAGTATAAATTAATAATATTAATATGGAAATTACCTATACAATAATTAATTTATGGTAATTTAATGTAATATATCTATAAGCGTTCGTATTATATTTAGCTTGAATATGAATACGTCCAAACAAATTGCCGCAATAACATACACAAAACATATTTCAACATATATTATGAACATGAACATATGAAATGAGTCACGCATACTAGAGGTTAGGGGCAAGGGTAGTACTAGTATATTGACGGTAGTAAATAAAAAAAACATATTAATAAATTAATATAAATCGATTAATAAATTAGTTTAAAGATGGTATATATTAATGAAACAATGAATTTTGTTATTTTTTTTTTACTTATCAACTGACAATTATCAAACTTTTTATAAAAATAAATATTCAATTTTTTTATGTTGTTCGATATAAAAAAATATTATTATTTAATAAATGTATAATTAATTATATTTTTAATGATTGTTTTTTTTTTAAAGATTATTTTTTAATACCTATCATTTTTCTCGGTAATTCAGTAAACTTGTATTTTATTTATGTCCAGCTATTAAATTTTCGTACTTTTATTTATTTATTTATAAATTAGATTATGTGTTTCAGTAAAATTATTGATAATATTTTAGTACCTTTTGTTTTTTTTATTAATAATATATAAAATACCGATAAAAAATTGTTTATAATTTTGGGCTAAATAGCTTTATTAAATTTTCGATTTTACGTATTTGTAATAATTTCTGTTAAATGTTTTTTTTTTCCGCTTTTAGATGGAGTTAAGGAGATATATTACGATTTGGGCACTCGATATTGGAGCACTAAGTATCCAGTTGGTTTGGAATATATCTTCTTTGATCCCTTTTTTAATCCCTGAGTAAAAGATTTGAAAGTAATATTTATCTCTTAATTATTTCGCTATAGGTAATTGGATTTAAAGAAAGGATTGAATACAATCCGACACTTTTCGACGTATTTTTGAGTCCATTGTAAATTTCGGTCATTAAAATTAATCTTTGAATTTTCCTTTTTTTATTGGTATAAAAAGAAACGAAATAAAAATTTGATGGCCTATTTTATCAAAAGTAACATTTTAGTATTTTGTATTTCAAGAGTTGCATTTGTGGTTTGGATTGAAAAATGAACGATAGTCATGCCAAGGCGATTTCGAACCACAAGTCAAGTTTTTGCCACAAGTCACACAAGCCACAAGCCACAAGTTTGCAACAAGTCATGTCGATTTTTAGTTAAATCACTTTGTATATTGGGTAAAATATAGCGTAAGTGTTTTTAAAGACAGTTGGTTTCAGCATCGGACTTGACCTAAGGGGTCTGGGTGGTATTATGGCTTTAGGGCACGCCGCTCCATTAATCAAACGATAATAATAAGCAAGAGTTTTTGTGAGTTTTTATTTTCAAAGACGTCCTATTTTTATGCAAAAAGTTCCATTAGTTGTAACTGAAGCCATAGCTTATAACATTTCTTTAATAGAGGATAAATGCCAGCTAGATTGTCAATAAATCTTTCGAAAAAGTTGCTATCCTCGCAATTCTTGATAAGATTCGCTTCAGTTTACATGCACAAGGTGTGCAACATTCGAATCTCTTCGAGACAAACAAATAGCGATCTTTGCTGTTTGGTCTAAATCGTCATTGCAGATTTATTCCTACTCTTTTTTCTTCTCCGTGTATGAACTATTTTGCGTCTAGGTCTAGGCGTTTATGCACACTCATACTAGGGTCCGGGTAACAAACGCCACATTGACCTTATGAAAAGTCCGATGCTGGTTAGTTTTAATGCATTGTAAATGTTTCAGGGGGGGGGGGGGGGGGGGCAAAAGCTGTACTGAATCGAGATTCGATAAACTGGATAATTGTATTTCTATACAACTTTTTCTGTATATACAGGTCAAGGTCGGAAATCCAAACAGCTATCTTATAATTATAAACATTTGTAAATTGTCAAACATATTATTGGTTTATGTTCCTTCATAAATAACATCTAATAAAAAATATAATATTAGTATCCGATTTATTTCCACACGCTGATGTAGACATTTAGGTGATAAATAAACAAACTTTGGTTCATTAACCGATTGTTTTAGCAGGGTTTTTTTGTCTACAAACTTATATTTATACAGTCATAAAATATATAATATTATCGAAATGTAAATTCTTCTTACAAATGAAAAAGTTAAATACAACCCACGTCATCCAACGCCCATGTGTTGTTTAAGAAATGTTTACAAATAAAAATAGCTACCACCTAACAAAACATAAATTTAAAATTATTAGATTTGTAAAGTTTCTTGCTAATATTATAAAGACAATAAATTATTGTTGAATATAAGTTTTCTCGCTTGTATACACATAGAATACATGAAAATATAATAACTATATGCAAAACCACCTCTTACCATTCTGATAAATAGATCCTATGTATAGTTCTGTATAGTTTAAATTTATACCCATTCATTCACATTTTGTGATATTGTAACAAGTTTACAAATACATGGTGTCAATTGAGCAGATAAACGTTTCTATTACCTTGGTTTAAGTAGTGTACGGAGGCTTAACGCCAAATCAAATGGGTCTTTGTAGGGACGGTAAAATGTTTGTATGACGTGAAAATAAACTCATATGCTCAGAATTATAGGAAACGTATATCCTCATAGGTAGTCTTCTTATATAAAAAAACGTCTGCATTGATATGATTAGATTTGACACGCTGTACAATTTAAAATTATATATATATTTCGAACAAAGCTTGGGGTATCCAATTCCTCAGTGAATAATATAATAGTTGTAATTCTAATTACCTAGAACTAAAACTTATTATTTATTAATTTTGTATTTGGTTTTTCCTGAATATTATTAGTCCACGGTGATGATTAAGGGTAGTACAAATTTTACACATATTTTTATCAGACTTTATTAAATTGTTGGAACAAGAAGTTGTCTCTATTTTCAACTTTTGAAATATTCGGAATAAACCGACTTTTTATACATTTGAAATTAAAGTAATTGTTTAATTAATTTATTTAATTAAACACTAGTAGAATGCAATTAATTAATTATAATTAAAAGATGATGTATAGTGCAGTATAGTTAGTCATATTCGTTTCGAGATTAAACGATTGTAAGTGTAGAAACTGATTCGCGTGTTTTGTTAAAATAAAAATTAAATTTAAAAAAAACGTATATTGAGGATATTCACCTTCGTTGTATACCTGAAAAGAATAAAATAAACATAGCCTATTCACATTTTAATTATGTGATAATTGGAGTAGAATTATTATTTTGGACTAGAATTATAGTCCGGGAGACTAAAGGGTTTTTTCAGGATCAAGCTGGTACTTTGTAAGTAGCTTTGTTTTGACAAGACGCCTAACTTTTTTAATTATAAAATTTTGGAAAACGGTATCGAAATTTTCTGGAAACCATTGAACATGCCGATTTGATCGTTCATTCAAAGTTTTCGAGCATCAAGTTGTTTTTAAGTTTAATTGTAAGATATTCAAACGAGGAAAAATTTTCGTCCTATAAATTCAATGGAATGAATTTTCCAAAATGTTATAATTTAAAAAGTTGGGCGTCTTGTCAAAACGAAGCTACTTACAAATTACCAGCTTGATACTCATCATCCTGAAAAAACTCCTTGGTCTCCCGGACTATTATTATGTACAAATTAAAAAAAAAGCTCATATACAGGGTGTTCTAAACGAAGAGTATTTGACAAAATTATGCAAATAATTTAAATAAATGTAAGAAAAATAGTTTTGATAATCATGGGTCCAGGAACGTATGGTTTTCGAGACATATTTCTGCGGAAAAAATTTAATCTAGTAATGTTTTGTTTGTAAGGTGTTTGGACTTTTCTCACAAGAAAGCAAATAAGATCATGACTACTAGATACCTAAATGGATTTTCATTTACGAAAATTTCTTCCCGATGCTATTCAAAAAACAAAGCATTTTTGGTCCCATTGACAAATTTGTTTTTCTTATTTTAATGAGTTTCACCTGCTATAGTCCACCTGTCCTAATAAAATTACGAAATAAATTTGACAGAGCTGACAGAGCAAAATTTATTGCTCCAGGGCATTACTGGTAGGAATTCTTAATAAACGAACAGGTTTTTGTTTCGAATAAAGTTTAAGGACGCTAGTTTGTTTTTTTTATTAGTAAACTGTAAACAGCATCCCACAATTCCTATTTTTAAATCACCCACTGTACAACATTCCAAATATCCGACAAAATCATTTCATACGAGAATTGGGAAACAATTAATGAATTTATTTATATAACTACTCCCTCTCCACGTCAAACTTATTATTATTAAAGAAACGTGAGTGAGTTTAAGGTATTTCTTAAACTATCATAAGTGTTTTCAAGAACTTCACGAAATTCACAATATTAGTAAAATGAATCCTCAGAAATCACCTGATTTTTTTTGAGAATTTATTACCATGGCGATTTTGAGACAATCGTTATGTAAGTTGGAGAAATTTAACATACCTCTAAATAAACAGGGTGAAATAAAATGCAGGATTCCGTCTGTTTTTAGTTCGAACTCTCTCAATATAGTCACGGTTATTCTGAAATTCGACACATAATTTCGAGAATGACCATGAATGAGTTTTAAGTTTTTTTATGCGTAAAAAAGTGCATTTTCATGTCCGCAGCAGAAGGTTATTTTTTATGGTTCAGTTGGTTATTTTTTATGGCATCATGAGTATCGGCGCGCTGTTTGAAAGTCGTTTGAAATTTTATACTAGTATATGTATGAAGACTAGTATATGTATGATATGTTATGTGACGAATGGGAACACTGACGACAACGAACAGCTATTTTGAACAACGTGCAGAAATACCAACATATTTTTTTTACACATATTATTTTTATATAGCTCTTTTCGCGCGGGCACCCGATCAGCAGATACAATTTGTTTAGAGTTCGGCCCATTTTTTGTAGTATATTATATTTTATAATAAATTTAGCAGCTCCTTCAAAATACATAATAAATCAAAATCTAAAGATCCATAAATCTAAAGATCCATTTAAATTATTTCTTATTCTATTACCAAAAAAATATACTAAATAATTAAATCCAAAAAATATAATTATACTGTCTAATCTAAAATTACTCTAAATATTTATTTACTTAATATATTCTAAGATTACTGGTGAATTTCTTCGCTATAATATTTCAAGCTGCTACCAAAAGCTGTAGCAAAATAATTATTTATACCAGAATTAAAAACATACACAAACTACTTATCGAAAAACGTTTTCATCGAAAATTTCGTTAAGTAATTGATTTAATTTCTAAAACTGATCTGATTTTTTAGATGATAAAATAATTGAAGCTTTTTTTAATTGGCTAGTGCGTAAAGTTTTGCTTGCTTAAATGCTTTATATATTATTCATTAGTTCAGTGATTTTAATTAATTAATTATTTTTTTTTTTAAATTAGTTTAATATATTTAAGTTATTATTATTTTAAAAATGTATAAATAAAATATTAATAAAGACATGCGCAATATGATAGAATTCAAAAAGGTTTTTGGATGATTTATCAAGATATTTTGTTCATAAGTATAATTTTCATCTTGATGAAAACCATCAAAAATTAAAAAGGGTTTCCACATGCAATAAATAGATTTTGTAAAATAAAATGAATATAAAAGGCAAATAAATTTGGTTATAAGTTTAGTAGCGAGCGGTTAGATACGAGCGAGCGAGGCTAGGCGAGGCATTAAATTAATTCAAGTTATATAAAGGCGAGCATTTTTTTTTTTAGAGAGCGCATGAGATGATAGGTTGAACGAGTCTTACCAACGGACTGGCCAAGATAATACCTATCCTGTTGAGCACAGCTGGCAGACGCTGCAACAAGTACACACAAAACTCCATCACATACGAAACAAAACACAAACAAACATCCAGAAATTTTTTTATAAAAAAGAACTTTTTAAATCATAAATGAAGAACAAAACAAAAAATGTTTGAATCGAATTGCAAAAGGTGATTTGTTACCGATTGATAGTCAAGGCCAAAGAATACAATATACATAGAAGCGTATAAGTACAATTTTTGTGTCACCTAAAATTTTTAGTACGTATGCTGACCACTAAACTATTTAGTGCCATTACCAGCACAATCAACTGTATTCTTTGGCAGAACTTAGCACCATTTGGCCGGATCACATCGAAGCGGGAATGTACTTCAAATTTATATTAAAAGGGAATCCACCATTATTAATGAAATTTTTAGAGTTAGTCAAAATTTTTTCATTTTTTTTTTACAAGCTGTAGAAAATATTAATTTTTTTTGTTTGTAGTTTCAGTTGCTATTTTAAAAGAATACGTTTTAAATATAAATTTTTTAAATATAACAAATATTAATATTTATACAGCTTGTAAAAAAAAATTAAAAAATTTGGACTAATTAAATCTAAAAATTCATAAAAATTTCATCAATATTGGTGGATTCCCTTTTAATATAAATTTGAAGTACATCCCCGCTTCGATATGATCCGGGCAACTGTAAGTTCTGCCAAAGTACAATTGGTTGTGCTGATAATGGCACTAAATACCGAAATCGAACAGCTATTGTTATCTAGTGGTCAGCATACGTACTAAAAAATTTTAGGTGACACAAAAATCGTACCTATACCGCTTCTATGCATATTGTATTCTTTGGTAAGGCTTATAATAAGTTCGGTACTGTATATTTTGGGTAAATGATTACAGTAGTATGAATTGGCTAATTGTTCCCAAAAGCCCACTCTAACTATTCCATATTAAAAGCTTCTAAATGTCTTATGCAGTCTGTATCAATGTCACTGCTTTGGAGAAAATATTTCTCTAATCAAAAATAAATGTTTCAATAGTCATGTCCCTTCGGACACGTGCAAGTTATGATGAACGCTACAATCGATTGTTTTACTGATCAGGCACAGTAAAACAATTGTCCATGTGACTGAAGATGGACATACGATGCGAGCGATTGACAAAAATAAAAAATTGTAAACAAGAAGGGGATTAAAGCTATTTAAAAACATACGTTAAAATCATGCTAAAATGTGGAGAAACATGATTGATAACTTGCATTGTGTATTTCATTGTGAGGTCAGCTATGTAATTTTTGGTATATCAACTGTTTTTAACGTGTTTCATCAAAACTTACACTTGTAAAAGGGGACTTTTGTAATAGTACACTATAATAAATGACCTGTATAATCGGACACTACGTGTGTTTGTATTGGGTAGAAGGGATAACCATCCTATATGTATACACACAGAAAATGTTGCCCCTTCTACATCAATAGAAACACGTATAGTGCTTATGCTATACTGATTATATTTATTTATTTTTGCTGAGAGAAACTTTTTTTCCTTTTCATTTCAGTGGCATTGATACGGGTACAAAGAACTAAATTATTTGAGATTAAAAGTATAGGTATATAGAACTAAATTATTTGACTCTAAATAGCATCGAGAAATTATAGAAATTTAATCTTTGAATAACTTTAATTAGAAAATTTATAAAAAAAAACCAATATTCAATAATAGATCAACTTTTATTTCGAATAGTTAAACTCATAATTGGCAGAAAGTTTAATAATGAACAAGTTATTCAAAGAATAACTCTCTGAAATTGTCTCTTCATATTTAGAAATAACCTAAATAATTACACTAAATTAAATAGCTTAAATTATGAACATTAAGCTTTTTATGGCGAATTTTCTCATAGCTTTGTATAAATTATTATATTTATAAATAGTACAAAAGACCAGAATACTAAACTCTGCTTCCACGAACCTATACAGGGTTTATGTTTTGTAAAGTAAATGTCGGTGCATCACAAACTGATGGCAAACTCAAGAAAATCATGACCGATTAATTTGCAACTAAAAGAGTGAGATAAGGCAATGGAATTTATGGAAATTGTAGTAAGTGTACTGCTCCTTGCAAATTACCAGGTTTGCCTATCTTGGCCAACAACCCGGCATACCTCCCGTCGAAGTGTAACGGATTGTTGAACTAATAAATTATCATTGCCAACTCAAGATAAGGTTATTCGTAAGAATGAGTGCGTTATTTTCTACAATTTCAATAAATTTCTAAAGGAGTCTTATAAACAAACTTACTTCAACTAATTATTTTAATGCAAAAAAATAGTTCGATCAAGATTTTTTTGGAATACCATTAGTTCTATGTTTTTGAGCAAGTACTCTGCAAAATATATAAATACTATATTATACATTTTAAGAGACAGGGCTTAATGTCATGACCTCATGTACTAATATAAGCGCTTTTCATAGTTATTTTCAATTAAAGCGTTGTTAGCAAAATATTTCTTTGAATTAATTACGACATATATCAAATAGTTTAGGAAAATTATTCACCTTCCTGCGAATAGACTGGAAAATAAATTAAAATTAAAATTAATTAAAAAAAATTAAAATAAAAAATCAAATAAAATTTAAAAAAAAATGGAGTAATAGTTATGTGATTATAATAACACCAAGAGATTGAAATTATTTATATTTAATTGTCAGTGCTGTAATGTATATCAAATACAGTATTTCTAGATACATATCTATATTTACAAACGTTTATAGATTTTTGAAATAAATTGTACATTCAAGACACAAGCCTTCAAAATAATTTGTATCTAAATAGAGGGGTCTTATTAGGTAACTTGGAGCTTCAGTAGTATAATTCGGTGAATGTATGCACCGCGAATTTTGAGTGATGTTTACAAGAGTAAATGAAAGCAATTTTAACAAGAGTAATATCAATAAAATTTATTATATTTTAATTTATTTGGTTAATTATAATTTTATTTTTATTTTTATCAATTGATTTCGATTTACAATCTATTTCTAATTGTCTAAGAGTAAATTACGACTAGCTAATTTATACTGATGATGACTATTTTATAGTCGAAATACGTATTTATAATACAAAAACTGATTTAGGTATATGGGCGAATTTGAAATTTTATACAGCACTGTGCGCTAGTTAGTATAATTTAGAAAATCAATCTCATGGTATTTATTATATTTACGAAAAAAAAACAATAATAATATATTTAGTGTATATTTGGGTTAATGGTAGAATTCTTACCCTCATATACACACTCACACTAATTTCTGAGAAAATAAATTCTATTTTCCCAAATCATGCTGTGAAAGTTTATAGTAAAATTTATATATGGTTTTCAGTTAAAATTGTTCTGGGTGTTTTTAATATAATAAATTTTAACTAATTTATTGATTATAAAACAAAACACATTTGCATAAAATCACACACGAAAATTAAAACTAAAAATACTAGATAGAAATAATAAAAATAAAAACTATAAATAATAAAAAAAATTTGGTGCATTTATTTAAAAAAATAAATATTAAATTTTTTTGTTTTTTATTTAGTAAAAAAATTTATATATTTATAACATGCAAGAAATAAAACAACGATCACACCTTTTATTTTTATTTTTTGAAAAGATTTAGAAATATTTAAATGTAATTAATATATTATTTTCTTTCTAGGAAAATTTATGTTTTTGGTTGTAGAGTTTTAATACTAGGTAGAGAAACACTTGTACTAAATTTCAGCTAGAAATTTTCGTTCTAAATTAACAAAAACATTTTATTGAAACAAACTTTTCTATTTTTTTTTTATTAAATAAATAATTATCATTTGTAAATACCAATATTATCATATTTAACTTCGGTTAACTTAAAATAGAAGATATAACATAGACAATGCCTTTAAAATTATTATAAAAAGTTTTTTAGAATTTTTCCAACCAATAACTATAAAACGGCTGAACGGATTTTAATTCAATATCATCAAACGGTTCAGTTCAATTATCATCAAACGAAATTCAGCTGAGAGTCACATATTTTTTTATTTCATGCATTCGTGCTCGAGAGGTATAATCTGTCTTTTAAATGGTGCAAGATAGGGAAAATCTTTTACTACACAGAATATTTGTCTCAAAAAAACAAACAACTTTTGTTTGAAATTTTTTATCATGCATCCAATATCTCTGGCGTAAATACACAATTTATGGCACATTTAAGTCCCCTCGTATTTACACCAAAACTATGGGATTTGTGAAAAAAAATTTCAACAAAAGTGGTTTGTTACAAGCTTTTATTTAACTTGCAATGTATGTATGTTTGAGTCAAATCTTATAAGCTGAGTTAGAAACACTTCCTCTTATCCTACGGAGTTTCAATTTTTACATGTTGGTTAAGTTCGGATGACGATGCATTTTTATGGTAAGCATGAGAAGAATCGACAACGGGGAAGGAGGGGGGGTTATAAAGAAGAGGGATGACACAAAATTTGGTATATCTCTCCTAATATTGAAAAAATCGAAAAACACACAAGAAGTGAAGTTGTAGGAAATTAGTTTTACTATAAAAAGCTTGTTTTTAAAAATGTTTTTTTAATAGAAACTTTTTTTTATCATATAACTATTTTTTAATGTTAAATTTTTGCACCGTTTAAAACATAGGTTTTAGGGATGCATGAAACAAAAAATGTATATGTGGATCATTTGAAAAGTTACTACTTCAATACCATTCTTAGAGTAATTATTTCCAGACTGCAGACTCATATATAGTACTAATCTCAGTTTTTAACGAAGTTCTAAAAAATCGTCGTTTTTGGACTGTAGTTTTCGACCATACTATTTGACCAAATTATTTAGGTGTGGTACTCATTCGACGTAGAATTCAATATTCTTTAATTGTTTACGAAATAACTTTTTCGTTAGGATGCACCATTTAGAAGTTATAGACGCAAAGCCGAAAAAGCCCAAAAAATACGTTTTTCGCCTGCCAAAAATTATCCCGTGGAGTCGCCCTTGTTGTAATTTTTGTGTTTTACATGTTGGGGTATTGGAGTATTTGTTTCTACCCATAATACAAAATTACTAACAGGAAAGTTCAAAGAAATGTTCTAGTTTGAAGAAGAAATTTTGAATCCCAGAAAACTTATTAGTTGATTTTAATGAATTTTCGCAATTCGTATCAAAACCCATCACATTTCTATTCATTTGAGTATTGTGGTGACGTGACGCATTATGCAACAAAGTCATTTAAAATAAATAATATGTAGGTCAATGGTTGGTTGTAACTTGTTCAGTTTTGTATTGTTTTTGACATCCAAATAATTGTTGTTTTAAAATGAATCGATCAGTTTTCCCCAATACCCAGAAGGTAGATTATAGAAAACATATTCGTGTATTCTATGTGTAATGTCAAATAGAGTTATTGATAGAATGGTTTGGTAATATCATGGCATGATATTATATTTTCACCTAAAGCTATTTTATTATTGTTTACATTAAAATTTTCCAAAATTAAAATTTTGTTTCTCATTTCAAAAGGTACCATTCAAAAAATTAAAATCTATTCTTCAATAAGTATATTAAGTATATAGGCTGTCTCATTTTTAACAAAGGGTTTTGGAAAAACAAACCCGAAAAAAGTTGTTTTGTATGAAGGGTGATCTTACGCTGCTCTTGATTTTCACCCAGACCATGGATTTCAAGGTTATTTGAAGATCAATCTGTGTTTATCAAACTGGGACCCACATTTTTCGAACTCAACCGAATCGGTTAGATGAGGAGGAAAAACATTCATTTTATAGAGGTTTAAAAAAATTGATTATCTAAGATAAGATTGCATTTTTTAAGAAAAATTAGAGTCTTTAGATAGTCATTGATATTGTTTTTTGTGTTAGAAAAAAGTCCAGGATCATTTTTTTAAATGAGCATCCTGTATATACACTGCAAATATCATGGATTTTCTTATTTTCTACATGTTAACTATATTCGAATTTTACTTTTAGATTGTCGATTTAAATTAAGAAAGACTTGTTTTCTGTGTCTACAATATGTCTATTAACATAGACCCAATAGGAACATTGTGTAGTACATCTATCACTGTCCATATGCAGCGCACCATGATACGGTGCACTCTTACACCCAAATTCACAGACATTTGTAGAGTGCAGTTTCGGTGGAACAAGGCTGTCCACATCATCGCTCACTGTGCACAGACAGTGATGTACATTTCACTGTCTATATACATATCAATGAGTATATATTCTACATTCTTCATTCTACAAATGTCTGTGAGTAATAGAGTGCGCTGTATATGGACAGCGATAGATACATACATTGCTTCCAGATTGGGTGTAGTTTAAAAAAAACACGGTATAGTCGAATCTTTCAACGGAATCTCAGCAAAAGCCAGGAGCTTGTTTATCAGGTTTTCTTGATGGTTCATATATTCGGGGTAAGATGCAACAAATATTTTGTATGCTGTAATCGAGATTTTCTATATGTGGCTCGATGTTTCCCCCCCCCCCTATCCGCGTAGTCTGCACATAGCGGATCCATTATGGAGTACTATTGTGTTAAATTGCTTTCATAGGTGATAAATCTGGTAACTTTTCGAAGAAGTATCCTGTTCAGGTAGAGTGCTTCGAAGGACAGCCTCTTGGTTACATTTTGAAACAGTATTTTCTCTAGTTTGGGTACATATTTTTCCAGTGATTACGGTTTTTAAAGTCCCTGCACTCGTCGATTAGAGATATTAGAAAAATACAATTTTACCCCATCAAACATGGCACCCCACCCCAATTTTTAGCAAACTTTCTAGACAACCACAGTACGAATTTTTATCAGACTAACAAAGATAATGTTATTGATATCCAAAAAACTTAATATATGAGAAATCTTGAACCTCGGTTTGACAATTTATTTTAATCCAATAATTCAATTAATATAAATTATATTTAATCAGTTATACGAATATTCGAAAAGTTTGTTTCAATAATATAGGGTTAGACAATTATTTTCTAACTTATTGTTAATGTTTGAAATAGAAAAGCCAGAAAAAGAAACTACATTCTAGGTAAATTAAAACTGGACAAACAATTTTTTTTTTAATTTCATTTATTTTGCTATGAGAAACAGAACTATTAAGAAAAAATAGAAAATGAATTTTCATAGAAAATATTATAATGTTTTTTTTTTTACTACACTAAAATAACTCACCTGTGTAACAGGATTTTCACCTGGCCTATATACAACATCATGTAACGGTCGTTTACGACCAACATAGTTGACACAAACAAATTCTAATAAAGATGCGTAAATAAAACACATACAAACACCGTCCCAAACATTCATTGCTGTCAAATTTGAGACCACTGGCAATGTGGAACGGAAACCATTTGATGTTGTGAAAAAATTGAGCATTGTTGTTACACCTGATAAAATACAAAAAAAAAAACGGAAATTATTTATTAGTTTTTTTTTATTGGAAATTTTAGAAAAGGAAGACAGGAAGATTTTTATATTAATTTCAGAAAATTTTTATACTTTAGAAATATTTTGCAGATTTATTCTTTTTGAAATACCGTTTTGGCGTAGAATTTAGCTGCCAATACTTTGAAAAATTGGTAAAGCTTAGGAAATTCATCTGGTGAACACAACGAGCGTTTGTCTGAATCGACTGTTCGCCGAAGAGCAAGTTACATTAATCTTAAGCACTATTCACATAGTAGCTAACAGCGGTTTATTCTCGAAGGGAGCTTATTGCAGAAATTATTACAAATTACCTTTTTATACCCGATATATAATATATACCAATATATATTAGGTTTAGTCCCGACTTTGTTACGGTTATGATAACTCAAAAGATAACTGTGTTCTAGAGTTAATAAGTAAAGTCAACTTCGTGATTGGGCGAAATCGGACAATATTTGGACAAAATGACCAAACTGTCTATCTTCGAAACCGTAAGAGATAGAACAAAAATGTAAAGACATCGATTTTTACTCATTTTAAAATAAATAACTTTTTTTTCATAAACTCGGTATGTACCAGGTATTTAAGCAATCATACAATCAATATTTAAGTAGTAGATATTTTAACTTTTTGTTAGGTACCTCAAAAATATTGAATAAATTTCTCTACAATTGTTCTCTCATATAAATATTTTTCGCAATTTGTCACCCAGTAGGCCCACGGAAGTAGATAGATAGATAGATTGTAGAGGTTGCACTGGACGGGCTTCGACCATAAGGTCCATTGTGATGCCTAAGGATGTGAGGATGTGAGTGGAGTGGAAGGAATTTTTGTGTATAGTCCAGGAATTGGAAAGATAGGCGGCTGCAGCTGACTAGGATAGGAACTATGCCGATATTCATCTGGAGTTCGTGAAGGAAACTGCAGAAAACATTCACAAACATAGCCGGTTACTTCGTTATTGTCCATACGCCGACAGTTTAGTCACATTAACCGCCCCTTTTTTTTCTTAATAATTGACCAACTGCCGATGTCGGGATTCGAACCCATAACCTCCCAGTTTCCAAGTAAGCATACTGCGCAGACATAACGGAAGTAACGGAAGTAAATGCGCAAACACGCTGCCCACGGAAGTAACTGACTGAATATTGATTTGCATTGACTCAAAACCGAATAACAAAATACCAATTTTTGAAAAATTCGATTAAATAATTATTTTAAAATAGGAAATTTTTTCATTAAAATCAAGTTGTGTTTGCTCAATTTTGAACGGTTTGCAATCATTTCCATATTCTATGAAAATAAATAGGGCAATTCATATCGAAATATGTAGTTTTATCGTTTTGATTCAGAAAAATAATTAATATTGACTTAAGAAAATGTTTAAATTAATAAAAAAGGAAAGAAAAAAAAGTAGTCGATTTCTGCAAACTTTATTTCTTTCAATTGAATGACACCAATATTGTGTGCCTGTAATAGACTGTGCATTCTAAAGTGTACAATTCGATGTTCACCGAGGTATGTAGAAAATTCTACTACAATACATTACCAGAGAATTACTACAGACAGCAGAACAGTCAGTTCAGAAGCAAACTATTGTTATTTTACAAATGCATGGACGAAGACGAAATAGTATATATGTCGCAGATGGATTGTCGAAGCCGCTGTTTGACAAAACCGCTAGTTGTTTTACATAACAACTCCGTTTTATAAAACAATTGAACGACATTCAGCTGGATTGTCATTGCGATACGTTTTACAAAACTGCTACCCACGTTTAGATGTAATGCAGATTAGTTTATCTGTAGTCTCAAAGAGCGTTTTGATATAGGGTAATATATAGACAGCCTTTTAGTGCGGAGCCCAAAAACACGCAAAAACCCGACCACGCGGGGTATGACCGATAAAGTGAAAGATTGTAGTACTCGGTTATTATAGTTACCTTATTTAATTTCAATAATTTTTGGCAGTATATCTCAAATGTATAGAACTTATTAGGAAAAAGGAGCTTTAGTATTGGGAATTCCTTTAGTCCGTTTACAATAGTTCTAAGCTATGAATTTAAGACTTAAACTATGTAGACTGCTAGGTAATATAAATAGTAGTATTCATAATAATAATAATGATATAAACTAAAATCTACAATCTGACGTTTCATTTCACGCTGTTTTACATATCGTCTAATCGTTGACCCGCTGCATTGATAATCGCAAAACGTTTAAGCAATATTACGTGCTCAAGTTCAGTAATTATGTAAAACAGCTAAACGTCGTTCAGTTGTTTTACATAACGGAGTTGTTATGTAAAATAACTAGCGGTTTTTTAAAATAATGGATTCGACAATCCATTTGCAACATATATATTTACGTGTGTGTAAATATCTATTCATGTTCATTTTCACCGAGAACACAACAGGATAATAATATTGTATAAATCACGTAATTTTCCAAAAAGAATTTATTCAATTGCTTTTTCAAAACCCGTTTTTGTTATTATTTTTGATAGAATATATATAATGATCGTGTTCAGAACAACTAAGTTCTTAGTAAACTTAGTAAATTTCTACCAGTCCAAGTGGCCGAGCGGACTACTTGGAAACTGCGAGGTTATGAATTCGAATCCCGACATCGGTAGTTTGTCAATTATTAAAGAAAAAAAAAGGGGGCGGTTAATTGACTAAACTATCGGCGTATGGACAAGAACGAAGAAACCGGCTATGCTTGAGAAGGTTTCCTGCAGTTTCCTTCACGAACTCCAGATAAATATCGGCATAGTTCCTATCATAGTCGGCTCCAGCCGCATATCCTACCAATTCCTAGTCTATACACAAAAGTTCCTTCCACTCCACTCACATCCTCACTTCCTTAGGTATCACAATGGACCGTATAGGTCCAGAATAGGAACCAGAACTCATTTAAATCCCCGTTATACCCGATACGGATTTATTTTTCTGAGAATTGCAATACTTAGAACAACTAAAATACTCATTTTAAATTATGAGTAATCTAAATAACAAATACGAAAATATGAGTCGAAAAAAATAAACATGAATTTAAAAAAAAAACATATTTCAAGGAAAAAAGCACAGTGGTTTTGATTTAAACTTTAAATAAAAGTTCAAAAGTCAACGTTTGATATATTGTTCACATATAGCTTTTATTATTTTAAAAATACAAAGCAACTGAACTTTTTTTTTCTTATATATTTATTAAGAAACTTTTTTAAAAAAAGCAAAGGAATTTTCTGTGAAATAAAAAGATATTTTCATTTTTTTTTATATCATCAATGTAGCTCTAAAATTCATGCAATCCATTAAATTATAAATTAATTATTTTTTATTTATATATTAATAAATAATACTTGTATGCATTCTTAATGATAATTATCCTAAAAATATTTTCTAACATTTTATAGTTGCGTCCATTTACATGCAAGTCTAATATTAGTAAATTTATTGTTTTGATGTTGGTATTGAAAATGTATATATGTATATATTTAATGACGTCAGAAGTAGTGTTTCTATGTTTAAAAATAATAATAGTAAACAATAAATTGTAGTTAATTTTTAGAAAAACATATAACACCCAAAGTTTCATTCTAGCTTATTTGATAAGAGCAAAATCTAGTCATAAATTTTAATATATTGGCTGTATGACATAAAACATGATAATCTCATAAACGTTATAAAAATTTAGGGCTTTATTGCTTTTAGAAGAGGACAGAGTGTACGGTTTAAGACTTTATCTCATACTTTTATTCGAAACATTTTTCCCAAAAACCAAATTAATAAGGCATTTACGTTTAACGTTAAAAATTTATCACGCTTTATTTAATATACCCAGAACTTTTGTAAAATAGTTAATTCAAAATTAATCTCTCTCAAATTTAAATATTCCTTTTGAGACCAAACTATTTTTGCACTATTTTTTGTATTTCTTTTGAGAAGGCCCATGCTACAAACAATTATTATCTAATTGTTTTTAATTGTTGTTGTTGTAAAAACTATGCAATGTTTTAAGACTAATTAGATCTTGTTAATTTAGTTATGTAAATTAATGGAAGTCTGCAGAAAGAAATCCCGTTTCATGCAAAAACATTTATTTTTCAATGATTTTTTTAATCACATTTATTGAGATACTTAAACATCGAACATCAAATATCAATAAGCGTACGATTTCTGCTGACACACATATCTAATTGTTATAATAAATCTAATCGTAAAAATAGAATCTAAAAATAGAATCATCACACATCTAACAGTTAAAATCTAGAGAAAAGAGTGTTTTTTTTTTTTTAAATATGGTCTTACATTTTATAATTAGATTTTTTTTAAGAATAAGAAGGACTCGTACTAAAATAAGTAGCCTAAGTTACTCCTTATAACATCAGCTATCTGCCAGTGAAAGTCCCGTCAAAATCGGTCTAGCCGTTCCGGAGATTAGCCGAAACAAACAGATAGACAAACAGACAGACAAAAAGTATCGAATATACTTTAGTAAAAAGATGTTATTTTGACATTAAAAACAGACACTTCAATTTTATGTATTTATATAGATTTGTAAAATATGCAAAACTTCAGAGACCAATAGAATGTTTTAATTAAAACAAACGTTTTCAAATGATTTTGAAACGATTTTGCATACATAGTAATTTGCATACATACAATGTAATGTACTGTTACAGGGGTAGGGGTTTATATACAAAGTAATATTGATAAGTAACCGGATTAATGTAAAATCGTGTACGGAAATAAACAGTACACGTACTAATGAAGAAATACGTATCATACATAGAGTAATTTAAATAAGTAACTCAGTTAGTTTTATTTTATTTTTGATTCGACATCTAATTATCGAGCTTCTAGTCGATCCGATGACTAATTGTTTGTTTTGTTTAGAAAAACTGTGTAACAAAACATATAAATCCATTTTATACATTTACAATCGAGTGAAACTCCAGGAGTGTATTGTATACGTGAAATTTCAGCATTCAAAATTGGTAATTTAAAACACTGGTAATCAGTATGCTATGTTTGAGACTCAACAAACACTTGATCATTTTGTTGTTCTAATAATGTGTCAATGCACTGTGATAGTTATTCAACGTTTATTGAAGAAAAAAAATGAAAATCAAATGGGAACACTTGAGTTTTTTGCATTATTTTCACATGTATACTACACTCCTGAAGTTGGGCCCGTTCCTATATATATCTATGTATATATATATATATATATATATATATATATATATATATATATATATATATATATATATATATATATATATATATATAATAATAAAAAATTACATAAATGTATAGGCATTATCAATCATATCATATGTTATGGATGATACGATATTGTTATTTGTAAGTATATAAATATATATATATATATATATATATATATATATATATATATATATATATATATATATATATATATATATATATAAGTTAAAACATATATAATAGTATAATATAGTATAAAGTATTATTATAGTTGTATACAAGTACAGTATTATTATAGTTGTATACAAGTACAGTATGATTACATAATCATTGGTGTTACATAATATATATTATAGTCATTCATGATCATGTTCTATGTGTTTTTATAATACTTACTTGTTTTAGTTTTATTCATGTTATTCATGTCAAATGCAATGCAATGCAACAATGCAATTCTCTCATGACAAGTCACTCAAGTGTGTCAGATTGTTCAAAATAATTATACAAAAAAAAAAATAAAAATTAATTACAATGTGAATTATTATAAATGTTAATGCCAATTAAATATTTAATAGGTTTCGCTGGTAGAAACATACCGACAACTTGTGGCGTGTGTATACCTACTACACAATCAAATATACTGATGTAGTCCAAGTAGTTATGGAATTTTTGTTTCTACCCAAGTTAAAATGAAGTTTTAACGAATTTTAGTATACTTGAGTTGTACACTCCCTTTCAAAAAAAAATGAACAGACCTGAACCGAATCAGCCTTTCACAATTTTGATTATTCTTGTAGTAAATGTTTTTGTTTACGTAAATTGTTTACATAAATATAAAATATAAAACTTCCATTTCTATTTGCACATTTAAAAAATATACTAGTTATCTTTGTTTACAAATAAATAATATACAGAGAGTTACAAAAGTGAGGAGTTTTATGAAATGTAAGAAAATTAACATTTCAAGTCTGTTTATTTTTTTTTTTGAACGGGAGTGTACGTTTCACATGTTTTTGAAGTTATACTTATTTAGGTGTGATAAGGAAAAATATATGTGAGTCTATTTTTAATTAAATATTGATATGGAAAAATTAACTCATCTACGAGGTATCGAACCCCCGACCCCTGGATTTCAAGCCCAGTGTGATATCGTTACATCACTGAGGGTACTAATAGTGAATTTCTTCATATCATTAACGGTATTATTTTTTAGTCATCATTTACTTATTATTTCACATATAATTATTTGTCTATACTTAGGCGTTATAATAAAATCCATTTCCCTTAAGGTTACCCCAAGACATAGTATGAAAGAACTAGCGTATACTATATAGACAACTTGGTGGATGAATTAATTTTCCATATCAATTTTTAACTAAAAATTCAATCATATGTTTGTCTATTTATATACTATACGCTAGGTTTATAATACTATGTGTTCGTTACCCTAATGGAAATTAACATTATTATTTTATTTTTATGCCTACGTATGCACAAATAATAATATATGTGAGTGTTATTTTATAATACCAGATGTAAAACGACTTGTCTAGGCGTCAAATAGAGTTGCCTTTTCTAATAGATGATGCTACCATGCATAACAAAAAAGTTTAAAATTGTCAGTAATAGATAAACTATGGAACTAATAGTTTATTCTCGGTAATGATTTATTTTAACATTATATTAAATGTCTGAATTGCAACAGATATTTTGTAACTGTATAAAAATTAATTATGTTCTTTAAACCATAATTTTGTCGATCATCCAAAAAGTTATAACTTCAAAATGGCGTTTATAGTTATATCTATACGCTTTTGTTTTGTAATTTGACTTTTCTCGAACGATACGTTCAAAACTTCCTTGAGGTATGACTCGACGTGCTACTGATGTAAAGAATTAAGCAATAAAATGACGCTTGTTTAATAAATTGTATTAGATACATGGATAGTGAACCATTGCGACATTTACACCACAATTCAGCCATTTCCTTTATTCTTTCACAACATGTCATTTTATTGCTAACTTCACGTGACTTTTATGTAAACATCGTCCTACAAAATTCAATTAAGTGATCGTGTTGTATTGCTATCATCTTTTCTTGCAATCCCAAACAATTGCAGTAAATATGTTAAGCAACAAAATTCGCATCAAATCGCCTTAAATAAATTCAAATTCTAGTTGATGTAATAACTTGCAAAAACAAAAATCGAGTAACAACGATTGGTTTTTCCAGCTTACTTTTGTGTTTAAAATATACTTTTCAATATGTTTCTTCCAACGCAGCCTATGCAGTTTTGAAGAAGAAAAAAAAGTGTTTTAGTATCATGTATAAATTTATCATTATCTGAATCTGATATTTTCAAAAGATATTAATTTTTTGCGGGAATTTAGGTCATAGATCTGACAAAAATTTGTTACTAAATTAATGTTTTACGATTACAAAAAAAAAAAAAAGCTAGAAATTATATTTCTTTGTTACTTATGTAACATCAAAAATTACAAACTTCCCTGTATAAATATAACGGTTATTCGTCATCTGATATAGTGTTGTTATAAAAGTGTAGCAAAAAAATATGCGGGTATTGTGAAAAACAAGAGATAACTTACAACTAATGTTTATAAAAGTTTTTCTTTTGTATATTGTGCTTTTACTATAGAAAAAAAAATGCTACTATAAAAAAAGGTTTTTCTATGTAGCATTAACTGTGTGGTATTTCAATCAAAATAGCTTTAGTAGTATAATTGTGTTTTATTATGCAAAATTACAATTTCAATATTTATTCAAATATAAATAATTTTCTTTAATTTACCTTTTTACTTTTATTTAATATAATTAGTTAAGTTTTACTTTATTGTCATATTGAAATACTTCAAAAGACCCGTTACAATTCAAATGAAAAGACGATTTCTATCCAATTGGATGATGTTTTTTAAAAGGTTTGAGTTCGGATCAAACATTCTTGTACAGTATTTTTAGTAAATCAATTTTGCAATGGAAAACCAATCATTAAAAATCTATTTATTTTCAGAGATTTATTATGGAGCTCTTGTTCCGGTTTTGCTCGGAAGCAATGTTCCTAATTTCCAGAAAAAATATAATGAACTCCAAATGTATGTATCTGCTCAGATTCGGAAGCTTCTCCTAACGCAATTTACTTATCATAGATTAGATCTCCAATATATCTGTTCAATGAAGATATTATGACGAGTTTCAGATACGGATGGCAAAGCCATAGGAAATTCTTCGGTCAATCGGCTAGTATGTTGTGTCACAGATTAGAATCAAATCTTGGAATAAACATTACATCAAGAAGTGGGTGAACAAGAATCAAAGAAGATACCAGGTGTATAATAGGCGTGCTAACATCCAGAATAGCCTGGTTCATTGATAAAAGCTGGGTAGACGTCATACTGAGTTTCTGATTGGGTTCTGTATGTACATCTCTCATGGGAACAATAAGTTTCTTGAAAAATCTCGACAGCAAGAAAAGGACGTTGTAACGATTGGAAATATTAATAGCTGAAAACAATTGTTGGAATAGTTGGTTATACTAATCCAGTTCTTTTCCGTATGTTCGTCTATCCGTCTGTCTGTCTGTCCGTAAGCACGATAACCTAAAAACGAAAAAGATACCGAACTAAAATTTTGTGGGTGTGTTTTAGAGCTAAAAACGATTCCCCAACTAAGAGGGAAAATATCCATCTTAGAAACGGAAGAAGATTTGAAAACAGAAAAAATTTGAAGAAAAAATAGTCCTTTTTTAAAAATATATAACTTTTATCTGAAACCTATTTATTAACACAGTATATACCGAGTACTTAACGAATTAATCTAGTTAATTGTTATTTTCACCTGTTAACGTTGGAAAGAAAGGCCAATAGCGGCTTAATTAAAACAAAGAAATTTTCTTTAAACCCACCATCGAAATTGTTAGTCAAATTTGACAAGTATTTTGAATTGATTTGATTTAAATTGTCTAATCTGATAAAGGTAAAACACCCATTTAGAGCTTGTGAAGAATTTATTGATCTGTTCCAATTTATATTTGAATTACAATATCAATCACTATAAACCATTTAAATAAATCTATGTAATGTTGTATGTCTGTACGTCTGGACTGGATGTATGTATATATGTATGGCATGGTATGCTACGTCTATTAAACGAATACTGAACATATCGGTGTTTAATATCACGGGATATAGGATATAACAGGATAATTCTATATGCCATCTATTTCTGGTAAATACATTTTACATACACCTTGTGCATCATATAAATTTAGTTTTATAAATAAATTCAATTTTCATCGAAACGATTTCATATGTTGGAAATTTCTATATAATACTGCAAAGTTAGATAGATAGATTGTAGAGGCTGTTCTGTACGGGCTACACTTCAACCATAAGGTCCATTGTGATGCCTAAGGATGTGAGGATGGAGTGGAAGGAATTTTTGTGTATAGACTAGGAATTGGTAGGATATGCGCCTGCAGCTGACTATGATAGAAACTATGCCGATATTCATCTGGAGTTCGTGAAGGAAACTGCAGAAAACCTTCACAAGTATAGCCGGTTACTTCGTTCTTGTCCATACGCCGGCAGTTTTGTCTATTAAACGCCTCCTATTTTTTTCTTTATAATTGACAAACTGCCGATGTCGGGATTCGAGCCCATAACCTCCCAGTTTCCAAGAAACGGGGACTGAACTGCACAGGCTGATTGTCAACTGGGAGATTGCTGGTTCGATTTCCAACACTGGCAATTTGTTAATTAAATTAATTTAAAAAATAAATTAATGGGGCGGTTAATTGACTAAACTGTCGACATATGGATGTGCTAGTGAAGTTGCTATCAAAGTCGGTTGTAGTCGCACAACCTATCAATTCCTAATCTAAATACAAATTCCTTGTCGTTAAAGGGGTCGGTAAAAAAGGTCTAGAAAGGCTTAGTTACTAGGCTTCGATCTCATCTCCGCTACTACTACTAATAAGACGATGCTACTTCTAATATTTTTTACATTATTCCTGTTTTTTTTCTGCCAGAAATAATATTAAAATGTTTCTAACACCTTCAAATCTAGACCGACAATCGACATTTTATCAACTGTGTTGCTGACAATAATTGTTAATTAACTTTGCTAATAACACATTGATATTAGCAATATAACCGTTTGCGTAAATTGGGCTTCATAAACTGTATTAACATGTCAATATCGAAAAGTATTCATTGCATTACAAAACAAATCGATCATAGATGAGAACATTATCTCACACTAAACACCCGAATTAAATGACGCATATAATTAATCATTATATCTAACAACAATTAATATCATTTAGATATTATTTAACATTCAATAATATCGATGTAACTGAACAAATGTTGATTTATGATTAATATTTTAGTTAGAGCAAACAATATTGGATAAATTGTGTGGGTAGACAATTTTAATGAACAAACTTACCTTCAATTAACATTAAAAATTGATTTAATTTGAATAAACATTGAATTTTATTTTATTTTTTTAGGTGAGTTATTAATTGTGCATGGACTTATATTTATTGTGAAGTGATGTATTTTAAAGATGGAAAAAAGCAAACTAAACTTAAAATATTTTTAAATTGATTGAAAAAAAATGAAACTTGAATGGGAAACGTAAAATAATGTCATAGTTTGAAATAGTGTAAACCTCCACCAACGATATTGAAATATGTTTAGTAAAATGGTGGAAGAGCTGGGAAATATTTTAGTAATATATACGTTGTATAATCAATAACACTACCCTGCGCTTCCATGTATAGAATTATATTATCATTACATAATGCTATTTGGTTTTATTCGCTAGCTCAGAAAAACTGAGAAACTTCGAAAATACTACCATTGACAGCAAAAGTGGCGTGCTTTATTACAAATTTTACGGTTGATTTGTACCAAATATGGTTTTCGAATAATAGTAGAATTTTTGTAGAAAACAAATTGATAAAACGCAAATAAATAAACTATAAAATTTTGATAAAAGTACACAAATTTTGTGGCTATAAGCAATACAGTAACAGCCCTGGAAAGGTTCGTGGTTTTTCTCCAGCATATTTTCGAAATATCTTACTAAGCATAGGAAATACCTTATACAAATGGTGGAGGAGCAGAGAAGTACTTATACAATATTCACTTTACATAATCAATAACACTACCTTGCGCTCCCATTTAAAAAAAAAAAAAAGAAACTTAATTCATAATTAAAAAATTTGCGATTAAAAACGTAAGTAATTTGTTTGAAGTATTACGTACCGATCATAACACGAGCAGGCACTGCATTCCATTCTAACCAAAATGTAATAAATGATGATGTCACTAATATGATACCAGGTATAAATACTGTTGTAAAATAAAATGCTCGATCTCTAGTAAATATTAAATCCACTTTTAAACAACTATAATTACCTGTAAAATAATAAAATACACTTTATTTAATATCCAATATATATATATATATATATATATATATATATATATATATATATATCGTTTAGTAATTATCTCAAGTATATATATATATATATATATATATATATATATATATATATATATATATATCGTTTAGTAATTATCTCAAGTATTTTTGAGATACCTTTTACAAAGTAATACCCTCCAGACTACAAAGGAAAGTTTCTAATGATCATTTTAATTAAGATACCCTTATCGGTGGTGTACCATATTATTGAAAGACGATATTTAGATAATATAACCCTTTTTTTTAACTTAACAATAGTTTTTATAATAAGTTCACAATTTAAAAAAAAAAACCTTTTGTTTTCTGTTTTTTTCCCAACATTTGTTATTTTATTTACAAAAAGTTGGTCATCCGAAATGTTAAACTTTCGAGAAGCCTTCGCTAAATTTTCTGTGACTCAAAAACTAGGCTATGATTGATTTCTATGATTGCCTGATTTTGTATTTGCACACTTGAATTTATACAAAGTTTTTTAATGGCAATCAATGGAAAATTTAGGAATTTGAAATTAAATTTCAATCTACCTCAATTCCAAGAATTGAAATAAATATTTTAATTACAAAATGTTTCGACTATAAAGTTATGTAATTGCTCTCTGGGCTGGTTATGTAAGTCGACGCTTGATTAATGCAACAGTCATTGAATTAGCGAGTAAAAATTTTTGTCCACAAATGAATTATGATTTTCTAATTCATACAAAAAATTATTTATGTATACTTGAAATATGTACACTCCTGTTCATAAAAATTGAACCAGATGAGCCATTCTAAGTGTTACGATATGGTATATAGCAATATATATGCATAGAATGTGACTTACTGGTTCGACTGTTATGAACGGGAGTGTATCTTCCTACCAAAAATCAATTTTTTAAGTCAATTGGAAATATCCTAGAATTTTGATGACTGATAAAAGAGTGCGACAGTGAGTTACCCGAAGTGTCGATTTTTAGGGCTCTATGTCTCAAAAACTATTAAATCTGTAATGTTAAAATTTTCTCCGTACCGTCAGATAGTGCTCGCTACGTATTTGAGCATCGCAACTTTTTTTGTTCCTAAGCTACAGAGACCTAAAAATCGTATTTAATCCTTCCTGTAAAACATAGTACGGTATGAATCTATGCTTGAACTTGGCCAGATGCACTACCGTGCTTTCTGATTTGTAATACACAATAAATATTTATCTAAGAATTGGGACAGATTTATTTCAAGGATTAACGGCTAGAATGTTATATTCATAAAATCAAAGCATGTAACTAATGGTCTATGAACAGAGGCAATAAGTGTCTTTGTGACTTGTCTATACCCTTGCGAAAATGTTAGCTTTCTTTTTTCATGAATATTCCGTTAATAAAATTGTCTAGTGTATAGTAAAATTGTTACTCATTCTGTAATAAAATAGTTATTGGGCATTTGGTCGTGTACGAGTTAAAGGCTCGTATGGGCGTATTTCTCAGTTTAGGATAAAACTATTTCAGTCTTTTCTAAATATCGATATAGATTGAATTACATGTTAGGTAAAACTAATTAGCATAATAGCTTTTTGTATACTTTAATTGCTTTTATGTTTATTTAAATAGTTTTGTTACTAGATATACAAAAAATAAATAAATCAATAAGAACGTTTCGAACAAATGTGATATCATCGGAATTATCTTCTGTATAATTTGTTACAAGAGAGAATATTTAAATTTTCCACTTGAATATTTACATTGTTTTACATTTACAATAGTTTTTTTTGTATCGAATCTATAGTACAGTGATAGTACAGTGAATCTATAATCAAAGAGAACTCTAGGTTTTTTGAAATTAAATTTCAAATTTTGGCCCAATTCCTAGAACAATTATTTGTATTTTACAAATACGTATTACGACTACAAGGTAGTCATCATCAATATGAATTAGCTAATCGTAACTATCTCTGGAATATGGAGTCAGAGATATGTTGCTCGTTGCTAATTTGGTGCGTGTCTCACAATAATATGAAAAAAAGTTGTGTCTTTTATATGATCTGACTGAGGTAGTACCTGAAGGATTATTTGAGTTGACTGACCAATTAAGGGATTAAGTGTGTGATGAACCCCACCCATTTATTAACGGTATACTTTTCTGACCAATATTAATACGGTGAGGGTTTTGATCGAAACTAACCTTGATATTCAGGTATTCTAGGTCTGGTATTCTAGCTACCAGATGCAATGGTAATGGAATGCATATGATTTCTCACTATCTGGATGTCAATGTATTATTAATTTGTTTATTTACTTATTTTTGTGTAAAAGTATACAAAGATCAATCTCAGAGGTAGAGGAGTGGTCCAGAATGCCAGAGATCATGGGTTCGATGATCATTCTAGATGAAGTGTATGTTTTTTTCCTATTACGCATTTGATGTCAAAGAATGTTAGATATAAGTTAATTTGTTTCTAAATAAGTTGGTCGAAGGCTCAGCAACCAATTTCGGTTGAATTATTACATTTTGGTTCAAGTGATGAAACATAAGTTCACAAGTTTATTGAACCCTACTCGTTAAAATAAAATGTACTGCCAAAGTGGTGGGATATAAAAGGAGGTGTCATTTTAGACGGTTGAAAAGGGAGAAAAATTATTTTGTTTTCTAATATGTCAAAAACAATAAAATTTATTGCAAATATACAAAAATTAAAGAAAGTAATTCAAATGTTAATTAAAATGGTTTCTAAAATTTTTTCGCTGGAGTCAATGATTACGAAGATATTGGAGTGGCTAATTTTAATACATTTCAAGCGTATTTTTCGGGTAAAAAGAAAGTAAAATTAGTAAGTAGACCTATAAACCCCATTCATGGTAGCTGGTTGGGTAATACTTTAAATTCAAATATTGATTCCGATAAACATACCAACAACTACTGGTTGTTCGAAGAATTTTTTCGGAAACCGATTACATTCGGCTCAAATCTAAGCACGATTTTTAAAAAAAATATGCGTGTCATTTTTTATGAAACCCTTAATGGCTAAATTTGTACAATAGGCCACAAATTACCGCTAATTTTTTCAAGTTATATATTTGATTAGATCCTTATTCATTCGGTTTTTGGGAAAATGTTACGAATAAAAGTTGTTAGTATATTTCCAATGAACAACATTTATGCACAGCATTTTTTCGAAAACCGAATAAAGTAGGCACAAATAAATTATATAAAATTTTGAAAAATTATGGATACTTTTCTGGCCCATTGTAATAATTTTACAATAACCACCATAGGATTTCTCCAGAATTACATATTTCTTTTGTTTATTTCTTCCACAACGCATGCCCCACAATTCTCATAGCCCAGATTTAAGCAAAATATAGTATTTTGAGTAAAATTTTATGTTTGACTTACTCTTGATGCATTTGTTCGAACTTACCTCGCCAGCTAGCTTTAATTGGACATTCAGTAGTTTGATTGTGAATAAGATATGCATTCAATGTTGTTAAACTCGGTGATTTTCTTAATGTATCTTCGTCATTTTTCCATACATATGTTATTGCAGTTTGTTCATACGATACTGTGAAAATATACAAACATTTTATAGTCAATAGTGAGCGCTTATCCAGCACATAAAGATTTATACACCTGTCTGTTTTATATGACATTTTATATTATAGTAAATGTAATTCGAATATATATATTTTATATTACAACATAAGTGCAATTTTCAATCCTTCAATCCTATCAAATCAAATAATACTTCGTTGCCTCTATATACAGACTAAACCGTTGGTATCTATATAGTATCTATGTGTTTGACTTAAATAATCGATTGAATAATCGGTTTTCACGAAATCTTTGTGTTTCCGGGTCCCTTGAAATTCATTTTTGGCCGATAGTATGTTCGTTTGTCTCGAAAATGGAGAGCGTATGTCTAGTAAACATAAGCTGTTAGGTGAAATAGTGATTTACCCCAGAAAATAGTCTTTACTAAAAGATTTGTTTGATTTTGTCGGATTTTCACGAAAACAGTTCTATAAACATATTAATATTTTTGTATAGTTAAGAATGTTTCAGCATGAAACCACTTTCCGACAGATTTTGCTCATTTTTTTCACAAGCTAAGAATACAATTTTCTATAAAATCCCAGTTTCAGAATTTTTGACTATTTGGAATGTGAGATAATTCGTAGCAAAGTAATCATTCACTCTCACTCTCTCTCATTAAAAGCATGTAAAACTTCATGCTAACCCAACTACTATCTGTTGTATTAAAAAAAATATTCGACAGAATTCAAAAAAAATTAGGATAGTAAAGATAAATATTTATTAAATAAATTATTTTTATAAATCGCGTTTTACCGTTTTGTTATCGAAATATAAAAGTTTAAAATGAATTTTTATTCCAAAATTAAAATAAGTAATTAAGTAATTACTTAATTACTTAATTAATTACTTAAAGTTCTAGATTGTTTTTTTCCAGAATGTTTAATGCGTCAGAAGAAGTAAAGAGCTTTTTATTTTCTCTATTAGATAATATTATATTCATCGACTATATTCTGTATATAGAGGTTGAATGTGGCGTTCATACCACATTTTTTTATTATACACTTTTATAAAATTAATTTTTCCGCTCTAGATCATACACCAAATCTTCTTGATTAAAGACTTTAAAAGATTATGAATTCACTATATTAATATCGAATTACAACTAGATAATGCTTTAGGATTTGTAAAAAACAATATGGCACAGATATTGTATGAATAACATGCCAAGTAGATTTAAATCTGATTTGATTTCGGTTTGGTAGAGCAAAATTAATGATTGTTTTAGAATTTAACAGTCCATAAACATTAGTTTTCAAATATCCTAACGGAACTTTAAGAAATTATTTATTTAGAGGTTATATTTCCTATTGCTCAATGTGTCATTTCAATATCTTTCTTCATAAAGATTATTAAAATAATCAAAGAGAACTCTAGGTTTTTTTGAAATTATATTTCAAATTTTTGTCCCTATTCCTAGAACATTTGTTTGTATTCTCACCAAACTAATGAGACACGCACCAAATTAGCAACAAGCAACATATCTCTGAATCCATATCCCAGAGATAGTTACGATTAGCTAATTCATACTGGTGATGAATACATTGTAGTCGAAATACGTATTTATAAAATACAAACAAATTTTCTTGGAATAGGGGCAAAAATTTGAAATATAATCTTTCTTCATGTTTCAGATCTTAGTCTATGACGTTGTATTTTCAAAATCCATACAAGCTATTTCAAAAATATAGTTCAAATATTGTATAATTGCATACCAAGTATATTAAAACTAGTAATTTGATTCTGATAGATAACAAAATTAGATTTTTTAAGAAATCTTGGCATCCACACGAAATAAACAGTATGACTCTTTTAAAGCCTAGACGTATGCTTCAGTTTTCAAAGAGACTGAAAGTTGGAAAATGCAAATTTATTTCCTTAGACTGGCCATGTGTACAAGTGAGTTCAGACCATGTTCTTTAGGCATTTCGCTTTCGAAAAAAGCTTTCATTTAAAGTTGTTAATTATTATAGATATTCAAACAACTTGTATTCAAAACATGAATAAGGCATAAATCAACTATTAGTAAAGTCTCGAGCCTAGATGAAACGAGAGTAGAATGCCTCTTGTATTGTATTAACTTGTTAAAATTTCCTATCGTTTCATTGTTTGTCCTTAAATAGAAATAATAATTATAACTGGTCGATTGATATATTTAATAAGAATTCGAAGTAAAAAATTGAAGAGCCTTAAGACCTTTCAAAAATTTTCCTACAATCAATTATTTGTACAGATTAAAAATCAACAGAGGTTGAAAGAAAGAATTATCGTCTATCTGTCGAATATTTATCGAAATGCAGGATTCTAATTTTCATCTCGTCGCGTATCGTTTGTCTCTCCCAGCATCAATATCAAACTTATAATTTTGAAAAAGAAAACTACTTCATGAAGATTTTTCTCAACAAAAGTTTAAGAAATATAATTCCACTAGATGTTTCCAGCGACTTCGTCCGCATTTATATGAAAGCTAAATATATATATGCATTGAAAATAATAATAATAATCACGCTTATTCACGTTGCTATATCCGAGGTATAGATAGATATATACAAAATATTTGTTCTTCCGACTTACTTTACAAATTAAAATAAATTAAATTAAATAAATTAAAGAAAAACAAATTTAAAAAAATATATAATTAATTATTTAAAAAAAAATTCTCCTTCCAGCCGGATTTGAACCAGCGACCTACGTATCTATATTGAATATATTTTTTCTTCCGACTTAAGTACTTTATAAATATTAATATTAAAGGCTAATTAAGAATTTTATGCTAGATAGCCTATAGCCTTCCTCATGAATGTGGCTATCTAACGCAAAACGAATTTTTCAAATCGGACTAGCAGTTCCAGAGATTAGCGCGTTCAAACAAACAAACAAACAAAAAAACTCTTCAGCTTTATTATATTAGTATAGATTAGAAGAGCTATTACTTAAAGTGTGAAAAATAAATTTTTTTTAAATAATATAATAGTTAATTTTCTATTCCCAAGATAAATTAAACTAAAATGTAAGCACATTTATTGTCTTAACGACAACTTTATAGTTATACGAGCATATGTATTGATAAAATCCATATTTTGTTCTTTGCGAATTTCTATCTAGAATAATAATTTTATTCTGTGTATTGTTTCATTTTAAAATTACATTCAGTGCATGTTTTAGTGTAGAATTTTATTTATATTTCGTTTTTTGGATACGTATCGAGAATTGCATACTATAAAAACTGAGAGACTGAGTATGGATTTAGTTTTATATAAACTAAAAACGTGCATCTATCTAAAACTATATGTTCATACAATATAAAGCTAAATCATAAATTTATGTCGTATTCAAGTTATTGAGTGGTGGAAAATAAACGTTTAATAAATTGAGTAGTAAATTTTTATGACTGGTAGTATAATATTTAGTGGTTTGTGGAATATTATTATGATTCAGTATTAACCGACCAGTGACGGATTGAGGCAATTCACTCAAGAAATCTATCGCAAAAAGTAAAAAAAGACAGTGTGATAAAATTATCCATTACAACTCTGTCAATTAAACATGTCTGGTATAACATACATAGTGTTCTAACATTTATAATATATTATATGTTGCACATGGCCAGCAAAGTCATTCCATATGAAAACACCAAAAAACAAAAAATCGTTGCTGCGATATTTCAGATTTTGCTAAAACTTTGTGGAAATGTTCTTTAGGATCCCAAAGACGAAAGCCTATGGGAATTTAATTTTCGCACGCACAACTTCCGGTCTACACAATATAAAGCAATTAAAAAGGCGCAGTTTTAGGGTTTACGGTTTCGACTGTAAAAATTTTTCTATTAGAGACATCCACTTGATTAAGGTGGCATTTTAAAGCTAAAAAATTGTTGTTTCTGAGGAAAAATAAAAATGCACATACCTCATATCCAAACAAAATAATATGGTATTGAAAATTCGTATATTTTAATGATTTTTCGTGAATTTCAACCTACTACGGTACCTGTACTATTGAAGGTAGATGGATAATTGTTCTCAGATATCAAGTGCACATACTCAGATATCAAGTGCATGAGTAAAACAAAAATGAAGGCTACCGTGCTTAATGTAAAATTCAATTTTATCAAATTCTTAAGAAAACAGCGTTAACGAGTGAACTACCTTATATATTAAACGAGATTACCGCCATATATCAGTAGATAAAGTTGAGCAACTGGGTACACACACGTCATAGTAATTTTTGATGGATAATTAAATTGAATTGTTATACAGTTATTATAAAGGGGCCTGGTTGATGTATATTCGCCACATGTAATTAAAACACCCTATACAATATGTCAATTACACGTCTTATGAAGATGAGAAACTGTTCCAGGCATAATCCATAATTCTTAAAGCTTTAATAACAGTTAATAAAATTTTACATATGTATTAACAATTCTTTATTATTTTCGAAAGCACCTCATGTTCATAAAGTGTGTTAAATCTTAAATATATGATATCCAAAATCATTCAATATAGCATGTTTAGAATATTAAGTCACCTTAGTTCGGCACTGTACGTAGAAACACATAAGTAGCATTCTTTTTTCAAAATTGCGATTCGAGAAAAAAGCTTCAAATAAACGTGGTTGATTATAAATACACTGACAACTTTTATTCGAAACATTTTCCCAAAAACTGAATGAATAACGTAACGATTATAAAATTTTGAAAAAATAACGCTACCTTTGTGGCCCTTAGTATAGTTGACAATGATTATATGAAAAATATTTACCACAATTAAATTATACGTTTGCCAAATCAATTAATTGGCAAATGTTCCGTCGTAAATAATTCATCACTTAGAATTATTTTAGATGTCAAAATGTTTATTAAAAATTGGCAATTGTTTTAAATATGAAAAAATAAAATAACTTACTGCTTTCCATTGCAAAGGAACATAACGGATCATCAAATGGAAATATATTTAGGCGACCTTGACAGGATAAGATTAGATGTCGTCTGAAACATATACACAAAAAAAAAACAATAATAATTATAAATAAAACAAGTAATGTAGCAACTAACTGAGTTAATTGTTTGAATACCCAGTATATACTGAGTTGGTATATCAATGTTTGAACAATTCTGCCTATTCAATGTTTATAATCATATTGAATAGTAAAAATGTTCTTCCGTTTGAAAAAAATGTATATAAATGTTCTTTAGCGACTTTCCTCTTCAAGGAAATAGATCTATAGGTCTCGTACCGATGTAAAATTTTGAATAATTTGAATAATTGTATTTTTAAATTATATTATATTTATTCTTTTAATTTAAATAAAATGCTTTTATATAATCGATTTTTAATTTAGAATAATTTTCTTAATGTAACATGAAACTCTTTTAACTCTAATATTAACAAATTATAATTATTATTTTAAATTTATAAAAACACGGTTTCTCAGTTACACCTTATATATATATATATATATATATATATATATATATATATATATATATATATATATAAGGTGTAACTGAGAAACCGTGTTATATATATATATATATATATATGTATATATATATATATATATATATATATATATACATATATATATATATATTATATATATATATATATCTCTTATGGTTTTGTTATATCATTTATTTTTGCCCATTTTGTCCAAACATGGTCCGATTTTGCCCATTAACGAACTTGACCTTACTTTTTTGCTTAATTTCACTTCGTTATCTCTTTTCATTCTTGAGTTATCGTGTTCACAGACAGACAGACGGACATGCGGAAATGAAATCAAAAATTTTTTTTTCTGCGATCATTATTTTCAAGCGTTAAAAATTCGGAACAAAACTTATAATACACAAGGTATATTTACAATATACTGGGTATAAAAATTAACAAAACATGTCAAGTTAAATTAATTTACTTGAAAATGTTATGAACGAAGTTTTAATTGGATTAGTTTAGATAATAAAAATTGACATTTTAAATACTGTGTTTATTAGGCCATTAAATATTTTATACTTTCTCCATCCTAATATTATTTATTGCTTTAATAGGGTGTCAACCTAATGTAAGAGGGATATTTGTAATCTGAACATACCAAATATGCCCACCCCGCCCCCCGGTGGTTAAATAAATGTAATCTAAAATTTTATTTTTGCATAATGATTTTAAATTTTGTTCATATCATTAATTATCCAATGTTTATTCTATAGATTTAATATAAAATTGTAGACAGAGTGTTTATTCTGTTCATGGAAAATATTATCCGAATAATATCGATATGAAAAAATTATTGAAATGTTTTTCTCACAGTTATTATAAAGAAGAAAGTTTTGAGTCTGCGACTCAAAGGCATGATATGAAAACATAAACGTTAATGTTGCTTTTATAGTCTAGCCAAGAAGGTAAAAAATGTGTTAATTCTTGCTACTGCGAATTACAATTAGTGCGATAGCTTGTTGAACTCGTTACTCGCCTAGAAAAATGTGCAAAAACATCAAATCCGCACATAAACAATTGCAAAAGTTATAAACAATTGAAGATTACAAAGAAAAGGGGTCTACTTTTTTGAAAATTACTCAAAAACTATTGATGCTAGAGGAATTTTCCAAACAGATTCTTAAAGAAGAGGAAATTTCCGGAAAAAATTTGACTTCCGGAACTTGACCTCTATTGTTAATACTTTTTATTTAATGTTGAAAATAGGGTTGAAAATAATCAATAAATAAATAGGAATAAAACGCGATTGTAATAATTTGACATAAACCTTCCGAAAACCCTCCATTCATAATGTTTTTGGGTTTTTTGAGACTTTATCCTCGATTCCAACGAATTTTTTAAACTTTGTACTATGATTTCATTTTTTTGGAACCTGAATTTTCACGTACTTATCACTATTCTAATTTTGGTTGAAAATAGAAGTTTACTGGTGAGCAAAGTAAATAGATATTTGATCTAGAGATACAAAATTATAAATTTATAGATAATAACATGAGCGAATACATATTACAGATTCGGATTGCAGTACAAAAGTTCTTCGTACAATTTTATCATAAAACTATAGAAAGGTATAAAACGAAAAGACAATCCCCATTATAATTAATCCACCAATAAAAATATCTAATATAGTTGATCTTTCTACTCAAGCAACTAAAACCATTAAAGAAAAGCCATTCTACGGTTAACATTGGGATATAGAATATAATGTCATTTATTTTTTGAGGTATTCATTCCTTAAGGGTAGAAATTATATAGAAGATGTGATGCTATTATTTAAGTATTATGAAGAAATAAAAAAGGATAATAATCATTTCACGTGAACATAGCCGCAAGGTTTTTACTAATCAAATTTATAAGATTGTTTTTTTTTATTTATATAAAACAACAAAAAATCATCAGAAAAATATACTTCTGATAATGCTAAAATAAAGTGAATTTGTAGGAGCAGGTGTTTCTGAACGTATGTTTTCAATAACATACTCAACCAGAATTAATTATAAAAGTAAAGTTAACAACACATCAAACATGTAGGATGAATATAAGGGTGTACCAAAAAAACCGTATATTATCCAATATTTACAGAAATATATTCAAGATTGAAAGTTTAAATCCAAAATATATATATGTACATTATAATTTGAAAAAATGATAATGAATTGTAGTAAACATGATTTTCTACAACTTGACTTCTTATACATTTTTCGATTGTTCTAATATTCACAGAGATATTTAGTGTTTGCTTCTTTCTCTTTTAACTTTATATATGTATATCTATGTTTATATGTATGTATACATATATGTATGTTGTGTATGTATGTATATGTGTCTGTAATCGCTCTAGCGGTCACAGTTTAAATTCTATTGGAATACAATTGGATATGTGAGCTTTTGGTATTCGGACTAGGGAAATGTAGTGTTTAGAGCAAGGGGGAAACGCAAAATTTGGTATATCCGTCTTAATTTTGGAAAAATCGAAAAATGTCTAAGAAGTAAAGTTATAGTTAATTAAATTTACTATAATTTTGGTTCAAATCATTTTTTCTGTTACCCTAATATTTACAGAAATATTTACGAATTAAAATTGAAAGTTTAATTCCTAAATATCTCTCCCTGTTCACATTAGAGTTTGAGAAAAAATGATCAGGTAATGAATTGTAGCAAACATGATTTTCTACAATTTTACTCCTTATACATTGTTCGATTTTTTTAATATTAGGAGAGATATTTTATATTTTGTGTTTTCTTCTTTCTCTATGTCCCGTTTTCTCTTGACCCATGCCATTTATTAATAAAACTGGACTTGCAAATACCAAAATTATATCAAATATGACATTTTATTTTGATCGTACTATAATTATGACCGCTAGAAAGTGATTTATGTACTCTAAAGAAATTCGCTAAGTCGATTCAGCTCCTGCATAACGAATTTTTAATCTTTATTCACAAAATGTGTATATATCGGATTCAATTTACTAAAATGTGGCGATTGTTTTGACACACTCTGTATATATTCCTTAATGTCATTAAATATTAAAGAAAGAACGATATATGTTCTCCGGATGCACTTACCGCATTAAATAATTTACGGTACCATTACGATAAATCCGTAATGCAAAGTGTACTGGAATTAATGGATCCTTAAAATCACCATGCATTATAAAATATGTATCTGGTAACCAAATATCATTATGATGGTGAATTGCATTTAAATAATCATAAATTGATTCATTATGATACTGTATTCGTGGATCGAACCATTGTTGTTGTAATAAAAATTCTACTTCATATTTCTGTAACAAAAAAAAAATTAAAATATTAAATTTTGTACAAATAAAATATTATCCAATAAATGGGGGATTTTCTAGCAGATAATATGCTTATCCACGCACATATAAGTCCGGATCAAAAGAAGTAAAACCATCAGATACGTTATATTAGTAAAAAGCCTCGTGGAGTAAGATCTCTACTCTAGACAATAGGGAATATGCATGAAAATTTTTTTTCACTTGAATTGAAGCATGTTTACTTGACAAATATCAAGGTAAAATTACTTTTTAAATAACTTTAAAAATAAGCGAGATATGAATGATTGAAATTCCCGATTAGACAAAGAGGGTGATAGCCCTCTTGATATGTTATGTGACGTCATATTACACTTTCACCATTTAAAGTACACGTAAAACTCCGTTTTTAGTATTTTTGCAAGAAAGAGACAGATAATAATATTTAAAAGCTTATAGCTTCCTTGATATTTGTCGGATTTTAATTTCGTTTTTAAATATTATTACAGTATTAACAGTATTTTCATATTCTGAAAATAAATGTGAAAAAAAATTTTCATGCATATTCTCTATTTAGTCAAATTGTATGGTCGAAAATCACGGTCAAATAACGGCGATTTTTTCCAACTTTGTTAAAAACTGAGATTACCAGTCCAAGTGGCCGAGCGGTCTAAGGCATTATGTCTGCGCAGTATGCTTACTTAGAAACTAGGAGGTTATGGGTTCGAATCCCGACATCGGCAGTTTGTCAATTATTAAGAGAAAAAAGTGGCAGTTAATTGATTAAACTGTCGGCGTATGGACAAGAACGAAGTAACTAGATATGCTTGGGAAGGTTTTCTGCAGTTCCTTCACGAACTCCTGATGAATAGCGGCATAGTTCCTATCATATCCTACCAATTCCTAGTCTATACACAAAAAATTCCCAACACTCCACTCACATCCTCACATCATTAGGTATCACAATGGACCTAATGGTCGAAGTGTAGCCCATTCAGGGCAGCCTCTACAATCTATCTATCTAAAAACTGAGATTAGTACTATATCTGAGTCTGCAGCCTGGAATTGGATACTCTAGGAGAATTGGGTACTCTAAGAGAAATGTGTGAAGTGTTAACTTTTCAAATGATCACACGATTACATTGTTTGTTCCATGCATCCCTGTCTCTAATCCATCTTTTAAACGGTGCGGGATAGAGTAAATTTTTACATAAAAAAATATTTATATCATAAAAACAAAGAACTTTTGTTTGAAACACGAGCGCTATATTTGTTACCATATGTACCTAGTATATTTTTTTAACACCTCAAAAGAACTACTCGGATATCCATTGACGATTTTTGTTATTTTATAATATAAGAACAATATGTAAAAAAAAACTAACGCACAATATATGAGCAAAGAGAAAACACAAACATTTTTGCTAACGTAACGTATATATAAAATAAATTTATGCTAACTAAACGAAATTTTATCTCATAACCCATTTCAAACAAAACAGAATATATAACTACATGTATTTATTTAATATAAATAATATCCATAAAATTTAATAATTTATGGTAGGTTCTAGGAAAAAATCAGGTAATAGTATATATATATATATATATATATATATACTATTACCTGTATATAAAAAGTAAATGATGATATATATATATATATACATATATATATATATATATATATATATATATATATATATATATATATATATATATATATATATACAGGGTTAATTGAACCTGCCGCCGCATATTAGCACACACCTCCACTTCCTTCCACGATCTTCACATTCTTCAACAACATCCAATAGAAATTGATAAATTAAAACAAAACGAAGACCACTCGTGATTGGCTCCAAGACAGGGTAAAAACCATAGCACTAAAAACAATGTGTGTATAAATAATCAAATCCGGGAACCAGAGCATCGACGGACAACAAATATACGGTGTAGCATACTAGGTGAACATATATATTTCATTAATAAAGTAATATTTATGTTAACTTATAATTTTAGAGATCAGTTAATTTAGCCCCACATAGATTTTTTTTGTTATTTTTTACGTTTTATTACTTTTAATTAATTGTTCGTCGTTTGTTCGTTATTATTCTCGGGTTATTATCGTCCTCGGGTTAGCTCCCCAATTAAAGATATTTACTGACCTATGAAATTATAATTTAAAATAAATATTACTTTAGTAATGAAATATACATGTTCACCTAATATACTACATCGTATATTTGTTGTCCATCGGTGCTTTGGTTCCCGGATTTGATTATTTATGCTCACATTGTTTTGGGTCCTTTGGTTTTTACCCTGTCTTTGACACAATCACGAGTGGTCTTCGTTTTGTTTCAATTTATTGATTTGTGTAGGATGTTGTTGAAGAATGTGAAGATAGTGGAAGGAAGTATGCTAATATGCGGCAGCTTCAATTCATCCTGTATATATATATATATATCTTTATATATATATATATATATATATATATATATATATATATATATATATATATATAAAAATATTTATATATTGTATAAAAATATCATAAATTTTCCAAGTAAAATAGTATTGAATCACTTGGAAAATACACACACCTGGAATTACAATACATAGAACACCAATTATAATCACCAAAAATATGTGTGTCATTCGCGAAACAGAAAATCTCTACATACATGCAATATATTTTAATAATTTTGTTTATCACGAATATTTTAAGTACATAAAATGTTTTTAGGGTTCAGTAATTAGCCCAAGCGGGGACCGTAAAAACCTGTACTCATCGAGTTAGGGCGATGAAACTTTCAGAAAAGTTTCATTCCCTAACTTTCTGTCACTATATTAAGTACATATAGTGAATTCAATCATTTTCCTAGGCTGCCCTGAGATAACTTGATCCGACAAGGGGTTGCCACACTCTCAAATATCATATGGCGCATAACTTTTTTCTATAATTGTTACGAGAAAACCACATCGGTATGTTTCTTTATAAAATTTTATTTCGAACAACTTTTGAATGTAACTTTTTTTCATCTCTATTATTGTTTAAAAATTCAATAAGAATATATAAGTTTGTTGGTAGTTACAAGGGATAGTTACTTAGAGACATATGCATTGCATTACATAGGTGTCTAGAACTAGAAGCGAGTATATTATAGAGTCGAAATGTTTCTATTTTAAAATTGAATTTATAAAGAAACCAATCAATTTAATTTCTCAACGGTCCCACTACTCTTCCAATATTTACCATCGCTTCCACCAAATTTCTATTTCATGCAATATCTTCAAATTCCATAATAATAACAAATTAATGTATTGTCATCAGAATCACATAAATCTTAAATCACTAAATTTCGCATATTCAAACAACATATTCAATGTGATTAAAATGTGATTGGAAAACGTTTTTACTTTTAAATAGAGTTAAAAATTATGGATGGATATTTTAAGAAATTTTTGCGATAACGTTATATCGATACAATATCAACAGCTGAATATTTTTAAGAATGACAATTCGTACATTTCGAGGTAAAGATGATTTTTTTAAAACCCCCAATTTTGAATGCAGAAATGAAAAAAATTTTTAATAAGTTTCCATATTTTATCAATAATATAAATTTTTTATATTATTTATCAATAATGTAAAAACTTCTTCATTATGATTTTCAATATCTTACAGATTACTTTAGAAGGGAAGTTAGTTGCCAAAAGCGAATTTTCTGAAAACTAATTCGGAATTCACCTTTCAACCTAGCGGAAAACAAGAAAGACCCATCTCATAAAATAGAAAAAGTAGTTATGAATCCCAAGAATCATTTAGAAGCTAAATACACTTTCCACGTAAAAACACTTAGGGACGACTTAAACCTTGACGTAAAATAATTGCGATAAGAGTTATATTTTTTGAAAAATTGAATATTTAACTACCCGTATCTCAATCTATGTGAGAAGCGGTTGTGAAAATTGTGGAACTGAACCTTCTCTCAATATTTAATCGGATATATATTTTTGATATTTATTATATTCTTGAGGTGATAATAAAATGGTATTATATTTTATTAAATATAAATAAATTGATTTTAAATATTTTCATTTTATTTTTTATCAAATTTTAATGTATTTTTTTTATATATATAATTTATAACCAAAAAAAAAACACAAACAAATGGAAGTTTCATTAGTTTTTTAATTAATAAATTTTTTATCAAATAAATGGGAATGAAATTATCACGCACAAAAAAAATACCTTATCAAATATTTAAAATAAGTTTGTACACCCTTATTAAAGGGATTTTATATTTTGAGATAAAATAAGTTTGTTTTAAACAATTAATCCAACTAATGAGTGTTTGGAAACTGGAACTTTTAGGGTACCGTAGGTAGGTAATGGATAAAAATTGTAACCATTCGTTCCAACATAAAATCGCACATACAAACTTGATATTCCAAACAAATTTATTTGTAAAAATGAAATTTTGGGAAAAAAGAACCAACAAAATTTAAATCAGTTTTTAGGAAGGCCAATAATGCTTTCTCTTATACATTGGCTTCCAATCCAGACAAGAACCGGTAGATTTTCTAGAAAATCTTAATATATTTTCGACTTTCTTTTACTTATTTAATTTACTTTCTCTGAGTTTCTGTGAGTTTCAAGATAATACAAACACCGATGTCCGAGTCTTCATCGATACGGCATTAGTTCGAAAAACGGTTCGTTGAAATCGATGAATAGTTTGAAAAATTCCTTCTATTTTATGCGCTTTAACAATATTGACCCAATCGTAAATAACACGACTTTACCATACCTAAATACACAAATATTTTAATAAATAAGAATATCGAATTTAATATTGGTAAACAATATCCTTTCTATCTATAAAATAATTTACATATTTCGGATTCATTTAATACTAAAATATTAAATATAATGGTAACCTTATTGTACTACATGAAACATTATTGTAAATATTTAAATATTCATATGAATAGGGTGAGTCAGATGGTACGCATCAAATTCAACACAAACATTCATTTTATCATATCAATAAAAATTCATGACATACTAGTCTATAATATAGCATACACTTGTTCTATCATACTTATGTCGTCTTAACCTTAATTGAAATTGACATTGGTATAGTATTGTGACTGGTCTACCAACACGGCCAACTTCCCATTGGGTGTACTTGCAAATTAGAGACCAATCCACCTTCGGACAATTGCATGCAGTTATACATCAATTTTTAGTAATTGTTTTGTTATAAAAACAAAACGCTAATTTAAATTTCTTGCAAACCTTATGAAATGTTCATTATGCAATCATTCATCGAATGAATTAGTTCAAAGCTGATATCATTATTTGTTTTTGATCTCGAATGGATTCGAACTCTTGGGGCCTCAAAACGTGTAGATATGCCGAAATTTTCAATTTGAGAAATCGTATACCCTTTACAATAACCCCTCCAAATGGGAAGTTCAAAAAAGGATTATATCTCAAACACACCAAAAATCACCACAGTCGAATAAAAAAATAGTTTCTACTAAAGATTAAAACACTTAACGTATAAAATTATAGTAAATTAATTGTTTTGTAAATATTTTGATCAAATTTTGTTAGCCAATAAGTTATGATTTTAATCGTTAAATTATTTACGATAATAAATTTTAAAATAAAACTATGAATACTACTATTAATGTGAACCTTCTATCATATTATACCCAATGCCTTATAATCTTTAACTTTGATAACAGATTTTAAAGTTGTGGCATCTTAAATAAAGCGATTCTTCAAGTTATGGACACCGATTAAATATAGAACGTTTTTTTACTTTATAATGACTTTTTTTGCATTTTAAGTTGGCGTAATCCTTTTTATCAGTAAGTATTCTCTCCAGAGACAACTCATCAAAAATAATTTAACTAAACAGGCACTAAACTTGAATAAGAATTTTGCTACCAGAATTTCAAGATATGGCATCGTAACTAAACCGATTTTACGTATTATGGATACCATTCTAAAGCTGCAAATGTTGGAAATGTATTCTACACATAAAAATATGCCTGAAATATTGTTTTCCGATGGTTTTATTTTCGTTTCCATGTTATTGTTTCCATATATATATATATGAGTATATACAGTCGAATTCTTCAGGACGCCAAAATTGACCAAAAATAATTAAGCGATACGAACCAGAATTAGAAAACCTTGTTGTATTTAAATTTATTTTATATTGTGTAGAAACTTATACTTCTGGTGTTTGATGCGTTTCTCCCGACACACTCTGTTTACATTCTATGGTTGATATTGCCTGTATATGAGTCTGTACAATTCATATTCTCTTCTCATTTTGTTTTCTTCGTTAATTCTACTATACTTTGTTATTTTAACCTCTTTCCGTATTCCGATTTGTTACCAGTCTTACACTTGCAAGAATCTGGAATTTAGCATAGAATGGAAAGCTTTACGTACTAGCACATCCTTTGTCAGCGCGACTTTAGTGATTTTTCATATTTGTATTTTTTTATTCCTATATTTTGACTTGTGTGCCAAACTTCGTCCAGTCTTGTGCCTGTCTTTCCATCTCCTTCAACGGAAACGGATTGATTTCGAAATCTTTGACGATAGTCAAAAATATAAAAGGCAATATTTATACAGAATTTAATGTTATTTTGTTAAGAAAATGTTGGCAATAAACTTCATAGTTTTTAACTTTTTCCGATTTTTCAGTAAAAATCAATTTACAAAGTATCAATTCCAATTTTGTCTTTCGCTAGGATGTTAGAAATACTTGGACTTATTAACTCTCTGGAGGTAACGTATGTGTTGAATCTGATCAAGGTGACCAGATTATTTGTGTTACACATGCGCTTTTCGAGTGAGGATCATGGCAACTGCCGTAAGATTTAAATAGTAGCTAAACGGTAGATATGACCATTTTTAATCTTCATAGTTTTAAATAATGATAATAACTTGAGACCAGCCCAAGTATCCAAGCGGTCTAACGTGCTCTACCTGCTTGGAACTGGGAGGTTGTTCAAGTCCCGGCGGTGACAGTTTGTCAATTGAAATTAATGGGACGGTTAATTGACTAAACTGCCGGCATATGAACAAGAACGAAGCAAGAAAGTCGGCTGCAATTATAATTATTAGTTTTAAATTATATTTACCTTCAGGGTATATGCAGATTGGTGAGACCCTTTTTGGGTACCAGGGGAAGTACGATATATATTCCAAGTAAACTGGACAAACGGACAATTATAGTCCTGAATTGGGTTGGATACTCTACCTTAGATAGATAGATTGTAGAGGCTGCCCTGGATGGGCTACACTTCGACCATAAGGTCCATTGTGATGCCTAAGAATGGAATAGGAATTTGTAGGATAAGCGGCTGCAGCCGACTATGATTGGAACTTTGCCGATATTCATCTGGAATTTGTGAAGAAAATTGCAGGAAATCTTCTCAAGCATTGTCGGTTATTTCGTTTTTGTCCATACGCCGACGTTTTAGTCAATTAACCGCCCTTTTTTTTCTTAATAATTGACAAACTGCCGATGTCAGGATTCAAACCCATAATCTCCCAGTTTCTAGATAGATAGATAGATAGATTGTAGAGGCTGCCTTGAACACTTTAACCATAAGGTCCATTGTGATGCCTAAGAATGTGAGGATGTGAGTGGAGTGGAAGGAATTTGTGAGTAGACTAGGAATTGGCAGAATATGCGACTGCAGCCGACTATGATAGGAACTATGCCGATATTCATCTGGAGTTCGTGAAGGAAACTGCAGAAAACCTTCTCATCCATAGCCGGTTACTTGGTTCTTGTCCATACGCCGACAGTTTAGTCAATTAACCGCCTTTTTTTTCTTAATAATTAACAAGCTGCCGATGTCAGGATTCGAACCCATAACCTCCCAGTTTCTAAGTTGGCATACTGCGTAGTCTTAACGCCTTAGACCGCTCGACCACTTGGACTGGTATACTTTACCTTACTTGCCACACCTAACTTCCTTCGGGGTACATGATTGAGCTTTCACTGTATTTTTGTTAGAAATGTATTTCTTTTATTCAGATAAAAATAAATAATAAATTGTTCTAAATTCTCGTGATCAAAATAAATATTATATCCAAACAGTACTCACTACAGTATGCAAAGTTTATGAAAGTTTTATTTAAATATATCCATCAGTGTATATTCGTTGAGTTATTGACTGAAAGACTGATATTGAATTATTTATAATTTATTCAAAAAAAAAATTATTATTTGAATTATATTTCAATTTTCTTTTACATATTTATCGAAGTATGAATGAATATTCCCACTGTTTATTTATTCTTTTTACTGGTTTTTATGTTTTACGATTAAATATATAAAGCATCTCTTTTAGATATTTTGATACAAATCTTAAGTTAAATGTAATTTGTTGGTATTGTATATTTGTAATGGCTTTTATCTTTTTTATTTGATCTAAATTAGTATTTTTCTGTATTTATTTGAAAAAAAAAAAATTCGTTATGCAGGAGCTGCGTCAATTTAGCGAATTTCCTTAGAATACATAAATCACTCTCTAGCAGTCACAATTTTAGTGTGATCAAAATGAAATATAATATCTGATATGACTTTAGTATTTGCAAAAATTAAATAGCCCAAATTGGGCTATTAATAGCCCAAAAAACCGGTATTACGATTATAGTTTATAGTTACTATGGAAACGACAATCCAAATTTTTTATTTACAATTAAATATATTTTATGTTTTCGTGTCAAACAAACAAAAAATATTAAATATCTCTCTTAATATTAGAATAATCAAAATATGTATAAGGAGTAAACTTGTAGAAAATCAAGTTTGCTACAATTAATTACTTGATCATTTTTCTCAAACTCTAATGTGAACAGAGATATTTAGAATTTTAACTTTCAATCTTTAATTGTAAATATTTCTGTAAATATTAGTGAAACAGAATAATGAACAAAATTACAGTAAAACTAAGTACTTACAACTTAACTCCTGATAAATATTTCGATTTTTCAAATATTAAGGGAGATAGTCAAATTTTTTGTTTCCCCCTCTCTCTAAACCCCCTTTCCAATCGCCCGATTTTACCCATTAACGAACTTGACCTTTAGAATACCAAAAGCGACTCATATACCTAATTTCATTCCAATCGGAATAAAACTGTGACCGCTAGAGAGTCCACAGACATTTAAAAAAAGTATATATATATATATATATATATATATATGTATATATATATATATATATATATATATATATATATAAATTTTAGCGATAGTGATTTTTAACATCTAATAGGTAGGATCGATGAACATATCAAGAAATTTTTACGAAATTCCTACATTGGAGCAAAAACAATACCTGCATTTCCTTTGGAGGAAATTCGCTAAAAACACCACCCAAACGAAAACAAAAGAGTGATTTCAGTAGAAATTATAGACTTTATCATTCTCAAAAAATATCTCCTTAAATAGAACCATAAATCCATCAGTTTTTTAATGACTAAAGTCGTAGTGGCATAGTTGTTAATGTTTAGATATGCTGCAAATTTCCCGTCAGATAGATGTTCCTTAACCTGACCCATTTTGTGAGGTTCCTACTTCATCAAGGTTTTTATCCATCCAGTGGAAAACCAAGTATTAAAGGTAGACCTTTAATCTTGAACCTTCAGGAAGACCTGATAAGCAAACTTCTGGCTATTTCCAACATATGGGAGAAGCGAGTCTCGTCGGACTGAAGTAGAAGAGGGAGCCCAATGGACCATAAGGTCGAAGTGCAATACTTTTTAGACCCCAACACAAATCAATCAATCAATCAACAGGGACTAAACAATACACAACACGGTTACTTCTCCCAAAATTTCAGAATGTTGCGTATGGCAGAGAGAATATTAAATTCGAATCTGTCGACATCTCTGACCTTTGATAAATGAAAGTAGTGGCCATCAACGAATTCTTTAAGATGTCTTTATGCAAATCACAAGAAATACTAAGAATAATATATTCATTATTTAATATCGCTGACATTTAAGAATCGAAAGATATTCTGCTTACAAATTTTTAATTAATTTTTCGGAAAATAATTTTGTAAAACAAACAGAATAAATAAAATGTAATATAACAAAAGAATATGTCAAGTTCGAATTATTTCTATATAATATTGAACTATGTTTATCGACAATCAATTATTATATTTCTTCTAACTTTTGACAGTTAATAAAAATCAATTATAATTTTATTATTCTCTGTTTTGATTTACGGTTTTGTGGTCAAACCAGTTTGTTTCACCATATCCGTCTGTAAATGTTAATTGCGTGGGAATTTGTTTTTATTCACATACTCCAGTGGATAGAGGTTTTTTGTTACAGGCATGGGCGTTTGTAGCGGGGGCCAGAAAAGGAATAGTAGCTTCTCTCCTTTGGTACTTGAAAATTAATATATGTTAAGATAATTTCACAAGCATTTGATACCAATCTGCGACTTTTAAGAGGTCAACTATCCAACATCTTCCTGAAAATAATAATATATGTTTTCTATATACCTGCCGTATTTGAATTCTTTAGGACGTCTCGCTAGAACGTCAGTTTGTTACCAAAGAGGCTAATCCCTTTTTACTTAAGATTAATGGAGCGTCTCAAGGCTTGGTTATGCTCAACGGTGACTGAATTATTTTAATGTTACGACTTATTACAGGATTGCATAACAGTTTTACAGAAATATGTAAAACCTTGGGACATTGAACCTCTTAATTAGCACTTGAAGAAGTTAAACCATTTAATTGGCACTTACTTGCACAATAGTAGCATGTATGGAAATTGAAAGACTAAGTATCACAGCTTAGTAGACTCTACTAGTTTACGAGTCCAACTCTACTAGTTTACGAAGGCCAACTTTAGACATATAGTTGCGGGTCATTGAAAACGGGAACCTGCATGTGGTGCCACACTTCTGCATGCAGTCCTTCACGCTCACTAAGATTTTTTTCTCAAATATTATCAACTTCATATCAACAAATAAATATGAAAATTAATATCACCAAAAAGAAAATTTTCTTATATTTTCTATTCATTTTCGAAATTAATAAACGCAAAAATTGTATGATTCGAATAAATTTTTTCAAAAGAATCTTTTTTTTTTTTTTTCATTAATGAAATCAGTGTGTATATTTATTTGTTTACATTGTTTACAAGCTCAATGGAAATTAGTATGGTAAATCTAATGGAAACTTTTTTATTTTATTTTTATAGACTTACAAATTCTATACGCACACCCTCATTCATAAAAATTGAACAAGTTTAAACAATCTATTTGTTACTATTTGCAATATAATATATATATATATATACGCTTAGAATGTGACTTACTGGTTCAATTGTTGTTCAATTGTACATTCAAGAGAAAAAAGGGGAAGTAAAAATACGAAATTTACTGCGAAATAACGCGTGATATAATTTCGACTTATTAACACATCTAATGTTGCTTTATAACTAAAAGTTTTTATAATAAAAGCAAATTTTATGGTTTCACATTAAATACTTTGTTTTAACGGAAAATTTTATGGCACACAGAGGCTTTTCTGTGCTAGAGGTGACGTTTTCCGTTTGTTTTCTCATATTTGAGAGGTAAGTGAACAGAATTCAACCAAACTTTGCATTTTAAAATGATCCAATATAGTTTTTAAACTAAAGGCAATGTTTACGTTAAGCAAAATACAAACTAATGAATGAAACATTTCAGGTCGAATGACCAGGTCCGTAGAGAGAAAATTGGGACCGAAGGAATTAAAGAACAGTGTCCCACTGTTATATATTATTATGTGATTAAAAATAGATGTCATTCAGAAATATTTAAATAAATTTTACACACTTTCTCAAATCGAAATTTCACCTGGAAACAATAGAAAAAAATTGTGTAAATATTGAAAATAAGTCTTTAGATATTAAAATCATCATATCGCAAAATATAAACAACGCTAAAAATTCGTGGATCAATAATTTGTTTCTCAAAGAGTCGAAGAATTATTAGCGAAATCTGCAAACGAACTTCTAACTTTAAAGGGTGTCGATTCAGATGAATTAATGACACTTCACACAGATATTTCCACAATTTTGCGTTTCTATACAATTATTTGATTTTCCTCAATTCTCAATAAATTGATACTGGTCCTTCTTGGGAAACTAGGCTAGCTTTAATAAAGGCGTTCATAAAATGGCAAGAATGACATTAATTTGTCCATTCGCGTGTGTTCTCGAGCTAAACAGTAAGATGAAGTACGTGAATGAGCAAAATCGAACCATGCTTTCTCCGCCAGAGCAGACAATACACATCTTTGAAACCGTAACAGATATAGAAACAAAATATAAGAATCAAAAATGTTCCTAATTTAATAAACTCAGTCTATATCGAGTATTTAAGCAATTGATGAATTGATATGCTCTTATTGCAAAGAGTATTCGCCAAATATTTATTAGTTATGTACTTTAACGGTTGGTTCTTACATTCTTGGGGTACTTCGAAAACAATCGAATCTAATTTTTCTAAATACCTTGTTTAAATATGACGCGCATAGAAAAGTCTCAAGTCTAGAAGTATTCACCACCATAAGAAGCGAATGATCATATTTTATAAGTCTGTAAGATAATGGAGTAAAATTTCCGTCACATAGTTTGTTATTTAGATTTGACCTGGAAATCATTTCAACCATAATAATTTTTAACCAATAAAAACATTTTTATGTAAAAAATAAAAACATAACATGTCGTTTTCCATATACATATATATATATTATATATATATATATATATATATATATATATATATATATATATATATATATATATATATATATATATATATATATATATGTAAAAGGAAGACATACCGTACTGATAGAGGATATCTTGTTCATGGTATACTTTTATTTCTACATGGGTTTCAATGCTATGCTATTAACGGAGCTAATGGATCTTCTATCAACTTAAATGACGATGATAAAGTTTATTGATGTAGAAATAATTTAATGTTTATATTAACTTAACGAGCGAAAGCAAACCGATTGAACTTTACCAATGAGATATATATAATATGTATCTCTATTTATATGGCTGGCTGGTGGTTATAGGTAACGATCCAATTGGTTGTACACATATTATGTGTAATACCCATATTATACTCGACTTAAATATAATAACATTGTTTAACTCTGTACACACATTACCACAAAGTGATGGACCCAGCAAAGAATTAGTATCGAAATATCCACAAATTTTTAAGAGAAAAACATTGGACGAACAGAAAAGCGGAATGATGTCTGAGTAAAGAGTCATTTTAAACAAATATCGAATGGGGTACCTCATTCCGCCCCAGAGACACGATTTGGGTTATGGGGGTAAGTTACCAGTCCAAGTGGCTGAGCGGTCTAAGGCGTTATGTCTGCGCAGTATGCCTATTTGAAAACGGGGAGGTTATGGGTTCAAATCCCGACATCGTAAGTTTGTCAATTATAAAGAAAAAATAGGGGCGGTTAATTGACTAAACTGTCGGCGTATGGATAAGAACGAACTAACCGACTATGCTTGAGAAGGTTTTCTGCAGTTTCCTTCACGCACTCCAGATGAATATCGACATAGTCCTATCATAGTCGGCTACAACCACATATCCTACCAATTCCTAGTCCATTCACAAAAATTCCTTCCACTCCACTCCTGGCACCCTTAGGCATTACAATTGACCTTATGGTCGAAGTGTAGCCTGTCCAGGGCAATCTCCACAATATATCTATCTATCTATGGGGGTCAGTTCATTCGAAAAACAAACAAACATTTAACTACACCAAATTAAATCTTGGTAACAAGATCATCATAAGTTACAATTCAGGAAAAAAACTAGACTAACATTAATGTCGTAGTTGAACAACCACTAGTTGGTCTAGTTCTACGTACTGCCGCTCGCTAATAGCACAACTCCCCCCCCCCAGAAGTTTTACACCGTAAATTGTCAAACTTCAATCAACCCCGATACCCCGCTGTACCCCGGGTGCCTCTATATAGCTTTTATCAGAAGCATTTTTTCGAAAACCAAATAAATAATGTACAAACCAATTTTGAAAAAGAAAGATACTTTTGAACTACAACCAGCAAGTCCGTATTGCCTCAAAAGGTCCCATAAAAACTCTAGCTATAACAATTGTTTCGCAATTATACCCTAATAATATATTTTGAAGTGAAAACTTTCTTTGCAATTCACATTAATAGGAAATTTCCATATTTACTGTTCAGCTTTGTTCTATTCATCGAATAGAAAAAGACGAATGCATTTGTTAATCGCACATAATTTGACTGTAGTATATGAAAGCTTAATAGAAAAAATGTTTTTTTTTCCACAGGATAAATTTAATGTTGATTGTAATTCCATAAGATTATTGGATTTTTTTTTTTATATTCATTCTCATAGATTAGTGAATAAATGTTTACCACGAGATAGATACTGGAATATAACTGATGTTTTATTTTTGTGAAATATGTTTTTTTTTTGTCAGTATCGAATTGAAAGAGTTAAATAAATTGCAAAAAAAAAAACAACAGATTTAGCAGGCATCGCATTAAGCTGCTTATAACAGTGTGTGATAAACCAAAGCTTTTGGTTTTTTTTATCAATTTAATTTGATATTAATTTTATTTTTTCAACAGTTTATAAATATGCTGTCGAATGCGTGTGTAATGGGATTTTGAAAAAGTATTTAATTTACCATATTATTTGTGGTATACTTCAAACGTCACAAATCTATACCCATGTCACTGTCCATTATTGTTAAGAAGACTGTATATTTATATTTGAATACCTAAAATAGCTGGCGTTGTCCGGGCTTCGAAAAATTCTTATAGAAAAATTCTTTTAGAGAGAAATTTACCAATTAAGTATTTTTTTCTCAATTTTGATTGTAAAAAACTTTAATTTTTGTATATTTTAAATTTATCGGCAAATTATTTATTTGTATATTTTAAATTTTGTAAATGCAGCTATTTCTATAGAAACTATAAACTATATTAGAAATCTGGCTGTCAGAAAACATTATAGCCGTTAAAAAACGGTCTTAACTTTGGCGCAGTTTTGTATTTATATGTATATTTATATTTGAATACCTAAAATAGCCGGCGTTGCCCGGGCTTCGAAAAATTCTTATAGAAAAATTCTTTTAGAAAAAAATTTATATCAATTAAGTATTTTTTTCTCTATTTTGACCGTAAAAAACTTCATTTTTTGTATATTTTAAATTTATTGACAAATTATTTATTTGTATATTTTAAATTTTGTAAATGCAGGTATTTCTATAGAAACTATAAACTATATTAGAAATCTGGCTGTCAGAAAACATTATAGCCGTTAAAAAACGGTCTTAACTTTGGCGCAGTTTTGAATTTATATGTATATTTATATTTGAATACCTAAAATAGCCGGCGTTGCCCGGGCTTCGAAAAATTCTTATAGAAAAATTTTTTTAGATAGAAATTTATATCAATTAAGCATTTTTTTCTCAATTTTGATCGTAAAAAACTTCAATTTTTGTATATTTTTAATTTATTGACAAATAATTTATTTGTGTATTATAAATTTTGTAAATGCATGTATTTCTATAGAAACTATAAACTATATTAGAAATCTGGTTGTCAGAAAACATTATAGCCATTAAAAAATAGCCTTAACTATTGGCACAGTTTTGAATTTAGAACTAACTGCTGATAGTTTTTCTAGAGTCGTAAGGTAAATTTACCTACGATAAAATTCTTTATTTCGCTTTTTCTCCAGTTTTTTTAAAACAATTCGGACATAGAAACACAACATATTCCCTTTTATATGCAGAGAGAAGACATGTGCTGTCGGCCTATTCTAAATTGCTGTTAAATTGTTAAAAGATTTTTTTTCTTCAAATATTTCTTGTTCAAGATGAATTATGTTATGTTTTCTATAATAGGGAATATACATGCAAATTTTTTTTCACATTTATTTTCAGAATATGAAAATACTGTTAATACTGTAATAATATTTAAAAACGAAATTAAAATCCGACAAATATCAAGGAAGCTATAAGCTTTTAAAGATTATTATCTGTCTCTTTCTTGCAAAAATACTAAAAACGGAGTTTTACGTGTATTTTAAATGGTGAAAGTGTAATATGACGTCACATAACATATCAAGAGGGCTATCACCCTCTTTGTCTAATCGGAAATTTCAATCATTCATAACTCGCATATTTTTAAAGTTATTTAAAAAGTAATTTTACCTTGATATTTGTCAAGTAAACATGCTTCAATTCAAGTGAAAAAAAATTTGCATGCATATTCCCTATCATTATCGTATATTGTCGCGTTTTTAGGGTTTTCACTAATATATCAAGGTACGCATATAGCCGTACTCACTACAGAATCCAGAACACTGCTCGTGGTCTAACACCTTTTATAACCCACAATTGATTTTTGATGAATAGAGAGAGAATTAAGGATGTTCCAGCATGAAATCACTTTTCGACAGATTTTGCTCATTTTTTTTCACAGGCAAAAAATATCGTTTTCTAATAAATCCCGAAGTTTCCGCGAATTTTTGACCGTTTAGAACGCGAGATAATTAATAGCAAAGTAATCGTTCTCTCTCACTCTCTCTCATTAGAAGCAAGGAAAACTTGATGCCCACCCAACTATTAGCTTTTGTATTAAAAAAAATACTCAGAATTCTAAAAATAAAATAGGACAGTAAAAATAAATATTTATTAAATAAATTTTTTCTTTTTAAATCGCGTTTTACCGTTTTGTATTCAAAATATAAAAGTTTAAAATTATTTCAAAATTACATTAATTTGTATATATGAATAGTGAATACATCTATGTGTTGTGTATATAATTATTCTATAATAAAAGCAAACCGGTTGTTTGTCCTGATTATATAAGACAGTGCTGGAACCACCTTAAATACAAAAATATTTTAAAACACGTGTGTCAAATACTGTGTCGTATAAATTTCGTTTTTAATATGATCGATTAAATTTACAATGAGACAAATCATAAAAATATTTACGTGATCAAAATGTCAAAACACATCTGAGTTCATTTGAATAAAAGAATATTTTTTAGTAATATAATTTATGTGTTATTATCAATGCTTTTACCTACGTATAAAGGTTTCCTAAAATGAGCTGACTTTTTACTTTTTTAATAAAACACATTTTTTATTTGATAATAATAATTGATTTAATTTGTGCTTTTTTTGCTGAAACATTACCACCAATTATCAAATAAAAAATGTGTATTATTAAAAAATTAAAATGTCAGCTTATTTTGGCACACTTTTAATTGAAAAAATAAAAGTTGTTTGTCACAAATTCGTCAAAAGTTTTTGTGCTATTTTGACGATTTTGAAATGTCCATCTAAATCTTGATCTGTATACATTCATAGTCGAAAAATGGCAGCTGTAGTCCTCTCCACTACAAACCTCAAAACCAAGCAATTCGAATGTTTAACATGTTCACAAATTGTAAAATAATTCTCAGTGTAATTGAAAACATCTAACCTAATTTTATACATCGGAAAAAAATCGGACCTAAATCTATGTATAAGTTAGAGACGCGACCGTCCAAGTGGCCGAGCGGTCTAGGGCGTTATATCTGAGGCGTTATGTCTATTTGGAACTGTGAGCATTGGGAGTTTGCCTATATTCAAAAAAAAAAAAATTAACAAGGACTTTCGCCGTATGAACAAGAACGAAGTAACCGGCTATGCTTTTGAAGGTTTTTTGCAATTTCCTTGACAAACACCAGATGACTATCGGCATAGTTCCTATACGAGTCGACTGCAGCCGCACATCCTACAAATTTCTAGTCCATACACAAAAATTCCTTCCACTCCACTCACACCCTCACATCCTTAGGCATCACAATGGACCTTATGGACGAAGTGTTGCCCGTCCAGGGCAGCCGCTACAATCGATCTCTATCTAGAGACGCGAAAATTGGTATTTTGGCTATTAATAATAAACAAAGAAATGCGTTTTCAATAATTTTCGAAAGTCAACTTCTAAAGGGGTGAAATCCATGGTGAAATTTTTTTTCAAAATAAAAAAAAAAAACAAATCTATCAGGTTAACCACATCCTCAATTTTAAAAACCACAAACAAGCCACAAACTGATTAAATCATGACATCAGCAATCACATTCTCTCTCATTCGATAAACCGCATTCGCTTACAAATTTTGAAAACTAGCGGCCCGCTCTAACTACCAGCCCCCGACCTCCGGCCCTACCCGCCCCTAAAACAAACACCTGTGGTACGAATCCCCAAACAGCGCGTCCACAGCGACTCGCATTTATTCTACGCTAATATTTTTTTTATGACGTCATGAGGCAGGATCCGCATAGCTTATTTACTGTTCCGTTTTTATTTAAAACTAGACAATTGAAAATTGATATTTATAAATAAACAAATAAATACGTGTAACAGAGTTTTAAGAATATCCGTTCTTGACAGTGTAGCATGCAGAAATAACTCTATTCAATTCGCAATCGAAAATGTTTTGAAGTTATGCTGCTTGCACTACACTCGTGATGTTTACACAGTGGAAGCGAAGGAGAAATATTATGTTAATAATAATAATAATAAGAAAGAGGGTTACCGCATACGGGTACCTAGCACCTAAACCAAGGGGTCCTCTGTACCCTCCCTGAGAACAACCTGTCACCCGAAGGCGAGACGCCTCCGGGCAAGAGGTGCCATGTCAAGCAGATGAAGCTATATGATTATGTTGAGGCCAGACGCCACACAGAAGGCCCACAACTTCTCCGCCGGGATTGCTCCCTGGATTGATGGATCCAAAGTTTCGGACCCATCTACATTCTATATCTGACACCCTGCAGGCTTCTGCAGGTGCATATAACATGTACGAAGGTTACATCGTCCTCCATACAGGCCCTGCATGTGGAAAATATTATGTTACTCAGTTATATTGTCTATACACAATTTCCGCAGGTGAAGCCGCAACGGGTAATGCTAGCTACTAATATTTTATTCTTCTTATTATCTTTTCAATTTTTGTTCTTCTGTTTTTGTAAAATCGTATTTTTCGATTTTTAATATATTATTTTAAATAGATAAAGCATGTCAAAAATATCATTTCGTGAGTTTTCATTTCGTATGATGTAAATATTTTTCAAAAAGAATATTTTTGAAAATAAATAAATAATTGATAAACATTCTTCTGTACGATCAAAATGTTTTTGTATGGACACAAAGTATAATAAACATGATCAAAGGAAAATTATAATGGAAAAATTGTTTTTCTTTGTCATAGTATAACATAAATATAATATCATATATGTTATGTTATATGAAAGGTACAGAGTATTTATGAATAAATGAACTGAAGAGAGATTCGTTTATTCGCCGATCAAAAGTATTTCACTATAGATTGTTTTAACCCTTCTGACTAGACAATTTTTAGTAGCACACAAGGTATAAAAGTGGCTCTTATACAAAAAATTATTAAATAATTAGATATCCTGTATACACTGAATATATTAATATTGCGTACGCAGGGTATAATATTTATAGACTAGGAATTCTTTGTTGATAGAAAAGCAATATTTCCCTAAGCAAAATTGAATTTCTTGTCAAAAATTTAGTTGGATTCAAAAAATATTTCCTTAAAATCGGACAAAATTTAGTTGTGCTAATCAAAAAATTTATTTTTTTTTTACTCTGGTGACATCAACAAAATCCAAAAAATGTTTTCGATTTTAATGAAATTTTTTTTTAAACCACTAAATTTTAGACAAGAAATTCAATTTTGATAGAAAAACCAACACATCTTTATTAGATCTTGTAATGGATCAATAGATAGATAGATACAACTTGGGATCTAAAAAGTATTGCACTTCAACCTTCGAAAAATTCTGAATTATGCAACCAAGTATTTAGAAATCTACCAATTCTTTAGTGATATTCTGTACATTCTGACACGTATGGCACTTGTTTTAATAGTAAATATTGTACTTCTAGAATATCAACTATACAATCAACTGGAAGTAATTCTTCAAACTGTGTATTATCAGACTGTTTAGAAAATCCTGATTGCTTTGTTATTTATCTGCTTTCAATTTGATATTACATCATATATGTGCATTATAAAACCTTAATCGCTAACAAAAACGAAACTTTGGTTTCGTCAAAAGACCTCTTCATTTCTATACCAGCTCAAGTAGCCGAGCAGTCTAACTGGCTTTGTCTGCTCGGCATTGAGAGGTTATGAGTTAAAATCCCGGTGGTGACAGTTTTTCAATTTTAATTAATGGGGTGGTTAGATAGAAAGATTGTAGAGGCTGTCCTGGACGGGCTACACTTCGCCCATAAGGTCTTGACGATGTGACTAGAGTGGAAGGAATTTTTGTGTATAGAGTAGGAATTGGTAGGATATGTGACTGCAGCAGGCTATGATGGAAAGTATGCCGATATTCATATGGAGTGCGTGAAGGAAACTGCAGAAAACCTTCTCAAGCATAGCCGGTTACTTCGTTCTTGTTCATACACCGACAGTTTAGTCAATCAACCGCACCTTTTTTTCTTTCTTAATAATTGACAAACTGCCGATGTCGGGATTCCAACCCATAACCTCCCAGTTTCCAAATAGGCATACTGCACAGGCATAACGCCTTAATTGGTGTGGTTAATTGACTAAACTGTCGGCGTATGAATGAGAGCGAAAATAACCGGTTATGCTTATGAAGGTTTTCTGCAGTTTTCTGTCACAAACTCCTGATGACTATCGCCTTAGTTCCTATCAAAGTCGGCTGCAGCTACACAACCTACCGATTTCTACTCTACAATCAAATTCCTTGTCTTCCACTCACATCATAAAAATATATCGTTAAAAAATTAATACATTAGGCCGTTATAGACTGTGAAGTCTCAGAATCGGAGGTAAAACCCCAATATTATTACTTTGACCAAAGATGTCTGTATAAAATCTAAATCGCTAACAACAATGAAGCTACAACAGAGTATACAATCAGTCGAAGAAATATTTCCTTTCTTTATCATACTCGACTTATTATAATCCAGATTCCATCAATAGGGAATATGCATGAAAATTTTTTTTCACTTGAATTGAAGCATGTTTACTTGACAAATATCAAGGTAAAATTACTTTTTAAATAACTTTAAAAATAAGCGAGATATGAATGATTGAAATTCCCGATTAGACAAAGAGCCCTGGTGATAGCCCTCTTGATATGTTATGTGACGTCATATTACTCTTTTACCATTTAAAATACACGTAAAACTCCGTTTTTAGTGATTTTGCAAGAAAGAGACAGATAATAATCTTTAAAAGCTTATAGCTTCCTTGAAATTTGTCGGATTTTAATTTCGTTTTTAAATATTATTACAGTATTAACAGTAATTTCATATTCTGAAAATAAATATGAAAAAAAATTTTCATGCATATTCCCTATTGGTTAGTAATCTAGGTATAGTATAAGCATCTGTGGTTTTAAGATCTGAATGAATTAATATATAAAGATTAAGTTTGTTAGACAAAGAGAAATAATTTATGTTTCCGATATAGCAAGCCATTTGGGATAAAATGCACAAAGCCGATGTACATGGGATCACTCAATCTGCAGACGACGGACTGTACTAACAAGAGGTACAATGGTCTGTAACATAGTTTAGTCCTGAGATACAATGGCATAGTCGGTATTGTACTTAAACATTAACTAAACAAATAAAAATTAGCATATTATAACTGAATGACATTATATACGTTATGTCCTGAAAATGATGCCCTAAAATCCTTCATTGATATCCCGTCGGGAACAAATATAAAGTAAAAGTTTGATAAGAATATAAAATAGACTGTGATGTCCTTGAATATGATGCTGTTCCCGACGGAATATTAATGGAAATATTTTATTTATTTTTTTTAGGTATTCTAAAAGAAATGGTTTTCAACAAACAAACTATTAAACTATTTCAATACTTGGGCATTATGTTTATCTTAATAGTATATCGATTAAAAACAATTGTATAGTTTATTTTAAACTTACCAAACTAGATTCATCTGGCGATGCTAGACTTAGTAATAATACACTAACATTTACAGTTAACGTTCCTGTAAAAAAAAAAACAAAAAGAATTTATTCCAATATACAAAATCTATAAATAAACGGTTATTTAATTCGAAGCCAATTATTGCAAAATGATTTATTCACAATTAAAAAACAATCAAATAAATTTATTCACAATTAAAGTTTAGTTTCTTTAAATCCCGGTATATACTGAGATTAAAAAAAAATTTATCAATCAATACTTTGTTTATTAAAAAAGGAACATTTTTTGTCTTAACATTTTTTTTCTATGTCTTACCGTTTTAAAGAGGAACATCCCTCCCCTTGGCGAAGTGATGCAGGGTCTGATTGTGCCCACCCACGGACTTTACTTTACTTTTTAGCTCGAGAACACACACACAAAATTTCAGCTCGTTATCTCTTTTGGGTTTTTAGTTATCGTGCTTACGGACAGACGGACAGAAGGGCATGCGGTAATCTAATTACGTTATTTTAGGTACACCTGTACGAAAATTTTTTTTGCAATCAATATTTTCAACAGACCTTTGAAAAAGACAGCTGGACCGATTTGGCTAATTATTTTAAATAATGTTCTTAATAGTCCGAATAAGGTTTGTAGGGGAAAAAATTGGAAAAGTGACCCGGAAAATTGGATAAATCGGGAAAATTGAATGTGCTTTTTTCTATGGGATCTTTGGACAGGACAGCGTCTGTCAGGTCAGCTGATCGGGTATAAAAACGGCTTATGTCAAACTATTTTTTCAAAATATAGTACTAACAAACAGAATAGTGACATTGATCTCAAAATAATCCACTCAAGAATGATGACAACTTCTAAGAATCAAATAAACAGCAGCATTCCGTTTCTGAAAAGATAGCGCAAGGATTTCTTTGATATGTTAGAACCGGAGAAATTGATCCAATCCTTTATATCAATTAAAATTAAATGATCTTTATTTGTAGTTGTGACCAAATTGCAGACTATAATTGATAAAACTAGATTTTGGCCGTCAGTAAATGGAACAACTTTATCGTATCTGAGAACTAAGAAGACTATTTTTATCTGCAATAAATCATTCTGTGTAGAAAATAATAAATATTCATTATTTTCGATATAATTCGATATTTGCAATGTATATCAATTATTTACATAAATAATTCTATATAGAAAATTCAAAATGAATATTTACTATGAATATAAATTAAAATTTACAGGGGGTCTAGAATTTTAGAAAAATAATTATGTATAATTATGGAAATTCATTTTTAATTTCAATGCAAATTCAATTGAAAAAAAAAAACACTTTTGTAGGATATAATCATTTAATTTTGTTGTCGTCGATTATAGGAAACTGATCATTAAAAATAGTTTATTGTTTAAATTTTCATCATTAAAAATTTTTGTTTTGAATTTTCTGCATAGATTAAATTAAATTTAAAAAAAATATTATTAAATTTGAATTGATTAAAAAGAAAAAATGAGAAAAACAATTTACAAACCTGATACTGGCGGCAACAGACGTTTATCGTAACGAGTCCCCAGCAGTAAATCATCTAAAATTTCTTTATCAGATTTTCCCTCTGTGAATCTAAAATAGAAAATGGTATATATTAGATATATATAGAATAATGAAATAGAAAACACAAAGAAAAAAATAGTTTATTTTAAAACAATGTAAATTCTTATTCCTTTAGGGATTTAGAGCATACTATATTTTCTGTTATATATGATTACATCATGGGAGCTTTTGTTCTATTTGTGTTTCCTTTAAATTTTACGTCAGTAAATCAAATTTCATTCAAATTGTGTGTATATATACAAGTTTCATTTTCACCATAAGATGAAAAGTTTTCCAGCGTATGTACATTTACAAACACCAATATTTAAATCTTACAAAGCCGCATCTACACGCCGAAGGAACACAGATATTCTTTATTTTTAAAGGAGATTCAACAGTTCGTACTCAATTGCAGGCAAACATAATCTCAGTATAAAGGATATCTCTCAGTCCGGCCATTTTGTCAAGAAGCTAAGGATCTCGGGGGTATAGTAGTTTCATTCTGCGAATTTATTAGGTTTTGGAGTATTAGCCCGATAGGAAAGCAAATCTCAACAAAAGTTATACATTTTTTCCAACTTCTAAATTTTTTCGTTCCCTATTCAAACCAAATCTACTTCTAGTGCACTTGTGGTATCCCTATACTCGCCCTTAATAACGTATTTCAAATCGTGTGCTTCGATTGTATATGCCTAAAGTGACGTAAATCCTTAACATACTTATGGGTAGTACATCATCAAGTGGAAGATGTCCTCTTTCCTTCATAGCTCAGTTACTTTGAACTGCTGTCTTTTCTCCCAGGAGATGGATGTTATAGTGACATTGTGTGTTAAGCTTGACATTCTCCAAAGGCAGATTAGCTCGTTGGCAGTTTCATTGCCGTCTGCACTACAATATCCTGGAAACCAGCCTATAATGGCATGCTGTAAAAGCAGCTTGATTATTTGAACAGATATACGTATTTTTTCTGCGCGGTGTTTTACTAATTTTATATTTAATACTTGGATTATGGCAAAGATTTTTACTTGGAAAATACTGGAGTGGGGACCGATCTCAAAGATGAGTTACTGTTACACATAAGTTACTGTTTTAAAAAACCCTGCTCACGATCAACCTTTACGACAGCTTCGAACCATAAGTGAAGCAAATGACCTAGCTATTTATTCATTTTATTCTCTTTCCAGTAATACTTGGTTGGAGTTGCATAGAATTATTCTGAATCTTAAAACAACACTCGCCACTTTTAGAATTGAGGATGAATTTCTCCTTTGTAAATTGAGTGTCTTGTCTATCACCCGTTGTTGCCCATCTGGGAATTTACCAATAAGGAGATTGTAGACCTAAGAGAATTCTTTGAGCTTACATTTAACCGCTGGTACTAAACTACAGTTCGAAGCTCGCGATTATGACTCCAATATATATTCAGTAGAGAAATTTTAGTGCCAAAGTCTTCACTCTCAGGTCGTTAAATCCAACATTAGAAATTACCATTCCAATATTCTCCTTCCAATTTAGTTTCCAATATCCAATTCTCTCCAACGAAACTCATCAGAAGGACATACAAAACCGATATTATGTCATGGGAGTTAAAGAAACACACATAACAACAAAACGTACATATTATTAATGTATCTTTGACATTTAAAAGCTTTTTACTAGCTCTAAAAGCTCACTAATATATACATATATATATATACAAACATTATAAATTTCTGTTAAACAAAAGCTATTTTCATGTGGGTCGGTTTTGTTATTTTTTCTATTATTTTTCTATTCTAATTAGGTCGGTCGAATGGAATAAATAAATAAATGAGTATCAATAATAAACACGACCAATGGACCGTTGACATGTACACAATATGAGGTTAATAAATAGTACACGAGCTTCGAGCTTTCAATGATCGAAGCTCATCTAACCATCAATCCATCCATCTATCTATCCCATCGATTGGATCGTGTGGAATGAGTTATGTATAAATAACCTCAATTAAAATAAGCAATTGTTTGAGTTTAAACAAACAATTTCCAATAAACTGACAAGAATAGACATTTTACTACAAAATATGATATTAGTTTTTATAATGTTTTTCTGATAGATTGAACATAATTCTTTTTAAACTACTGTGGGTAAACCGTCCAAGCGGCCGGGCGTTTGTCAATTATTGAAAAAAAGGCTGGTAATTGTCTAAACTGTCGGCGTATGGACAAGAAGAAATAACCGACTATGCTTGTTAAGTTTTCTGCAGTTTCTTTCACGATTTCCAGATGAATATCGGCATAGTTCGTATCAGAGTCGGCTGCACCCGTACAACCTACCAATTCCTAGTCTACACACAAAATTCCTTCCACTCCACTCTCATCTGCACATCCTTAGGCATAACAATGGAACTTATGGTCTAACTGTAGGAGAAGTTATGAAGAGAGGAAACCGAAATTCACATTTTGGGTGAATGCGAAAGCTTCCTTCTCTCTTAAAATACACTATCATTTAGGATAGATAGATCTCCAACCAATGAAATCAGTGAGGTGTCGACTAGTCCTAAATATTCTACCGTCTATCAAGACCAAAAGACTCCTGGCACACCTTTGAAGGATTGGAGGTAAAATAGATCAAATTGCACGCTGTACAAAAGCTCTTTAAAAGACTTACTCCTTATTTGAATCTTATCTAATCTAGAGATAAAAAGGCTGAAGTAAGTATTTTCCAATGTACTCGAAATGTAAATCTATAAACTATTAATAAAATAGTTTGAAATAAAATAAGTGTTTATTATTATATATTAAACACAATGTTATAGTATTTTTAACCTTGAATGATATATAGAAGGTTGAATATGTATTAAATAAATATTTTCATAAGTAAAAGCAAAACATTTCACTTCCTATAATACAAATATTCGTATAGTCTAAGAGCCTATATTTTCCAACTTTCAGCCTTTTGAATGTGTGATTTTGGATATCTGTGTATTGCTATAAACTTTCATTTCCTAGATTTTAACAACCCTCAGACGTACCAAGAGACGCGCAACACGCCATTTTCTGCACATTTTCCAACATTCAATAAAACAAAATCTAGTTGCAAACGTATGATGTTCCCGGTTAATGGAGGTTCTTCCAAAAAGAATACATAGAGGAGGAGGTTAAGGGAAAGCCACCAAATACTTCTAAGGGCCTCAATATGATACATTATGATAAAAGTGAATTTGGCTGATTGAGAAAAATTGTTTGCCATAGTTGCAGGTTGGAATATATGCCAAACTATATTTATCATTTTTAGCACATAAAAATACTAGGCTGAAGTTTATTGCAGATCGCATTCAACATCAAAACGGTAGCAAGTTGGCAGAAGCGGATTTTTTTCATGTAGACTCTTATACTATTATATTTATTTTTAATATATATAATAAACAATTTTGCGAAAATGTATTTTATTTATTTATCTATTATAAAATTATTGTGTTAAATCAGTCCTAGATTTATTTAAAATACGTTGAAACACATTGAAAACTCAACAAGTACGGTAAAACATGTCCAGAAAATTGATGATAAAAACAGATTACTGTGTACTAAAGTAGTTTTTAAACTACAAAGAGAGTGTGAGATCATTTCAAATCGACAAATTTCTGACTAAAGGGTCATTGAAAGAACTTATTAAACAAAAATTGTTAACACTAATATTTGGAGAGTTGAAAACAAATATTCAATCATTTTCCAAACGATCAGTTTTTAGAACTCTAAGTATTAACTTGGATTGAACCCAATCCCAAAAATCGAATATTCTGATGGATAAATAACCATTCAAAAAAATATTAGAGTATCAAATGAAAATTGACGAGAACTGTCACCAAAACTATGAAAGTGTCACCAAATTTGGAACGAATACCATATCCTGAGACAATATAAGAGTAATTTTAAAAAGAGTGATGTTAACAAGCGTAAATCGAATGAAAGCAGTTTTAAAAAGAGTAATTTCAATAAAATTTATTATATTTTAATTTATTTTGTTTAGTTTTTTATTAATTTTATTTTTGTCTATTGATCTCTATTTTCTATACATTTCTAATTGTCAAAGAGTAAATTACGACTAGCTGATTTATACTGATGATGACTACTTTGTAGTCGAAATACGTATTTATAAAACAAAAACTGATCTAGGTATTGGGACGATTTTGAAATTTCATTCAAAAAAAGTTAATTTTTGGAAATGAGGACAAACTGTAGATTATCTCGACTTAAGGTTTTGCTTTGTCACAAATTATCCATCCTAACGGTTTCTCAATGCTTGCTACGGCAAAAACGTTTTTCTTTTCAAAGCGATCAGGATAATTGGAGTTAACAGTAAAATTGTAGCTAAAATTGTTTGAAATATGTGAGAACAGAGGATATTTCACGAAAATGTTTCCATTTATTTATAATATATTCCTGGAGTTATTCCTAAAAATACTTCTGTATATTTGCATAAAAATTCGTTTATTATGTTATGTTCAAAATATTTCAAAATATTATATCAACATGGATCAACAAAAATCGGACGTTTATATGCGCATTCTATAACAGCAGTTATGTAAATATAAAATCATATCAAAATATTAATTTTTATACTCTGTTTAAATACAATAATATATAAAATGGATATTTTAAGTTTAGTCCCGACTTTATAACGATTAGACATATAGATCGTAGGAAAATATATTAGCACATATATTTATATATATATATATATATATATATATATATATATATATATATATATATATATATATATATATATATATATATATATATCTAGTTATATATATATATATATATACATATTTATATATATTATATACATATATATATATATATATATATATATAAATATATATATATCTACATATATAAATTTGTTTTTGTAACTGAATTTTCATTAAATTTCATATAGAACAAATGTATTATCGCATGTATCTAATACTATGCAAAATTGGCATTTCCTAGATCTTATAGTTTTTGAGATATGTTAGGACACCATACAGAGATCATGTTCAAGATCATTACTAACAATATATTATATTCTGGGAATTTTATTAATTTTAATTATTTATAAAATTATCTTTAATAATCTTTTCTTTAATTAAAGTTCTTCGGTAAAACAAAACAAACAAAAAAAGATGAACATTTTTTTATGAAATATAGAACGCAAGGTAATTAAAAAGTGTATGAATGTGTAATAACACTCACAGGGGTTCACATTCAAATAAGTATATGAAACTCTTGGAAAAATGTGTACATTGTTTTTTTTTTTTCTTTGCTATATTTATTATAAGGTTTAAGCTATATATAACCTATAACGTATAGTATAACCATACATTTAATGCTCTTATATTGCTAGCGTCTGTAAATGGAAGCATCATGTAGAAAGTGAGACAACAATTGTCTGTTCTTGTCGCTATTTAGATACAATTTTCTCTTATACAGACTTGTCAACCATAATATAATTAAAATAGACATATTTTAATTTCATTGATGGAATAAAATTCTTATATTATTTTACCCGGTATCTTCTATTCTATATATATATATATATATATATATATATATAGGATGAGTCAAAAGTCATGGAGTATTTTGAAAGGGTGGATAGGGGATGACATTCTAAGATAAAAAGTCCTTGGGCATTTTTACACCTGACCCACCGTTAACTAGATATTAATTAAATAAAGTAACCAATAAGAGAAGCGCATTAACGGAATAAGAAATGGTGGGGAATCAACGCAGCGGCAGCAGAGATACGTAAGGGGAGCGAGCTCTCCCCACCTCTGGCATAATGCGAGTCAATCTTATGCGTTTCAAATTCCTACAGTTTTTAAAAATTTTGGAAACAAAATTTACATTCTTTTTCCGAAAAATCTAATTAACTGAATTATTCAGTTTTTATTTTTAAAATTTGAAAATAATAATTATTTAAGTATTACTAAGTTTTAAGTCACGCTCAGCGTAATCGATATCGGTTAGTATACAATATGTCTATTAACATAGACACAATATGAACATTGCGTAGTGCATCTATCACTGTCCATATGCAGCGCACCATGATACGGTGCACCCTTACATCCAAATTCACAGACATTTGCAGAGTGCAGTTTCGGTGGAACAAGGCTAACCACATTATCGCTCACTATGCACAGACAGTGATGTACATATCACTGTCTGTATACATATCAATGAATACATATTCTACATTCTGCATTCTACAAATGTCAAATGTGAGTAACAGAGTGCACCGTTTCATGGTGCGCTGTATACGGACAGCGATAGATATATACATTGTTTCCAGATTGGGTGCAGTTTAAATAACACACGGTATATTATATACAAGAGTTTAGTTTAGTGAAGGCACCCTGCGGTAACTATTGGGACTTTACGACCCTTTTGTAGGAATATCAACAGCGAAATTTACGATAATACATCAACAAAACGGTATAAATCGTGTAGACAAATGTTAAGCAGCTTGACCTCTCTTTATATCACAAAATAAATATTCCAGGGTACTAACACAGAATTAATTTATCACTAGAAAAGTTGTCTAAAAAATTTCACGAATTAAATCTGTTTATCGTGGAACACAGAGCATTAAATAATAATTATATGCTAGCAACACCACGGGAAACTAACTAGTAGTATGTCTATTATTCATTTCATAAATTCATAGTTTTATCTCATAATTATACTTCACATAAGAACGAATACTACTATTAAGTAAGGTCTGCAGTAACAATATTACCGTACCGTATATCTGCCTGTCTGCTGATTTTCATGTATGAACTTCGAAATGCAATGTATCGTTTATGTAGTACTTTGTAATATGTGCCAGCTCTTTCTAATACATTGTTAGTCGACTCAATTCAACTCATTTCAATTTTACATGGTTCGTTTAGTGCCTAACAATACAACTCAATTCTACGAGATTGAGGTAATATTTCACTAACAGGAACATAACAATATACGCGGATATAGTATCTTTATTTAAACATAACATGACTTTTTACACGTCATAATACACAAATTACCATCGGTATAAATTGTTAATAAAAAATTTACTGGCTCTAACCAGTAGCTTCCTTCACTTTTACGAGGGTGGCACTCTTTTCAAACTACAATCGAATATAATAATATGATCTTAAGACAGAACTGTCTTTAGAAAAAGTATCTGAAGCAGTTAGTCAACGGGCAAAATATATCCGTACATCCAGGAAGAAAATATCTATCTTTAAAACCGTAAGAGATAGAAAAAAATTTTCAAACATACAATATATATTTTTTTAAACAAACAACATGGTGAATTGGAAGTCGTAAATTTCAAATAGAAAAAGATTTGACCGGACATAAACTTACCAGTCCGTTGAAAATAATGATGCTTAGTAAAACTCGAAGTACCCGCTGGAGAAATATATAACACAATTTGTTAATTTATAATAATTAAATTCACTGATATGTAGTAATTTGGTATAAATTGTATATAATATTTAATAATATGGTGCGTAAAGAATTGCACTTCAATAATTATTCACTGTACATAGCAACGATGTAGTGTATTTATATATATATGCTCGCGAAACTGTGTGACTGGAGAAATTATACTACTTATACGTATTTAGTTGTCTTAATTACATCTCGTATTGTTTCAAAACAAAAATTTTTATTTTTATTTTTTTTTGTACACAGTAATCATTACAATTTTCTTGTTTATACGTTCAAGGTCAAATCAAATTAATAATAATATTTTTAGTACAACTAATCTCAAGAACTTGTAAACCAAAAAATTTGCACCATATATATATATATATATATATATATATATATATATATATATATATCAAAAGCATATACAGGGTGTCTCGTAAGTCACGGACACAACTGAAGGTATGGATAGAAAATTGAATTCTGAAACGAAAAGCCCTTTATCATTTTTTAACCTGACGTAATTAGTTATTAATAAAAATAAGCAACCAATCAGAGGCGCGCACTGGAATAGGACAGACAAACGTACAGGCATTCCCCACTAACATACAAACACTCACTCACACACGCTATTGGCCGCCTCTAATTGGTTACTTATTTTAATTAATATGAATGACCTATGTGTCTGATTAAAAAATGGTAAAGGACTTTTCATCTCAGAATTCAATTTTCTATCCATATCATCAGTTGTGTCCGTGACTTACGAGTACCCAGTATATATAAAAACCATCTAAAAACAAAGTATTCCAACAAATGGTTTGTAACCTCAAAACCACACTGTCGCGATAAAAATATATCATTACACAGTCAGTTTCAATAAACACCTTTGTTTGAATGTTAGAATAGAATTTGCATTAATAAAAAATACTCAAAGTGTTATAATTATACCGTAAAGGTTTTGTACAAAAAAATGGAAATATCATATGTTGCTTGTTATATATATTCTGTACTTTGTAGCCAATTATATATTCAACCACACTGCTGGAAAAAAAGGGTTTTGAAGGGTCATTGTGTTAGGCCAAAATTAATTAGAAGTGAAATTAAATTCTACCATTATTAAGCTTATTTCGAGAGAAAAGAGAGCTTATTTCGAATTACATATTATTATTACTTTTATTAATTTTTATTAAGGCAAGAATTAGTAGAAAGAGAAATTATGCTACCTACATAAAATATAAATACAAATCCATACATTTTTTCCTGTTAAAACCAGGTATCTCTAAAGCTAAGTAACTAGATAAAATTTTGCTTGTATGTAGATTTTATCTCAAAGAGAATTTTTAACTCGATATATCCTACAGGACAAAACACATCTCTATTCTATTCTCTATCCAATTTAAATAACGAATCACTTTTGTGTCGAAATTATAACGCTTGACTTCTCCGTCCATGACGCGTTAGTTTAGGCTCGGTTTCAGATGGTATTTGGCGGACTATATAGGGTTATATATAAAACGCCGCCAAGTTCTCAATAGATCACGCAAATCGAATTTTCTAGAAGAATAAGAACCTGGAGGTCCTAGATAGAGGATATATAAAATCATGATACTATGCTGTGGCGCTCTGGGCTGGAATAATCGTTTTCAACTCGACAATTTTTGGTCGCTGATGAAATTTATTTTTTGGCAAGTTGAAAATAAGCACTGTGGTGTTTGTCAAACAATGTGGTGTTTGTCTATTTTGTGATGGAAAAATTTTTATGGTAAACCTTCTTTTATAGTAAAGCTCCGTTAATTAAAATTCATTTTAAACTAAAACCACTATAAAGACCATTTAATTGCCAATTTTGTATATTGCGTAAACAGTTTTAAAGAAAAAACTGCCTTTTTTCCTAATCATATAGTTCACTTTTTTCCAAATCATATAGCACGTACGGTGTGCGTCAGGCCAAGTTTAAGCATTGACGCCTACCGTATTTCATATTTTACATTTTTATATTTTAATTGGCAAGTGCTCAGATATTATAACACTTAGTATATAAAGAAACGTACGCCGACAGTTTGGTCAATTAACCGCCCCCTTTTTTTTCTTTATTATTGACAAGCTGCCGATGTCGGGATTCGAACCAATAACCTCACAGTTTCCAACTAAGCATACTGCGCAGACATATCCCTTTAGACCGCTGGGCCACATAATCAGGTTGTCTGGCAATAACTGTTTAAATTCTATCGGCGAACTTTTATCCTTAATAATTATCGATTTGAATTGAACTGACTCGTCACGATGTCGGATGTCTTGGGTATGATTTTCTATAAAATATGCCAAAAGGAACAAGCTGTAAAGATCTAAAATGTTCATAAAACAATCGTTTTATGTGTGGTGATAAGTATTTAAATTCAACCAGTAACCTTTTTGACCTTGATAATTATCGATTTAAATTGGAAAAAACATGTCACAATGATGACGGATGTATGCCGTGTCATTTTCTATGGGTTTTATCTAATGTATAAATAATTTTCGCAATCACAATAATCGTGTGATGAAAATATAGAATTTCCACGAATTTTTTATTGTTAATTAAAATGAATGTGACCGCGGTGTGACAAAATATTTTGTACGAAAACCTTTATGTAGTTTTGTTAATTACCTCACAAAAGGTTTTTGTTTTGTTTTTGAACGCATTGTGTATGTGGCCGAGATATGTATTCAAACACTCTATAAATTTAATTGAAATTTATTATGATTATTATTTTTTATGTTATTTTTGTAAAACATTTTCTTTTAATAATAATGTTTATTTACCAGTTTTTTTTTTCACAAAATTTATAAAATAAACAACCTTTTTTTCGTTGTTGTTATTTCATTTGGTTTGTTTTTGTAACAAAATGTTACAAAGTGAAATTAATATTTATTAAATTATTTATTTGTTTCATTAGCAAAAGGTTTACTGGTGTCATGAAAATTAATCTTTTTTTTTTTTTACTTTCTATAAGTGGTAAAGGTGGATAATATTCCCTGAATAATACTCCCTTAATAAATGTTCATACATCGTACAGAATCTAGTACGAACGATCTTAATTACTAGTATACGGGAGCCGATTATGCCCCTTCATTTTATGGTACATTTACATGCCAGCGCCGAGTGTTAAAGTATGGTACGTGACCAGTATTGACCCTATCGTTGAAAAAGCTAGAAGTTGGAATTAACCCAGTTTCTTCGCTTGACCCCAATTGTTATTTTTGTCCTAAATTGTTATGCACGTAGAAACTGCAACTTGGGCACATGCAGTTGTAGATTAACTAACTTAGAAAATGAAATCCTTTCACTGTCAAATTAGCTTGACGCTGTTTGTTCAACGCCCACTGAATCTGAACAGGATGCAACTGTGGAGGGTTAACGGGCATTATTCCGGAAGTATCTGCACACAATGGGACTCCATAGCGGGTCCATTGTATGCAGAATGTGTGGCGAGGAGGAAGAAACATCCAGTCACATTATCTTTGACTGCGAACCTCTAGGTTACAGCAGATACAGGATATTAGGTGCATCTCACCCCAAATATAGGAACCTTCAGGAAAACCTGATAAACACCAGGCTATTGCCAACATATGGGAGAAGCGAATCTCGTCGGACTAAAATAGAAGGGGGAGCACAATGGACCACAAGGTCAAAGTGCGATACTTTTTAGATCCCAAGATATATCTATCTGTATCTATGTTCAACGCCCAAAACAAGAGTTAACGTCCGAGCGTTGACATCAAAGAATGACATCGATGTTCAGGCGTCTAATCGGACCACATGACTCTACCGACTCTCGACGATGAAAACGCTTCCATGAAATTGCAACCACCCCTTCAACTATTTATCGTTTCCATCACTACCACTAATTGAAATACTTATCGGCACTTTCACCAAATTTCTTTCAACATCGACACTCGACAATAGCAAATTACAACTTAAAGATATAAGGTAAGACACACATAAGATACTGTATGACACACATTTTTCACTGAATGCCCCTCAAACACTGTACAATGGAACAGGAAGATAGAAATCAGTGTTACATCGATCGAGCGATTGCTACATTAGTCGAATGTTATATCAGCGATTCGTTAAATGTTGAAAATACACTCTGATTAGATTCTCACAAAGCGCCAAAAAAGTATAAAATCAAACACTTTAACAGAACAAGTTTTATTCGGGTAATTATTTGCCAAAAACGCTTTCTGGTAGAAATATTTAATTAAGTGTATTTTTTTTTTAATTAGACAACCTGTATATTTGAGTATATTGTCACTCTTAATAGTGTCAACTAAAGATGAATTCTTTATATATATATATATACGGAACGATAAATGAAACATCGAAAGAACATATTCTTCTCCGAACAGTTTGTTAACCATTCTATTCGATAACATAAAACATACAGAATGAATTCGTCTCATCCATAAAAAATTGATAAGCTTATTTATAGCGACATTTTCAGAGCAACATGATTTATTAAATTATAAATTAGAATTTCAGCAAAAACAATGCATTTTCCACCAAACTATCTGGAGAAATACACTCTCATAGTACACTCCTGTTCAATAAAATCGAATCGAGCAGATCTGAACCAAATCAGTCTCTCACAATTTTGATTATTCTTGTAGTAAATATTTTTTACTATACTTCCATTTCTTTTTTCACACTTGAAATATATACTACTTTTCTTTGTTTATAAATGAATCATTACACAAAGAGTTACAAAAGTGAAGAGTTTTATGAAATGTAAGAAAATTAACATTTCAGGTCTGTTCAATTTTATTGAACGGGAGTGTATATAAACGAGCGAATTTGACTGTGGTAGTATGAATTATTCAGTAGACTGTTGCAGCTTTGAAATATATATATATATATATATATATATATATATATATATATATATATATATGAATTTTCATCTCATTAATATTAAATGCAAAATTTTTTTTTCAAACCAATTTATCCGACGAGTTATTTATTTTTATAAGTATCCTCATAAAACGATGCTAGTTATGTTCCAAGATATTGCTGTGGTATTCAAACAGACTAGCATCATCATATTTTCTTCATATTTTTGGTATTATTACATATTTTGTATGATATTATTTATATTTTTTAATAATATTGTTAACATGATGGTTTGTAATAACCGTCCACGATTGGTTAGAACGGATACATTTGTTACGTGAAGCTCCATTCATTATAAAATTGGTCACATCGGATCTACGTAGACTAAGATCTACGTAAGACTAAGTGAATTTTCTTACAGGAAGAAATTTTTATATTATCAAATCGAGTAACCTTTATCCTTTAATCGATTTTACCTAAAAACGAACTTGATCTTCAAATGCAGAAAGTACGTCATATATCAAATTTCATTTCGATTCGACGAAGTGTTTCTTGTGATAGATGGGCCACTATTAAAATGAATACATTTAGTGTAACATCTATCTTAAAATTACACTGTAAACAATAGAAACCCTGCTGAAAGACATATTTTCAAGTCAGTTGCAATCATGAAGTTTTTGAGTAAGATGATATTTTTATTTCAAGAAAGTAGCAAAAAAGAAAATTAAAGACAGGGTAGCAAGATGGCTATTTAAACGCAAAGAATTTTTTACAACGTATTTTACTGCTAATTTCATTTTTACAGTTAACAGTCCAAGGGTTCGAGCTGTTAAAGACGCTCTGCTCGGAGTGGTTGCTGGTTCAAGTCCCAATGGCGAAAGTTTGCCCATTAAATTAATCTATTTTTATTAATGGGGCGGTTAATTGACTAAACTTACGGCGTATGGGCAAGGAACAAATTATCTGGCTGTGCTTGTGAAGGTTTTCTGCAGTTTCCTTCCACAAACTCTAGATAAATATCAGCGTAGTTCCTATCAAAGTCGACTGCGGTCACTCAACCTACCAATTCCTAGTCTACATACAAATTCCTTGTCCTGTTGGAGTCGGTAAAAAAGACCTTCATGCAAGGCTTTGACCATCCATACGCTACTGCTACCACTAATAATTTTTTACAGTTCCATATCCAATAATATTATAAAATGATGTACTTACTAGGCATGTTTCACCTTAATACAGTTTGCAACTTTAGTCACCAGTTTGCAACTTTAGTTCTGTTAGAATCACAGAACTCATCCAACTTTCGTGTCAATTTTCGTGACAAGTTATCAAAATATAACTTGAAAAAAAAATCAACAAAATTTTGAACTGAATTGAAAGCATTGAAGATTTACAAGTGCACTAACCAATTTGTGTACCAGTCCAAGTGGCCGAGCAATCTTAGGCGTTATGTCTGCGCAGTATGCCTACTTGGAAACTGGAAGGTTATGGGTTCGAATCCCACATCGACAGTTTGTCAATTATTAAGATAACAAAGGGGGTGGTTAATTGACTAAACTGTCGGCGTATGGACAAGAACGAAGTAACCGGCTATGCTTGAGAAGGTTTGGCTCCAGATGAACATCGGCATAGTTCCTATCATAGTCAGCTGCAGCCGCATATCCTACCAATTCCTAGTCTATACACAAAAATCCTTCCACACCTCTCACATCCTTAGGCATTCCAATGGACCTTATGGTCGAAGAGTATCACGTCCAGGGCAGCTTCTACAATCTATCTATCTACCAATTTGTTGTATTGGAATATTTTTTACATCGTATTTGTATTTTCAATAAAAATATATAGTTAAATAGAAAAACTATTTTCCAAGTAGGTCAACTAAATCTTTATCATAGAATTCATAAACTGAAGAAATCATACCACAAACATTTGAACTCTGTCTGCACGAAACTCTTCATAATATTTCTACATGACCGGTCAGACAATTTAATCTAAACATGAACAAAATAAAATTAATTTTGTTCATTTCAAAAACTTCATATAAGATTCTGTATAGAATATTCTCCTTTCCTTATTTTGGCATGGTGTAAAATAAGAGTAACAAATTCATGAAATGTCAGGGACTTTCCCAGTCTGGAGGTCATTCAATCAAACCGACCAGCAGCAGTTTCAAGTAGGCATTATTAAATTCTTTCTTCACATCCTTATTGTGGTTGTACCGATGAAACAATGTGGTTAGACCGGGTGGCTGTACGCGATCTAAGGTCACCGTTTTAGGAATAAATTTTGGTATATGACATTATTTGGTTATTTGAAAAGACAAGTTCGTTAATAGACGAAATCGGTCAAGGGGAATAGTGGACTTAGAGGGAGACGTGAACACAATATTTTAAATATCTCTTTTAATATTTCTAAAATGAAGTTCGTCATGGCCTTGTGGTGTATATATTTGTACTTAAATTGTACTTCAATTTATCGCCTGACCATATTTTCTATAACTCTTATATTTACAGAGATGTTCACAATTTTTAGCTCTTATTACTAAACTAGCTTATATGTAATTTCATACCGCTTCCACTATTTCAAATATTTATTGTTCCCGCCGCTGCCACTTTTTCAAATAATCATCGACACCTTCTATTTCAGCGAATATTATGGAATTCTGTCTCTTGTAGCGAAATAAAAGACCAGTTTTTCAGTCTTACCATAAGCGTTTAAACAAAAAAAGTTTCATCAAAATCAGTCCAGTAGCTTTTGCGGGATACTCGAACAAACAAATAAAAAAACTACAGCTATATAATAGTAGAGATTGATAGTCTTAATGTCAGTCACCCTGATAATTTGATTTGATATTCATTGTGATTCCTTCTACTGGAAAAACTCACTAGACAACATTTAACTCCAACGTCGGGAATGTATTTGTTCATTCGTTTTGTCCAAAATATGCAATCTCCTTGATTCTCAGTTATTAATGGAGCTAATATTAATCATACAAGCTGATATAACCTCAGGCAGATAATGTGATAGAGCGTATTAAATTGCATTGATCGAGATTATTAATTTTCGACATATCTACCTCAAAGTACCGTTCACTTGAGTTTACATTGACTCACTAGCAGACAGCTCTAAGGCATCAAACCTTAAGGTTAAATTTATTTTATTATGCGTGAATAATTCAGAATATCAGTTGATACATATTACCTGAAGGGTCAATTTGCATAGACATTGATTGAAAGCAACATTATAAAATATGTCAAAATAATAAAAATCGTAACATAAAAGATAAGCACCCCTGCCCTCCCCTATCCATCTAATTGATAAGCCAGATGGTTACAAATTTTGCCCCAATTCCTAGAATTAATTGTATTTTATAAATACGTATTTCGACTACAAGGTACTCATCATCAGTATGAATTAGCTAATCGTAACTTTCTCTGGGATATGGAGTCAGAGATATGTTGCTCGTTGTGAATTTGGTGCGTGTCTCACAATAATATAAAAAAAAATTGTCTTTTATATGATCTGACTGAGGTAGTACCTGAAGGATTATTTGAGTTGACTGACCAATGAAGATGCCACGTGTGTGAAGTACCCAACCCATTTATTGGCGGTATCCTTTTCAATAAGGTGAGGGTGCTGATCGAAGCTAACTTTGATATTTATGTATTAAATTTTAAATATGGTTTAATTTTATTAAATCGGAATTTGGAATTGAGCCATTGCCTAAATTCATTATCTGTTTTCTTAATTTGTGTATGTAAATACATTCGTATGCATCTAATTCTGTAGTGTTTTTTACCGATTTCAGTAGTTTGAAATTCTATTTGTCAATTTTGTGGTTTTTATCAATAACGTGCGCAGATTTACACGATTTTTCGGTCCTCCCAAATTTCACATGAGCCAGATGTTCCTATTTGGCGACGACTTTGACCAACATAAATTTTCGAACAGTTTTGAAAACTGACACCATATATGCCCGCTTATTTCTAATTGTATCCTTAGGGTTACCCAGTAACTGTTTCTGTTTCATGTATATTTTTCAACGATGCCTTATATGATGTAGCTTTAGTCCATACTTAATAACCTTTTTTTATGTGTAAATAAAAAGTCAAACTATAAAAGACATTTATTAATATATTTAGATAGTATAAAAGTTAGCTCCTGAAATGAAGGCGAGCATGTTTATTTTTTCTCATAGACAGGAAGCTCATAGGGAAAAAAATGCTTATCCATGTAGGAAAAAATACCGGAATTTGAATGTTCAAACATACGTTCTATATTATATGACAAGATAATATACTAGATAACAGGTTGGTTCAAACAAAAATTCCCTAATGCGAAAAATGTAAAATTTTGACCATTTTTCGCAAAACAATAAGATAAGTTTACATACTTAATGCATCGGAAATTTTCCTGACAGTTTAGTTCTTAGTTCTTAACAGATATACACAAAACAAACAGATATATACACATTTTATTTTTCTCCTAATTTTGTCCAGTTTTAACAGTATTGTGAACCTTTCAAAGTAAGCCCTTTGACTTGATCATCAAAGTATTCCTTAAATTTGTAGATAATTTTTCATTGAAATACCGTGGACTCATTGATAAATGTTTTAAGGAAACTGTTAAGGAAACCCATAATTATTTATAAATGGCACATATGATTTTTGCGGATGAACCTTGACATGCCCTATTAAGCTACTTGATTTACAACGTTTAATCAATACTATTATTTGTGAAAAACTCGGAAAACCTCGAAAATTTTTTTATTTAATAGAATAAATATTTTTGTTTATGATTTAAGCCATTTATATAAAAGAAAATTACACTAACTGACTCATCACGAGTTCTCCAGAACTACCAGACCTACATAATATAAATTTGGCAGGTATATATTTGGCTAATATAGTTTATAGTTTCTATAGAAATACCTGCACTCACAAAATTAGTCACTAAATTTAAAATATGAAAAAATCCACGTTTTAAACTGTTAAAATTTAGAAACAATAATTATTTGACATAAATTTATCGAGTAAATTTCTTCATAAAAACACTGGGCACGCGCTAGATTTTTCAGCTAGTAGCTATAGTATAAATGATCAAAATTTGCCACCCTAAGCAGCTGCCTCCCCGTAAATCCGTCACTATATATATATATATATATATATATATATATATATATATATATATATATATATATATATGTGTGTGTGTGTGTATTTATGTAAACATATTTATAAATTTTATGGACCACTTTGTACTAAATAATCTAGAACATATTTCATAAACCATACTGAATATAAAATGTTGAATTTTAAAGCAACAATAATATTAATTATCGCAGCTGTGTTTTGTGTTGAAAAAAAATATTCTAACAAGCATATAAACAATGTTTGTTTTAATGTAAACTTGTGTGTGATAATTATTACATGGTTTTTCCACACACACACACACAAAAAACACGAAAAAAAAGGGAAAATCTCACTAGAAAAAAACGTATTCTAAATATAAATTTTTAAGTAGCTAATAATAATAATAATAATAAGTATTCCTATCCTCTCCCACTGACCACCCACTGACTTCCACCCTCTCTGACAGTGTGTATATGTGCCTACATGGTTGTTATCTTTTCAGAAGTAGAAAAAATTTTAAGTGTTGTATGTACTTAAGTATATATCTGAAGGAGAAATATTTTCATCTACAAAAAAAAAAATACACTTAAGTGGATAAGGCACTTTATAACAATTTTCTAATGTTTGTTTTTTCTTCATTTTGTTATTTCCTTGTATGCATTGTGAAAATTTATTAGTATTAATATATTATCATCTTTAAAAATGTGATTCAAAATATACTTGAAATTGTTTATATTGTAAAAAAATTTATTTGATTCTTATATTAACCTTTATGTATTACAAACAGACGAGCACAAAGTGGTTAATATCTTTATATTAGCCGTTATATCATACTAGCATTACTCGTTAAAGAAACCCTTCGCCCTCAAAAATTTTATCCTTATAACTAAATAACATAAATTTCAGGCTTTTAACCAAACAAATTCATTTTCAATCAAAAATAGCATTGCTAATAATTAACCAAAATCACTACTAATGTCATTCAATGTTAAAGCTTTATACCCCAGAGTACCCGAAAACGTTTAACATATTGGAAAAATGGCTACATAATCTGTCACCAAATTAGCAACGAATAACATATTCTGAGACAATATAAAAGTAATTTTAATAAGAGTTATGTTAACAAGAGTAAACTTGAATAAAAGAAATTTTAACAAGAGCAATTTCAATAAAAAAAATTATTTTTTAATTTATTTAGTTTAGTTTTTTATTTAACTTTATTTTTGTCTATTGATTTCGATTTTCTATCTATTTCTAATTGTCAAAGAGTAAATTACGAGTAGCTAATTTATACTGATGATGTCTACTGTGTAGTAGAATCATGTGTTTATAAAACAAAAAACTGATCTAGGTATTGGGGCGAATTTGAAATTTTATTTCAAAAACATTAATCATTAATTATCATTTGATAATCTAATACGTATTTATTTGTTTATTTATAATTTATAGGTTATATAACAATTTACATATCTCTAATTTTAAAATACTGAACCTCCAAGCAAATGTTTACTCGTATTTCTTCTCCCTCTAGGGAGAAAAAAAAACTGGAATAAAAATTATCTAACTTTAAAACAACTGAGACTCTGACTCCCTGTTTTACCCCCTTAAGGGTTGATTTTCAAAAAACACTGAAACGTGTATCTCTATATTTATTATAGCTTACCCGCAGGCTTCGTACTGAAAGTGTGTCTAAAGTATTGGTTGTATGAAAAAATATGTAGATCAAAAGTTGTTTCTTTATATTAGCATTTTTTATATTCAAATATTTGCTCTATCTCGCATCGTTAAAAAGTTACGATTTTAGCGTGCTGCTACGGATACGCGGATACGGATGGCTAAATTGCAAACTTAAATCCTATGCCACTCGAAAATACTGCAGTTATCTATAAAATGCAAGAATTTTTAGAATCGGTTATGCAGTACCAAAAATTACCCCCTTAGTCAACCATAAGGTCAATTGTGATGCCTAAGGATGTGAGGATGTGAGTAGAGGACAAGGAATTTTGTGTGTAGACTAGGAATTGATAGGATGTGCGACTGCAGCCGACTCTGATAGAAGCTATGCCGATATTCATCTGGAGTTCGTGAAGGAAACTGCAGAAAACCGTCACAAGCATAGCCGGTTACTTCGATCTTGTCCATACGCCGACAGTTTAGTCAATTAACCACCCGTTTTTTTTAATAATTGACAAACTGCCGATGTCGAGATTCGAGCCCATAGCCTTCTAGTTCCAAGTACACACAACGCATTTAAAAGCACAATGAAAGAATTAATCGGTCCAGTAGCTTTAGTAGTTCCAACTAACTAACAAACAAAGAAATTTTATCTCTTAATAAAAGTTGTACATTACGAAAATACCATTTTATTACAATTCGTCACAAATTTAACTGTAAAATTTTGAAATAATTTACGTCACTCAGAAGAAGTCCAAAGTAAAAGCCTAAGGCTTCGGGTATGCATTGGGATTTAACTAATATTGTATAGCACACAATGATTCACATGAACAATAACTCGGGTAACACAGTTACTACTAACAAATATTAACTTTCAAGAAGATGACAGAAATACATTGGTTGTTGGTGGTTGGTTGGTATTTTAGTTAAATATCGTTAGTCTTTCAGAAATACACTGACAATGTATTTGGAAAACAAAGAAATGCTGTACCTATTATTTTCCATTTATAATGAGAGAAAACTCTTGTATACACACACATTTATCTTTGCTGTAATGAACCCCAAAGTTTGAAGCGAATATATAATGTATCTTTCTAGTTTTATGTTCAGTGAGTGGTATTCAAAGTATGAAGCTATGTATACAATTATTATTATTGTAGGCAACAAGCAACAGTCATGAATTCTTTGAATATGAAGAACGCATTGGAATAATGGTTTTTATACACCATCATAAATTATATGTTATACATGCATATAAAGCACTATTGTTCCCAGTACAGCACGGTTTTGTTTTAATGATTAGTAACAGGCTAAATTTTTATCAGTAGCTTCCTTTCGACGAGACGCCCAATTTTTCAATCGCATAAATGTTCGATGATAGTGACTAACGAAGCGCGTAAGAGAGTAACTTATTTGTTTGACGATAGCAAATATTTTATCAATAACAGTTAATTTGTTAGTTAAATTGAGATATAATGTAATAAAGACTTCAAAAAAACTTTAGTCCTACAAAATGGATGGTCTGAAAGGCTGGTCCCCCACCCCAACATGTTCAAATAACGGGGTATACATAGTAATTACTTGGCGCTACTTAAGTAACCGTTACTTGGCGCGATTGAGTGTATTCACGATAAAAACAATATTAGTAGTATTTTATGAACTAAAGGTTGAAGAAATGAGACCTACAATTTGTATAAACGTTGTGTGCCATTGAAATAAGAAAACCTTTTTCTAATTTGTAAATGAAAATTTTATATTGACATATTCAGAGCGTAGGACTGGGAAATTGAACCACTGAATTTGTAGGACAAGGTGGCCATAAAATTATACATACCATTATTAATTAACAGCATCAAAATCAGCTTGTTACTAATAAGTATGTATACCCTGTTATTTGAACATGTTGGGAGTGGAGGAACTGCTTGTCACACCATCCATTTTGTAGAACACAAGTTTTTTTGAAGTCTTTATTACATGATCTCTAAATTTAACTAACAAATTAACTGTTACTGATAAAATTTTTGCTATCGTCAAAAAAACAAAAGTTACTCGCTTACGCGATTCGTTAGTCACAATCATCGAGAATTTTTGCGATTGAAAAGTTGGCCATCTCGTCGAAAGGAAGCTACTGACAAAAATTTTGCCTGTTACTAATCATTAAAAAAAACCGTGCTGTACTGTGGACTACTATTTATACAAACTAAATTTAACATAGCTTGTTTAAATTACCTGAAAAATTAAACAATATTCCTTGAAGGTGGAGTTTCCTGTAGTTATTATAGTCAAGTTCATTAAAAATGTATAAACTAAACTGTTACAATCAGGTTTATGGTAAGATAATCAAAGTTGAGTTATTTTGTATTCTGCTACGTTAGAACATGCTTTAATTTTCAGGTTTTTAGGCGGAATCTTTCTTAAAATATTCTGACATTTTTGTTTCCGAACAAAACAACGAAGAAGTTTAGAAAGTAACATCAGTTCAAGTGGTTTAGTTTTTAAAGGCGCTCTAACGGGAACTGTTGGCGGATGGACAAAAACAAAAATAACCGACTATGTATGTGAAGGTTTTCTATAGTTTCCTTTTACAGTTCCCAGAGGAATATCGGCATAGTTTCTATCAAAGTTGGCTGCAGTCACAATACTTACCAATTTCTAGACTATATACAATTTCCTTGTCCGTTAGGGGTCGGTAAAAAACGCCTAGGAAGGTCTACTCTCCAGGTTTTGACCTACCTTCCGCTACTACTATACTACTTAGAAAGATGTCCATTCTTTTGGATATTCATCGGTATTGATAAATCGTACTATACGAAGTTGTTTTCTAAACCTCAATTTTGCGTAGTAAGAATTTAACGAGGTCTTGCGGCGTGTGAATCTACATTTTGTAGTAAATATTAAAAAACGCCTTTTTAAATAACACGAGAGTGTAGTTTTAAATAAAAATATACTCGCGTGTAGTTCTCGTGTACGATTTTCCGACATATTCCATCCTCTAAGGTTGAATATAAGTACTCCCATAGAACGGAATCAGAAGACATAAAATCTGGTATTAATTCCGGCATAGTATTTATGTAATTCCAGACATTTTCCTACATAATAACATATGAGATTCCCTTTATAAAGTACAACTAATTGTCCATTCTCCTTGTTCAAAATTCTTAGCGGTAGCATCCAAAGTACCATCAGTTAAGCCACCCAAAGTCCAATCAGGATACCAAACATATGGTCTTTAACCAATTAACTAGGTCACCCTTGCGAGATTAAGGAAGACACAGATTTGTTATTTATTCGGATATGATTCAGATATGGGCCTAACAGTATCCAGAACTCTCCAATGATTTATCCATTCGAGTACCATCATTATGTCACTTTTAGTGAAGTTTTTTCCATAAAAACAACATCGCTATGTGAGCGGAAAAACACATTTTATCCTGTACACTTTATTCTATATTTTCATTAAGAGTATGGCAAAAATGTACTAAGAAACAATAACATATATCAACAACCGCTGTCAATTGACCAAGTAGCATTTGTGAACAACCGCTGTTATTTGCTTTTGAGTTGTCCTCGAAGTAAATACAAGAGTAAATCATGTGGGAAACTCATTGTTTTATCTCGATGTAATAATTATAATTCGAATATTTTGTTAAGGATGTTCCAGCATGAAACCACTTTTCGATAGAATTTTAGATAGGTTTTAAACCACTTTTAGATAGGTTTCAGAATTTTTGACCGTTTAGAACGCGAGGTAATTCTCTTTAGAAGCATGTAAAACTTCATGCCAACCCAACTATTATCTGTTGTATTCAAAAAAATACTCGACAGAATTTAAAAAAAAAACTAGAATAGTAAAGATAAATATTTATTAAATAAATTTTTTTTAAATCGCAAGTATAAAAGTTTTCAAAATTACATTAATTTGTGTATATTAAGAGTGAATATATCTATGTGTTGTGTATGTGTGTATATGTATTTATTTTATAATAAAATCAAACCGGTTTTTTGTCCTGATTATATAAGACATTGCTGGAACTACCTTAAATAGAACCTTTGTATTCACACTGAGTTTACTATTTATTCAGTTATGATATGAATATGATCCGAACAATAATTATAATTAATTTATGTTAACTGAATATGCAAAATTAAATTCATGGGATCTATTTGAACCTAAATCGACAACTTGCCATGCTGACTAGTCAGCCAATATCCTTTCATGAATTACTGAAATGGTTATGAACTAGAAATTATCAGCCATACTGTTTTAACATTCTACTGTGTATTTCAAAATAACCTACACTGAGTATACTGATTGTATTTTAAAATACACCAATACTAGAAACAATGTATAGTGATCTATCCTTGTCTATATGCAGTGTACTTTGATATGGTGTCTTTGTTACATATACATGTAGACACACTCATGCAAAATAGATTTTGATGGGGCTTTCAACAACTTTTAGAAAATTCTTGCCGAAGGTCTATGTGTATAATACAATCGTATTAAGGACGTTCGAAAGAGTCATTTTCGGGGAAGAACGTAAGGGGAGGGCGGGGGGTCTATCAAGCTACTGCGCATACCCGCATCGTCACAGATTTAGTGTAAATGTTGAAACTAGATTTAAATATTCTCTGGTCATTTAGTAAATAAGAATACTCGTGAGTTGTGACTCGTAATGTTTCTTTTAATTTAAATAAAAAATTATACAATTTATTATTACTTTCCAAAATGCATTTGAACAGACCTTCATCTTTGGCTCAAATAAATCCTTGTTTATTTAACAACAATTTACATAGTTTTATAAAAACTTCTCTGCATTTTAAACTCTGATTTATTCGATTATAAGGATGAAATTTATAGCTTCTCCATAAGACCCAATGTTAAAAGTGTAATTTTCAATATCGAAAAAAAACGAAAAAATGCATTTGAACTAACATTTTGAAGCATACCAATGAATTTGTATTGACTTTTTTTATAACATATTTAATTTACAGGAACTTCTCTGCATTTTTTTCTCTTACGAATGTCCTTAAATATAATGACAGTAGAGAAATCCTATTGTTTCGTACTCAAGTATCAAAAGGACACTTTTAGGGTGTTTAGTGAGACTTAAACATGAGTGATGCATTAATGTACTATAAAATTTTAGACCTTAAAATTCTTACAGAAAAAAAAAACCCAGTTGTATATATAAACAAGGTATTATTTTTTAAATACCTTGTAAAGATATATAAACGAGGTATTATGTATATACGCAGTGGGTAAGCTAAAACCTTTTGCTTCCTACTCATGTTTTATTAATTAGGTTAACTAATATTTTACGAAAGGTTACTACCGTTGTACCATATAATGTCTATAATATTGTATTCTGACCTTAAAAAATAATGTTCAAATATATAATTATTATCAATCTGACTTTGGTTTTAGAACTAATTTGTAATATTCAATAGCTGAATAATTTCTATTAATTCAATCGAACAATTGCTTATAAACGTTTAAGGTGGATGGTGTAACAGAGCAATGTATAAATTAATTAACTATAATAATAATATTTAATAAAAGTAATCTGAATTTCGATTATCATACTTCACTTTATCGATCAAACAAATACCTTCGGTTCAGTTTCAAAGTAATTTAACACTTTTAGATAACATAATATCCGAAAATTATGATGTATAGGGTACAATTATAGTAATTTAGTTTTATACCCGGTATTTAATATATACTAAGGCATATTAAGTTTTTGGTATAGGTGTTCATAAACTGACCTAATTAGACCATTTCCGCAAAATATGCAGATACCGAATAATACTAATTTTTTTTCTCCGTAAAATGTCCATATTACACTGTATAACTTACTTTTATAAGAATTAATAAATTATAACAGTCGCAAAATATACCGATTCGTGGTTTTCGTAACCCGACTAAACTCAAGCCGTAGAAACTTGAGCCAACAAAATATTAGTTGCATTTGTACTAAACTAAATTAAGTTTATAATATTATTATTCCTTCTTCTAATTGACCTTCAATGTATCTAAGCATTGGATGAAAGGATCGGCTACGACATTTAAATAGTAAGATCCTGTTTATTGCCTAATAACACAGCTTCTTCTTGGTTATGAAATGAATGATACATGTTTAGAACGTTCATCTCATTCATTCATGTAATTTACCTTCAGTGTTGCTAACCATTGAATGAAATAATCGGTTGATTGATTGATGACTGATTAATATCGGGGTAAAAACTATTGCACTTCGACCTTATGGTCTATTGTGCTCCCTTTTCTACCTCAGTCCGGCGAGACTCGCTTCTCCCGGACAATAGCCTGGAGCATGCTTATCAGGTCCTCCCAAAGGATCATATATTCGGGATGAGATTCACCGAATATCCTGTATCTGATGTAGCCTAGAGGTTCGCAGTCAAAGATTATGCAGGGGATAATTCCCGATAATGAATCCGGTAATCAGCCTCAGAGGATCAAGAGATAGCTTCTTTGTTGCACTCTGAAGCAGTACCTTCCCGAGCTCTTGCCGCAGTACTTTTTCCCAGTGATCACGGTGTTTAGCATTTGACCACTCGTTGATCACCTGTTTACATGCAGTCCTTGGAATTCCTAAAATAGGCTCTGGGCCTATGAAGGGCATTCCGACTCCCTTCTTTGTTAAGGTATCTGCTTTTTCGTTTCCTTCGAAACCACTGTGACCCGGCACTCAGATCATTTTAACATTGTTTCGTTTTGCCAGTTACAGAAGTTCCTCCAGACAATCCTTGACTCTCCTTGACGTAACCTCAGTTACAGACAAGCCTTTTAAAGCAGCTTGACTTTCCGAAAGAATACATGAGTTCTGGTATGTATTATGAAAGGATCGGCTACGACATATACATAGATTTAAATAGTAAGATCCTATCAAAGCTTCTTCTTGTAGAAAAAAAACTATAAAAAAACTGATTTTTACAAATGAAAATAATTTTATTAGCTTTGCAAGGTTTCTGGTACACAAATCAAAGTATTTAGCACAAAAAGCGAGGATTTTAACGAAAGCGATTAATTAAACTGCATAATTTGTATACTTACCTAAGAGACAGTTTATAATATAGTACATACACGCACACACATATGTATAAATATTAGTAATATAAAAAAAAACATATAGGTAAGTGCTTTTCTACAGGGTGAACCTTAAATCAATTAGTGTGTTAGAAACAAGTGCATTAATTACATATACAAAACAAGAGAGTTACAAAGAATACGGTTTTACACACATTTATTTTGTTTGAATAAAAGCACCTACCTATATGGGTGATTATTCCATTGGAAATCTACAAATGGATTAATTTGACCATCGCCAAGTTCTCTGAAATATTACAAAATGAAAGCAATTGTTCTTAATATTATCAAAATTCATTATATTTATCTGATATTTAATGTTTAACATAAGTAATCTAATTCAACAAATTACTTCAAAAAAGGTGTTTTTCATTACCTACACTAATAGTGAATATAATTCGATACAATTTTGAGCGGACTATATATATATATTAGGCCAGGAAATGGGTAAATTTTCATGACACTTCTCTGTAATATTTGCGAATTGCATATTCTTGTAGGGCTGATAGCCCAGATGAAGATCTACTATTGTCCAACAACCGATTCACCACCCATTTTTTTTGCCATGCGTTCAATGTTGGCGAAACGAAAACAAAAGAGGTTTTTGAGCGATAGCGACGAAACTGTGACTTCGACAGAAAAAAAGTAAAGGAACCATTTCTAGGTATTAACAAGACAAATAATTTGGCACATCGGAAATTAAAATCGATTAATTATCATTACCAGTCATTGCATGTACAGTTTTGAAAATCTCGGATAAAATGTCTCTTTTTTTACGTTGATATGTTTCGTTTGGGTATTGTTCAGAACGATTTTTTGTAATAAATAAACCATCTTAATATGTAAATACGTTTAGTAATTATTTCAAACACTATCTACTAATTGCATTAATAATTAGTTATTTCAGAAATGAACAGTTCAGCTAGTTTTAATTATTTTGCGAGAGAATTAATTAATCGATTTTAATTTCCCAAGCGCCAAATTATTTGTCTTGTTAATACCTAGAAATGATTTCTTTACTTTTTTCTGTCAAATTCACAGTTTCGTCGCTATCGCTCAAAAACCTTCTTTTTTCCGTTTCGCCAACTTTGAACGCGTGGCAAAAAAAATGGGTGGTGAATCGGTGGTAAAACAATAGTAGGTGTTCATCTGGGCTATCAGCCCTACAAGAATATGCAATTCGCAAATATTATGGAGAAGTGTCATTAAAATGCCTCTTTTTGAACCCATTTCCTGTACTATATATGTATTGTGAAAACTTGTGAAAATTCCATGCAATGTTTGAACAACGGTGGGTTTTGTAGTTGTTGAATGATTTGATTAAATGTGATTTAACTGTTTTCTTATCAGGGATAAATAAACTGGTGTTCGTTCGTAGGCGCATGAATAAGCAAAATATTAGAAAATAAGATCTTAGTACAAAGAGACAACAACTCACCCTCTTGAAAATGTATTCATTATTATCCTTAATAACTTATTCAATTTTAGTGCCATTAAGAGTTCAATTTTAATGGCATTCAGTTTTGATTGATAATTATTATACCCGGTATAGATATACAATAATATAGGCACAGGTAGGTATATTAGGTTAAGTCCCCAAATTTTCCCTACTTTTGTAATGGTTGAAAATATATCTGTCAGTTCACTCTTGCATTCGTAGGTATAATAATTCGACAACGAGCTGAAATTTGGTATGTGGAGGTAAAAAGTGGGACGAAGTTCGTGAATGAGCAAAATCAGCTCGTGTTTTCCCTCGCTACGGTGAATTGTTGAAACCGAAAGAAATTATATGTCGAAATTGGTCATTTTTTTAAATAAATAGCTTTTGTTTGAAACTTTTGTTCATAAATTGAATAGGTTTGCCACAATAGTATCACAAACATCTGAAATTACTTGTAGTTACAAAACCAGGTGGAGGTTTTGATGGAGGTTCTGGGAAGCAAAATAACATTTTTATTCGAATAGCGAAAGCGCCGGAGAAAATTGAAAAAAATCTGCACTGGCAAAGCCGAAGAATTGAACAATTTTTTATTATAATTATTTTTAAAGTAACAAGTTGGTATTTGAAAAATTAAAATTTAATTATGAAAAGTGTGAAATTTAAAGTTTTAAATCCTTGATAATAAAAACCAGAAATTTGTGGTTTTTGTCATCTGAAAGAGGTAAATGCGGCTCTGTATGTGTGTGTGTGTATTCTCCATGTTGGCAAAATATTTTAATCTTTTAGGTATTAAACCACATCATAAATTAAAGTAATAGTTTAAAAGTATACACACAAAAGCATACTATAAATGTCATTTTAGATTTAAAAATACTAAATATCTTGCAATATAAATAATAAAATTTCAAATTCGCCCCAATACCTAGATCAGTTTTTGTATTATAAATACGTATTTCGACTAAAAAGTAGTCATCATCAGTATAAATTAGCTAGTCGTTATTTACTCTTTGACAATTAGAAATAGATAGAAAATCGAAATTAATAAACAAAAATAAAAATAAACAAAAAATTAAACAAAATAAAGTAAAATATAATAAATTTTATTGAAATTAGTCTTGTTAAAATTACTTTCATTCATTTTACTCTTGTTAACATCACTATTATTACAATTACTCTTATATTGTCTCAGGATATGTTATTCGTTGAAACTGTCACCAAATTAGCAACGAATATCATATCCTGAGACAATATAAGAGTAATTTTAATAGTAATGTTAACAAGAGTAAATTGAATGAAAGTAATTTTAACAAGAGTAATTTCAATAAAATTTATTATATTTTAATTTATTTTGTTTAATTTTTTATTTAACTTTATTTTTGTCTATTGATTTTGATTTTCTATCTATTTCTAATTCTCAAAGAGTAAATTACGACTAACTAATTTATACTGATCATGACTACTTTGTAGTCGAAATACGTATTTATAATACAAAAACTGATCGAGGTATTGGGGCGAATTTGAAATTTTATAACAAAAATAATTTAAAATATTTTAATAGCGTAAAGATATTTTAAACTTTACGGTACTTGAAATATCCGGACACAATAAATTTTCTAAAAGACAATTCTGAGAATCCAATAATGCTTGAGAAAATATATGGTAATGGCAAAATACTTCGTAAGGCTCATATTATTATTCGATTATACTTAGGCATCACAATACAATACTAATGTCAATTTCCATTAAGGTTACATAAAACATAGTACGAAAGAACTAGCGTATACTATATAGATATTCATGGAATAGAATTTTTAATTTAATAATTGATATGAAATAATTAACTCATCAAATTAATTTCTAGCCCAGTATGCTAACCTTTATACCACGGATGACTCTGATAAATGAATTTTTTCATATAATTGACAGATTTAGCTTGTAGTCAACATCGACGTATAATTTCACTTATTTGTGTACTTCGTAAAGGTTAGTTTCAAACTGAAGTTGCATACCCATGCTATTTTTAGTTAGAAGAAATATATCTTCGTGTACTATCCGTAAGGAATCATTTCTAATTTTCACGAACAGTATGCAAAAAATTTTATATTTTACTACAAACTGTTTTTAACTAGGTAGTAACTTTCGTGGTAATAACTAATAAACTGTTTAACTGGGTCATGTTAAACAGGTCATGTTAACATGCTGGCTGATGCTTGTGTTCAATTGTTTTTATATGAGATCTCACGCACATAACATGATACTAATTTTTTATTGACACCAATCGTTAGAGAATAACATCAATGTGAACTCAAAAGTAATTATATTTTCAAACCGATATTTTCAATGATGAGCGGCAGGGAAAATCTTTAAATACAAAAATGATTATCACACTTTTGTTGGAAACATTTTTTTGTACACCCAATAAATGTAACAAATGGAAAGTAACGCTTTGCTGTTATTTTTCGGTTTTACTGAGAAGGAAGTCCTGGGTGTGGACGCCTAGATTCACACTGATTTTGTCATAAATTAGCATAATTTTGGGCTGCAGTAAATTGGCAACTTATTAAAACGGAATAACCTCGGTATCAGTCACAGACGTTTTTTTCTGAGACTATTTATCGCAAATGATTGAAAACTTGGCATAGTTGTAACATGCAACTACGCAAATTTGGATATGATTTGGTTAAAACAGGAAATAAAGAAACCTTTTTTTATAGGTCATCTTGCAGAAAATCAAATTTAGAGCTTACTAAAGATTAAGAATTCAGCAATATATATTATGTATTTGATTTATTTCTATTATATCTGATCATATTGATTTTTGATGTGAAAACATCTTATAGCGAGACTATACAACGATTTTATATGGAGAATAAAATGAAATTTTCAGATTATATAATGTCACATTTTCTGTAACGATCAATTCATTCAAGTTTTAAATGAGATTTTAACATTATATATGACTATTCATTGCTATTGTACCAATATACGATACGTGTTTATATAGGTTGGTGCATAAGTAACGTTATGATTTAATTAGTGCATATATTTTTTGTTTACGTATTTTTTTTTTCAGAATTAATTTTGAAAAACTTGGGAAATTTATGATGGAAAGACTCAACACAGAACAAAGAACCAAAGTTGTTCAATTTTATTTTGAAAGTCAGCATTCGATTAATCAGAAACAAAGATCATATCGAAATTTTTTTCATGTTCCGACAATTTATCGATTGGTTCAGCGTTTTCGGCAACATGGAGCTGTCTGTGATCTTCCGCTTGCTGCAAGACCTCGTGTAGTTAGAAATGATGTGAGCATTTCTCGGGTGCAAGCAAGTGTTGAGGAAAACCCTGAAACTTCCACCAGGCGACGTTCTCAGCAGTTTGTGATGTCTAGACGGCTTTTGCAAAGAATTTTACATACGCTTGCATCTTTTCCCATTTAAGATTTAATTGGTTCACGAGTTACAACCAAATGATGCACAAATACGCATTCATTAAATAAACCATAACGTTACTTGTGTCCCACCCTATATATATCATGAGTCCCAGGCTAAAATTTGTTTTTCTATTATATCTGATTATGTGAATGTTTCACGACAGACTTTCACTAACAAGAATGTGAGATGTCAGTTAGAAAAATTAACTTTTATTGTACCATTTAAAATATAAATTATATCCAGCTGACAGCTAAAAAAAGTTTAATGCTCACACTATTTATGTCCTCAATAAAAAAGTAAATAAATAATATACACATAATCATAATACCATATCTATTAAAGTATATTTATTGGCGCCATGTTTCTGAGTCAGTCGTCATTCCAAATCGTTCAATACACACGTTAGTTAACGACATACTCACTTGATAAAAACTTTCTAAGTATGTACAGTGTGTTGTGTTCAACACAAATATCAACTAAATCGGAGTAAAGAATTAATCCGTCGCGGCGACGGATGTGGAACACCGAAACTATTTTGTGCAGAAAATATGCAGGAAAGGATGGTTTATTATCGGAAAATATTTTTCTCTGAACACGTCAAATGCCTACTTTTTTCGGCATCACATGAAATCAGCATGGTGTCTGACTGTCTGTCTGTTTGGCTGTCCCAGTTTTGGGCGTTGAAAAAAGAAATAAACAAAAATTTCAAAAATTTCATCATCAAAAATGTATAGTACCTTTGTTTGCGTTAGCGAATTTTCTGAAAGGAAATAGAGCTATTCGTCTCGTACCGACTTCAAAATTTTGCAAATATTTCTTCAAATGTCCATCGATCCTACCTAGTAGATGTCGAAAATGACCATCTGTAAAATTTATATATTATATATATATATATATATACACATATATATACACATATATACACATATATATATATATACATATATACAAATATATGTGTCTGTCATCGCTCTAGTGGTCACAATTTTAATCTGATTGGAATGAAATTTGGTATTTGAGGCGCTTTTGGTATTCAAAAGGTCAAGTTCGTTAATGGGTAAAATCGGATATGGGGAAAGAGGGGTTTAAAAAGAAGGGGAAACGCACAATTTGACATATCTCCCTTAATATTCGAAAAATCGGAAAATTTATAAGAAGTAAAGTTGTAGGTACTAAATTTTACTATAATTTTGTTTCTGATAATATTTTCCTGTTACACTAATATTTACAGAAATATTGACGGTTTAAGATTGAAAATTAAATTCCTTAAGATCTGTGTGAGATCATTAGAGTGAGATCTGTGTGAGATTCCTTGAGATCATTAGAGATTGAGCAAAAATGGTAAGGTGATGAATTGTAGCACTTGATTTTCTGTAACTATTCCTTACGCATTTACGACATTTCATTTTTATCAGACTAAAATTGTGATCGCTAGAAAGTGATTTACGTATTTTAAGGAAATTCGCTAAGTTGAAGCAGCTCCTGCGTAACGAATATTTTTATAAATTCAGGTGATATTATTTTGTATAAATATTCTAAATTCTATCGAATAATTTTATTCATTCATTTATTTACAATCCGGATTAAATAAAGAAAAAGTAAAAAGCATTTTGTGTAAATATATGGAGAATGCAATTGAATTTTATAAACGTGTAGCATTAAATAGAAAATCCACTTCTATTTGAATTCAGGTCACAACAGAGAGAGAGCCTCAACTCTTAAAGTTTGAAAATAATTCTGATAATCATATGCAATTTAAAATAACATTCGATATCGATTCAAGTCCTATAATTTATTATTTTTAATTAAAATGGTCTGTATTTTAGATAAACTTGAATATTGAAATATTTTCCATTCTTAAAATCATAAAATGAAATGCATAGAGACATTTTCTTAAATAAATTTACATACATACATAAATTTCAGAAAATGTAAATACTTAGTCCACCATTCATATCAAAAAGATACAAAAAAGATACTCCTGTGTATGTAAGAACTACGAACATTATATATATATATATATATATATATATATAAGTTGGTTTAAGGACGTTCATGCATGAGGCTTGATAGTAGATACAAAAATTTATTTTAGTGAATTGAATAGCTCAATTAAGAAGTTATATTCCCTCAAAAATTTAAAACCTGTTGACGATCATTTCAAAGAGTAATTATCGATTAAAAATCAAACTTTTAACACTGCGTCTTATAGAGAACATAATTTTTTTGTACTTAAAATTATAACAAGTATATTATTAAAGTAGCACCATAATAAATAATGTTTAGAATTATTTTTTTAAATATGCAGTTAATATAATTGCATTTGCCACCATATTTTGAAAACTGGCGACTGCGCACAATAAAAAAATATACGCATACATATGAATACATACACCGTCAAATCAAGATCTGTTAAATCAAGTAAAATCAATTTCTAATTTACATTTACATTTACTAATGTTGAACAATAAGTACTTTTAAACTATTTCAGACAAATAAAAAACGGTTATAAATCGTTGTAAGATTATTGATATACTTTACAAGTTTTTTAAAATCGTAAATAAACTTTATTAAACATAGAACTCATATGACTCTAGCATAGCACATGATCATCCTTAATAGTTTATATGTTTACACATATTTTTTTACACAAACTTTCACCATTGTGTATATGAGAGTGAGTGGTGAGTTATCTTATATGATGGAGTCAAACAAACGACAACATCAGATTCAAGTGATCTTGTTTTTGAATGTATAATGGATGTGATCTTAAGTGTCTTCTTTATATAATATATATATATATATATATATATATATATATATATATATATATATATATATACATATATATATACAAAATAAGAAACATACATGTATGTCTTTTATATGTGGAAGGGAGGTAGGGGGTGAAGCGAAAATGTTTTAAATTTTAGAGGAAATCTACTAACATTAAAAAAGAATACCGCATTTTTTACAAATGTACATGAGTAAAAGCTAGAATTTTATCGGGATTCTATTTAGTCATTTCAAGATTTACGTTCAAATAAGTTTTTGAAGTGACGTATGAAGTTCAAAATTGGTTAACCTATTTCCACGTCTCCCCTATCACACCCCCTAAAACTTATTTTGAACGGTAATCGATGTATCACAATTTTATAGTACAAAGTTATTTCTTATTATATTAACAACTTTTACTCCGAACGCTTTTTCAGAAATCGAATGAAGTCGGCAAATATTGCATGCAAAATTTCTGTATTTTCGTAGACGAATTATGTTGAAATCCCATCTTACCCTATTTACTCTAAGATATTATGATCTTTCTTACTATTCAAGTTTTTATATTTATTATTTAATGACCTAAGAAATATACAATACAAAATAATTTTCTTTTACATAAATACACACACACACACACACCTACACACACACACACACACACACACACACACACATAAATATATACACAGTGTGTTCTGAAATTCATTCAGGAAAACTATATCATGGTGTAGAGCTGCAAAAAACATACAAAAAGTTGGATAAAGTTTATCGATTTGACGCTTATTTTTTGAAATATTATAAATTAAACATTAATAAATTCAATCAGTCATAGTGTAAGGAGACGTAGAGGCGTGGCCTCAGCAGTAGAGCGGGGCATTGTTTATAAATTGATGATCGGATACTAGCATCACTCTTTAGCCACTCTAAACCACATAGGTTTTGTTAATGATGTACCAAAGTACATAAATACCGATTTTTAACGGCCGAACGTAATAAATAAAAAAGATATTTAACAATAAATACGCAAAAAAATGTGAGTATACGTACACTATGCGCTCTGTGATTGGTTGAATTTATCAATGTTTAAATTGATTATATCTTAAAAAATAAGCGTCAAATCGAAAAACTTTATTTAAATTTTTTGTTTTTTTACAGCTGTACACCGTAGTATAGTTATCTTAAATGAATTTCAGAACATCCTGTATATATATATATATATATATATATATATATATATATATATATATATATATATATATATATAAATATGTTTATATGTGTGTGTTTCATCATATTCTCAATTCTCCCCTTCCCTCAATGCTCAACAAGCGTACTCATCTTCACAAAAACATTCTTTCAACAGCGTCCATGCCACCATTCAGAGAGGCAATATTAAATGAATGAAGAAAAACACTGATGACTGATGTCATTTAGAATATATAAAGAAGTATATAATAAATCTTGTAAGAAAATGAAGATACTTTTTTGTGTTGGAAAATGTATATATATATATATATATATATATATATATATGTATATATATATATATATATATATATATATATATATATAAATTAAAATATCTTGTCGATGTCACGACTCTTTCAATTATCTTTACTGCGAAAGAAAAGCCATGATGTTTTGACAAGTTGTTTTGTTTTTGTATAGATGCCTCAAAGTAATGAAAATATTAAAATTCATAAAATGGCTTCGAAAAAATAATATTTTCATTCTTCAAACAAATTATTTGTTACATCTAGGCAGCATTTTTATTGTGTTTTGTACAGAGAATGAAAGATTTGGTGAAAATGTTAAGGGAGATATCCATCAAAACAATATTTGATAAATTTTGTGTTATTGCTCATGAAAATGATGCCCGTTTTCTTTTGGAATAACGATAAACTTTAGCAGTCAAAAACCAATTTACTTTAACAGTAAACAATTTATATTAATTTTTAATAGAAAAAATGATTTAATAATACTCTAAGTGCAATACGTAATCAAAACAAGGTGATTGCCGCAGCCAGGAAAAGGAATGAAAAATATGATATCACAACGGTAATCATCGATTGACATTAAAACTTGAGTCAAAATCTTCAAACCTCAAAACTACAGTTTGCATCAGGCGTGAAAAATACAAAAAAAAATTAACTATTTTTTTTGGGCGCTTTCACACTTTTAGCGCCACGAAGTGTTGTTTTTAGTGTTCATCTTGACGCTGTGTATGACAAAGCGCGTTATTGGTTCAATTCCACGATAGACACCACGTTCGCAGACACTTTCTCTATCGAAATGTTGTGAGCGGCAAATCGAACGAATACTGTATAAGCGTTTGTTTATTTATCTGTCGTGTACACCAGGGCTTTTCTTAGAAAAAAACCTACATTACCGACATACTTTATCAAATTGGGGGTTTTGTTTTGATTTAAGAAGCTTTTGAAGTCACTAAAACAAACATAATGTTGCTTGATTAACAGCTATACCGTTTTTATCCGCCATATTGAATATTGATATCAACTGACGCTTACGTGTACTTATATTGCCAAAACGAACGGTATTATCAAGAATGGCGTAAGCCTTCATAGGCCAAAATAAACGCCAATAAATTGCGCTTATAAGAGTGCCCAAAACGAATACACCCTTAAAATATTCATGACAAATTATTGTCAAAAATATAACAGGATTTTACAAGCAAATGTGTAAATATATCTAAAAACATTTAATATGTTAGATTTTTTCCTAATGGTGATTTCCGATTAATTTTTCCATGGCCTATGAATGGCGAAGCATTCCTTTTCCTCCTGGAAAAAGTATGCTTCAAAGAATGTATCAACTGGTTCAAATTTTTATTGCTTTCGATTATATGAGCAATTCGTCATCAAAAATATTGCATTTTTTTGTTGTGTCAACAGTTTTTAGTTATCTTTGTTTTTTTGCTGGGAAAATAACCCATTAATTTTCAGTTTTCATAAAAAGCAATTAAAAGTTTTTATTTTTGCCAAAAAGAGTAAAAAATTTATTTTCATAACAATGATATTTTGGTGATAATAAATCCCAAAAGTGTACGTAAAACATTTTGATATAAACTAACTAAAAGTTTATTTGGATATATTTTTCTCTATTTACGAAGTTAAATTTTTATTAGTGAGTTAATTTAATTTTTGTTGTTGTTTGTTAATTTTATTTCAAACAAAAATATTTATTTTGAATATTTATTACAACTTTTAACAAAGAAAAATAAATACTTAAATGTTGACAAAAAACTTGTCCAATGTTAGCTATTTCTTTATGTTTTTCTGTTTGTAAGTGATAAACAATTTTGTTTTTTAACTAACAAGTTATATAGGCGGTGCCATTCGTGCCAACGTATGATACGTCTGGCCGAAAACTTCATTCGGGTGAGTCCAGTTTTACCGATTGTAAACAAATTGTTTTCCATAAGTTTTGAGAAAATGTTTTATTCATACATTTTTTTTAAAGACAATTAACTTTCACAAGTCAATACAATACAAGTGGCATTCTACCCTCTTCTCGTCTCCCGGCATCACTATTTTAGGTTAGGATATATCATTTTTCACTAAGTTTGTCATAAATTGTACCACTCGAGGGTACTCAAATGAATTTACTTAAATAATAAACCACATTTGTTGACATTACAGTTAGTGTGGGTTAAATTGTCTTATTTTACAAGTTTTTATACAACAGGTTTTATAAAACATCATTTTTCGAAAATCCTTGAAGTTCTTTTGAACTCTTAAGCTCAAAATTTTCATATTTAACAGTTTAGTTCGATTTTTTTGAAGGTCAGTGTATTTTGCCCAATATATTCTAAGCGATATTCAATCAATATATGAAATTCTCAACGCGTACTTTTGAGCATTTATGATCATACGACGGACCTGTTATTGTAATACAGTTTAGTAATTAAAATATAAAATTAATTCTACATGTTTGGCTTACTATATATATAACACAATACAAAATGAATACGGGCAGCTATGTAACACATATCTGTATAGTTTAGTATGACACGGCGTGAACGTTAGTAAATCGAAAAAAATTATTCGGTTTGTGCGAGTCAATTGCTAGAAAAACGATCCCATCCTAATAAAAGCATAAAACTTGACATTTATATACAATAGATGTGAGAATACGTCGTTAAATAATTTTTCCTACAAAATTCATTCCATTTTCGGGGTCAGAAATCAGTATTTCTTGAAAAAGAATTATTTTGGATACATTCTGTTGAAATATGAGGACATAAATAGTTGTACGTAAAATTAGAAAATATTTTCTTTTTTTGCCTTGTTAAAATTGGCTCGAGATTGGATTCAAATGGAGTTCGAGCATAAGTCGATTTTTTTTCATCACATTCGAAACTTAAATATGAATTTTTGGTTTAGTTTCAAGTTTTAAAGCGTAGTTTAGTTTCTAGTTTTGATGTGGCCTGTAAATGGCTGAACTTTTTAGATGAAGCTTCCCACTTGCCGAATGAACTGAGACAACAAATACAAAATGCAATGTAGATTACATCATGGTCCTGGGTCTGGCCTGCGAGTCCTAATAAAGAAGGATGCCACAATCGATCTTTCAGGTTGTAGTAATGGGAGGATCGGATTTTTGTCTCATACTTTCACCAATCTCATCTTATTTGGTTAACAATCCTAATTATACATCCTCCTTAAATTTTATTTTGAAAAAAAGAGATCGGAGAAAACTTTAAATTAGATACTTCTTGTTCTCCATAAAAGTATTAAAAACGCTCGAGAAATTTCTTCGAAAATAATATTAATTCGATAGAAATCGAATGTATACATTCTAATAACGAACTTATGCAAATCGAATAACATTAGGATTATTAAATTTAGTTAAGGTAATTTTGCTTGTACCGTTGACTTGAGTCAAATATATACGGTTATCGAAAAAAAATCTCAAAGCAAAATTTGGTAGAATTTTTATTTATAAAATTTTGTAATTTAAATTGTTCATCGAAAAAACCACGTTCTTAAAAACCCATATGTATACAAAATCCTTGACCAGATTTTTCGAAATAGAAAACCCCATTCAGAAAAATGCTTGCGCAGGTTTTTCGAAATAGCTTTCTTACACTGGCAGTGCCGTTTCATATTACACTAACTGACTGCTTAGTAATATACAAATGCTGTCTGTATACAAAACTTTTGGCAATTCGCCAACATTTTTCAATAAAATTAATAAATAGAAAATTTTAATATTTGCCACCAGCACCTATTGTTTGGAACATAGATGTTTTCAATTAAACGGAATTAGATTTGACACAAAAAATTATACAATATTATGGTACTTAACCCGACGTGAACTAACTGACAAATTGGAAATACGATTGCAAAATAGGAGGTGACAACAACATACTCGAGCTTGTTTGATTTATTATAAAATCTAAAAGCACGGTAGTGTGTTAGGCCAAGTTTGAGTTGTCTACACAACTATATTAACAGTACATTTTAGAAAGCTTGTGGGAGCTCTGTTACCCATAAACCAAAAGAGCTACTTAGAGCTGTAAAGTAAAATATTAAATAGCTACTACGGAAAAACTTACAATGACTTTTTCCTTACATAGTGGTCACTACTTTTGAAGTGAGTAAATTAATTTAAGAAGTTTCATTTCAATCACGTGTACGGTGCTGCACGTGCATTTATTTGTAAAAATTCTTAGGACAAACGAAAACTTTGTCCCATTTTACATTTTTGTTTTTGACACATTCAATTATTGTTTTCATACAAATTATAAAAAAAACATTACTTCATAAATGTTTTATATCGCATAACGTACTTCCGACTAACAGAACCCATGGGAAATTGTTTTCCATCATAAAACACTCTCAAAGTTAATTTAAATTAATCAGTTAACATACATAAAATGAAAACTCGAAGCCTTCCTGGTGCAATTTACCGTCATTACCTAACCTATAAACAGAATGTTAAAAATTTGGTGGAAGCTTCAGCAAAAGTCGAAATTCATTTTGTCATAAATATATATAACGCGCTATGCAAACCGAAAAATAAAAAATGTGTTTTTTTTCGTACTCGCCTTAGTTTTCTCGCAGCTGCCATTTTGTGTATCGAAATTTATGTCAAATTTTATGACAGCAAATATATAGCACTGAATTTAATTATCAAGACATAAAATTTTAACACGTTTTTCAACGATGTCTTATAATTGGGGCGACAACCGTAAAAAATGGTTTCAATTTTATTTAGACTATAATTTGTCGAAATTTTTCAAATATATCGACAATATCGAGCATTATTTTCGAATTTTCGAGGGGTAAGGTGCGGTATATTATGATAATATATACATATTCTCTGATATAGTCATTTGCATTAATTAATTTTCTATTTCCATTTATACAGGGTGTCTTTTTAAAGTGATATGGCCTAATACCTCGAGAAATAGAGGTTGAATTTTAAAAAAAAGCTGGATGGTTGAAATTTAGTTTATAGTGGGTCATCCAACCGATCTCATCGCGTATGTAGTTTATTATAGTTTTAACTATTATTGCTATTTGATACTTACATTTTTGAGGCCATGACGCCAATGTCCCATGTTAAAATAGGGGCCACGCAAAGTAGCACCCATGTGTAATTCATACTTGGACATCTGCAAAAACATAAAATCTTTATTAATATTCTGAATATGGATTATAAGATAGTAGACTAGTAAACAAAAGCCTTTTTTGCAAATTCCTTTTCACCTTCTCAGAAAATTATGAGCAAAGTGTCATTCGATTCGTAATTGCATCTAGAAAAGTTTTGAAAAAGTTGAAGTCCCGCGTAACAAAATTGCAAAAGTTATAAATAATTTAGTAAAAAAAAGAAAAACTTTACTAAAAAAAGATTCTTAAAGAGCAGGAAAAAAATGGAAAATCAAAATTTTTAAATTTTCCAACGGGAATCTTTTTTAAAATATTCAAAAAATTGCTACCAGAAGTAAAAAAATTCCAGAGTTTTATTTTAAAAATTATCGGGGTTATCCAGATTGGAAAATTTTTTAGTTAACAAAAGCATAGTTAATGGAAAAATTGATGAAAAAATTTTTTGCTGACGGATTATTGTTTGTTGAAGTATTCAGTAAGTACGTGAATTTTTTTCCTTTCCTAATATTCATTTTTAATGCGTTAAAACAATTTTTTTGTGTCTGAATCAAGCTGAGCCGAATCACTCGTTTTCAATACCTATTTTCATGTCTCAATTAAGACTATAAATATTAGTAGTACAGTTCCGGAAATGAAAACTTTTTGTAAAGAAATTTCCTGCTCTTTAAGAATCTTTTTTTAGATTTCCGATATCTACAATAGTTTTCGAGATATTAGCACAAAACGAAACCCCATCTTGTTCATAATTTTCTAGGGGGGCAAAAAGGAATTTGCATAAAAGGCGTTTGTTTACTAGTCTTTAGCGACACAATTACTTAACAACACAAGGAAATGGTAAAAAAAAAATTTTCAAAAGCTATATAAATATGAATTTCGTTTCAGTACATTTAATATTACCTCACCAATCCAAGTAGCCGCGCGGTCTAAAGCGTTATGTCTGCGCAGTATGCCTACTTGGAAGCTGGGAGGTTATGAGTTCAAATCCCGGCAGTTTGTCAATTATTAAGAAAAAAAAAAGGAGACTGTTAATTGACTAAACTGTCGGCGTATGAATAAGAACGAAGCAGCTCTACACCGTGGTATAGTTTTCCTGAATGAATTTCAGAACATCCTGTATAATTTGTAAAACAATATCTTTACTTAAAATATACAATTTTATCACGCATACAAAATTTATACCCAAGGAACAATAACGTTAAAAATTTTTTTTTTTAAGAATATATGATACTTCTTTATTGAAAACACAAATACACAAAGATAAATTATTATTTTATTAAATAACATAAATATATCTTACAAGTTTTTATTTTATTTTATTGTTTGAATACAAATCAAATAATATAAATAAATATATATTAATGTATCGCTTTTTTAACATAACAAAACTCTTTGTTTATTAAATATTTTAAGTATAATAAAATTTTAATTACTTATATTTTCGACAATAGAATAAAATAAAAGCCATCCGCCATTCATAAATTTTTTATTTTACACTTTATTATATTTTCTATTTACACGCTAAGGTGTAATAAAACTTTAATTAAAGTTATTTATAAGCTAAAACTGTCTATTTTAATTTTTAATTGATAAATATTGGACAGTGGTGGAAGCAGTGGGAAATTAAATTTTTAGTCTTAAATAAACAAATTTAAAAACAGTTCTTAAATAACAAGTTTTAAATAATTGGACATGAAAACGAGCTTTTATTATATGGACTAAAAACTAGAAACTTAAAATTGTTGCCCGAGTCACTGACTATAAATTAAAGATTGGGGGACTCTGGATTTAAATGTTCGTCTCAATTTTCTTTGAGTGTCCAAGCTTTTATTAATAGTCACTTTATAGTCTCCTTTTAGTATAAAACTGTTTTTAAATTTTTTTATTTCATTTTATGACTAAAAACTGAATTTAATTTCCCATCGATTCCACTATTTTCCAATATTTAGCACTTCTAAGTAAATTCAACATTTATTTGATAATGCTTTGGAACATTACAGTTAATTGAACTTCCATGTATGCAAATTATTTATTTAAACAGTGTTTAAATAAATAATATTTCATTAGGATTCATAGACTATTTAAAGACATAAATAATTTAAGTTCCAACTATTGTGTAATATTTATTTATGAATATCATACATTTATGACTATTGATCATAGACACATATTTCCACGCGGTCCACGCGTTTGAGCTATACGATGCCACAAGCAGATCCACATACAGACAAACACATAACATAACTTATATAGACATCAAACTGATAACTGCTTAACTCTTCGCTGAATTTCCTCATTAAATACTGAAGGCTGACATTAAGTTCTGAAGTGCAGTTTCATTTCGACTGACATTAGGTTCTGAAGTTCACGTACAAACATATATGTAGCTGAATTTTCTGGCAAAAAATCGTTAATATAGTTTAAAAAATAATTATTTGACATAAATTTCCTATTACCTTGTTTTTTTTGCTTGAAACTTGAATTATATCAGAGTATTTCAGACACAGTAAGAAAGGATATTTATTTCACGTATCAAGCTGTGAAAGCTTGTTTATTCAAAGATTTACGACTGTCTCAAATATAATATGAATATCAAACGATGAAAATACATTCTATAAAATAATTCTACTTTTTGTTATATCAACTGAAATGGAACAATTCAGAAACATGATTTTAATTTCAAAACATCAGTCAATTGAAAAGAAAAATTGTTAAAAACATTTTTGTCAATTGTACATGAAAAAGTAAAACAATACATACTATTGGTATTGGTTATTGGCTCACTGCAATATGAACAAGAGAATACCTACAATATTGATATGAATAGAGCTCATAATATTTATCGATTTATTGATTTTGTTAAATATAAATACATACCAGTATAATAATAATAGTATTAAACATTCGGTTACAATATTTGTAGGAAGGCTAAGGTATAATATTCATAGTCTCCTTGCAAAAAACTATGTCACAGGTTTCAAAGCATCACAAGCATCAAAGTCAATTTTAGGAGATGCTGTCTACGGATTTGTGTTTTTCAAGAGCCTTGCAACTAACGGCTGATTACAGAAACTATTTTTTTCATATATGTTGTAAAGTATTAAGTTTATTGCAAAAATTCAAGAGAAAATAACAATTAACTGAGTTAATTGCCCGATATAAATTCAAATAATTACATATTTATTAGCTGAAAACAGGTTTACGAAAACAGGTTTCAATCAAAATTTGTTTACTTTTCAAAAAAAGAGCATTTTTTGTCTTAACAATTTTTTTCTATCTCTTGCGGTTTCAGAGATATTCCCCACTTTGGGGTTACAAATATGGTTATTATTTTATTTCGTTATTTCGATGCTATTATTATTAGTACATTGAGTGAATAAATAATAGATTTTGTAGTCTATCTTCATACAAGAAAAATCATCCTCTGTGATTGGTTGAATTTATTAATGTTTAATTGATTATATCTCAAAAACTAAGCGTCAAATCGAAAAACTTCATTCAACTTTTTTGTTTGATTTTTGCAGCTCTATACCGTGGTATAATTCATTTCCGGAATGAATTTCAGAACACCGTGTATACAAGTTTTTTTCTTATGTTTATTTCTAAAATATAGTGAGATACAACAATACATCCAAACTATGAAATTTCGAAACATTTTGTCAAAAATCGAATAGATTTGGTATACAATACTCTCACTGTAATAAGTACTTTCACTGTTACAGTTCATTCTTAAGTAATCAGAAAATGAAGGCGTGAATTTTGTTTTTGAATATCGATATTCGAGATCTCTTTTTGACTGATAATTGTATCCTTTTTTCAATACTGAGGTACGATGTATCGATGTACGATGAATCAATGAATGAACAAAATTATAACCAGCCAGTTTTTTCTCTTCGTAATATTAGCAATAATTTCTGCATTCAGATCAAAATTAATATTAATTTTTAAAGAAATCGTTTTTTCTTTTTCGCAATTTTGACGTGATCTGATATTGAAGTGCGAAGAAGTAATCCAATTTGCAAAACATATCAACTAATAGAATGAATCACCCTATATATTGTATCTCTATTTTATATTTTGTGCTAATGATGTAATATAATTGCTATTACCGTAGTATTAACTGACTAACCTACTATAATAGTCTACAGGTAATGTGTTTAGTGTACAACATCCGTTTTATAACGAGAGTTGAGTTATTATTATTAATTATAGAAATCTATACAATATTGGCACCATTTTATATTGTATCATTATACCTAACATTATATTATTACTGTAAGTCAATATTATTATATCAACCTATCATTTAGTGGAAGAAAATATATATATATACTATTCAATTTTAGTTTATATTTATCAGCTTACTTTTTAAAGTTGCGCTTCTTAAGGCCTATTTTACATTTACATTCAGAGTGTAAGTTCACTCTAGCTATAGTTCATCATTTCTGCAACAGATGGCATATCTACTATGTCATTGTTGATATTTTCATTAATAGATAGCATACTATGTGTCAGTTATACGCACAATTATTTTTTGTTCAATATTTTTCGAACAGATAGCTTTCATATATTTTGACTAATGCCATATGAATTGATTTTTTAAGGATGTGCGTGCACTATATATATAGTCCATTTATACGTTATATTTATACAATTTTTTCCTCTATATAATCAGACTACAGACTACAACGTAGATTGAATGTATGGATGTCTTAAACACCCCATTCAGATCATTTGCCTTTGGGAATGAAAAGTGGTAAAAATGTATTTTCAAAACGAGGACAAAAATGTTGTATCAAAAGAACTTACTTAAATTTGAAACTTAATTTGTATACCCGGTATATGTAAATATACAAGGGTATATTAAGTTTAGTCCCGACTTTGTAACGCTTGAAAATATAGATCGCAGCTATAAATGTTTAGAATAAATGTTTATAAAATGGCGTAATTCGGCTATTCCACATGCGCCCGTCTGTGGACAAGATAACTCAAAAAAGAAAAGAGATATCGAGCTGAAATTTTGTGTGTGTGTGTGTCCTTGTGCTAAAAAGTTCACGAATGGGCAAAATCGGACCATGTTTGGGCAAAATAATAAAAACTGCTCATCTTTGAAACTGTAAGAGATAGAACAAAAATGTAATGATAAAAATCGTTCCTTTTTTAAAAATAAACAACTTTTGTTATACAGTTTTTAACATTAATTCAGCATATATCTGGTATTTAAGCAATTAACTCAGTTAGTTGTTATTTTTACTTGTTTAAACTCAGTTTAAAGCTATGTACAGAAATATAGTACATACAAATACTAAGGTTATGTGATGTTATTTGAATTATAAAAATGTGTATTCTGTATTTGTAATAAATATTAAGCTTATTGATTTTTTACAAAAGCTTCGAAGTAAAATTCAAACGAACAACATATTCCGTATTATTTCAATAAGATTTGTCTCGTAAACGGAATATAACAAATCGATTACTACAATTATAATAATTAAGCACACAGGATATGAAATATTAAATAGAAAATAAACAGTAAATCGAAAATAAAATATAATTAAACACACAAAAGAAAACATTCATTTCCCATTAACAATAAAATAAATTTATTAATAATTTATATCAATTAAAAAACTAGATGGTAATAGCCACAACAATACTAAATGATCGTTTTTATTATTACATTATTTTAATATTTATTTAATGTATTTATAAATATTATTTATGTATATATAAATAATACATATTATATACCGATATACCAAAATAAAAAATTAAAAAAATATTTCACTAATAAACAAAATAAAATACGTTTTTGGATAATCGGATAATCGATTTTAAGGTGGTTGGTGTCGTCATAAGCAAACAATGTGATTTAGTTATGATCTAATTTTTATAACATTTTATATACAAAATACCAAAATTTGAACTGCTTCTAATATCTCCAGTTTTTAATTAATTTATAACTTTTAAATATGTATACTACCGTTCATAAAAATTGAAACAGTTGAAACATTCTAAGTGTTACTGTATGTAATATTATACATATATTTAGTAATATGTATATATAATATGTAAATATATATATATATATATATATATATATATATATATATATATTTTATTTTGTTTTGCATGATTTTTATTTTTGGAGGCGGTGTCCAAATTTTATGTGAATTTCTCTATACTGACACCGACTTAAAAAATAACAATAATTGTATATATATATTTAAAAAATTTTGCTTAGCTGAACTAAAATGGCACAAGAATATACAATTATTTTTTTTACTTTTTAGTGCATTTTTTGTTTTAGAATATTTGATTTTTGAAGTCGGGTTTCCATTTTGTCAAAATTTTTTTGTATAATATTAGTTAATGAGATTTATTTCGTAGAATTTTGTGAATCTAGTATATAATATTACCACCAAATACCTTACATTTTACAGATATATAATCATAAAAAAAAACCCATTAAAGAAAATTCCTTGTACATTTTCTGGTTAGAAACATAATTACTTTGTAGATAAAAACAGAAAATGATATAAAATTACTATAGAAAAACTCAATTTATAAGAAACTAAATATGATAACAATAAGAATATTACCACTTAAAATAAATTATCTATATTATACCCTACTTCGAGTTTATTCAAATTGTTCAGTTTATATAGAAGGAAGAAGCATGGTTTCGTAGAAATCTGTAATATTCCAAAGTATATAATATTCGTTTAAAGTATAATAAAATTATAATATAGGTATGTTAAAATCCATATTTATATTCGATAAATACAGAGTGAATTGCACCTGCCGCATGTTAGCACACGCCTCCACTTCCTTCCACGATCTACTCATTCTTCAACAACATCCAATAGAAATCGATAATTGTTGTCCATCGGTACCCTGGTTCCCGGATTTGATTATTTATGCGCACATTGTTTTGAGTGCTTTGGTGTTTTCCATGTCTTTGAGTCAATCACGAGTGGTCTTCATTTGAGTTCAATTTATCGATTTCTTTTGGATGTTGTTGAAGAATCCGCGGATCGTGGAAGAAAATGGAGGCGTGTGCTAATATGCGGCAGGTTGAATTCACTCAGTATAATATATTAAAGTGTATATAAAGTTTTGTCCCGAACGGTTGAAAATATTGATCCCATAAAAAATTTTAAGGTATAAAATTATCTAATCAGTTCATTTTTGCATGTCCGTCTATCGGCCCGTCTTTCCGTAGACACGATAACGAAACAAGATAACAAACTAAAAAGTAAATTCAAGTTCGTGAAAGAAACAAAATCGGACCGTGCTTCCCCCTTAGAGCGGAGGCTGTGATCCAATATAACTTTGACAATTCGGATCGCTTTGAGAAAAAAAGCTGCGTTCATAAGGTAAGGTACGAGAAAATTATATTTTTATCACTCGTATAGCGTTATATCTAATGTAAACAGTCAAAATTTGCTGCCTAAGACAGGTGCCCAGTTTCCCTACCCGATAAATCCATCACTGTTCTCGTATTTTTACAACAATCCAATACCAATTCACAATTAGGTGATTGTAATAAATATAAATAATTTCGGTTGTACCTCTGGTTTCTTTTGTTTTAAATTGTAGAAATTCAAATAATTCAATTATAATATATTATTCGAGCAAAACTTCAGAGAGAGCATTGTTTATATTTAGATATGAGATATTGTTGTGTAAAAAGGTTTTCGACCTTTTATTTCATTTAAGTATAAATATATTCATTTAGTAGAATGCTGGAAGGTTAATTAAAATTCAAAAACCGAATTTGATCATAAGAGATTAATTTAAAAAAAAAAAAAACTTAATTTATATTATAAATTATTAGTTTATATTGCAAATTAAATAATGAATAATAAAATAACCCAAAATATAAATTGCAATTATACAGAGAACTAGGTCTCACTGTAGGTACCCTATACAGATATCTAAATTATTCCCATTAATTAAGAATGGTTTGAAACAAGAAACCAAGTTCATATATTACTAATGGATGATGTCATATGATGTAATTCATGAATTATTACACACATTATGATAATTTACTCTCTCATATTTGTATGTATAGTCTGATCAATTTAAGTTCAGGGATTTGTCTGGACTTATTTTGAAGTAAACATTCTAAAAGTAGAAAAAAGACCTCACTAGCATTCCAGGCTAGTGCTCCTACTGAGCTACCCAGATGCTAGGATAGAACGTATATAATTTCTCATTATCTGATGTAGATGTGTTTTATTATCTGTTATTTGTCTATTTACATATATTTATCTGGTTTTTATAAACTTTTTTGTGACAGTCCAGCCTGTCGGTTATATTATACTAACGGAGGTGACAAGGTGGCATTTAAGTAATATGTCTGAACATTTTGTAACATTATTTTAACATAATTATGTTGATATGTAATTACATTTCTAAATTTGTCCCTATTCCTAGAACATTTGTTTGTATTTTAAAAATACGTATTTCGACTAGAATGTAGTCATCATCAGTATGAATTAGCTAATCGTAACTATCTCTGGGATATGGATTCAGAGATATGTTGCTTGTTGCTAATTTGATGCGTGTCTCACAATGACATTAAAAAAGTTCTGTTTTTTTATACGATTCGACTGAGAGTATAATCTGACCTGAGGATTATTTGAGTTGGCTGACTAACGGATAAGGTGTGTGGAACCTATTTATTGGCGGTATTCTTTGGTGACTATGCGGCGTTTGTTTTGTCCCTAAAGTGAGGGTATCGACGCTAACCTTAACATTCAGGTATTAGATTTTTATTTTTATTTTAAAAATTGTTTAATTTTATTAAATCAGAATTTGGAATTGGGCCATTGTCTAAATTCATTATCTGTTTTCTCAATTTGTGTATGTAGATACTTTTGTATGCATCTAATTCTGCGGGTTTTGTACCGATTTCAGTAGTTTTAGATTCGATTTATCAATTTTGTGGTTGTTCTCAATAACGTGCGCAACTATGCACGATTTTTCGGTTCTCCCAAATTTCACATGAGCCAGATGTTCTTTGATTCGAATTCAAATTTGGCGACGACTTTGAGCAACATAAATTTTTGAACAGTTTTGACAACTGATAACATTATGCCCGATTGTTTTTCATTACTAATTTTATCCTTAGGGGTGCCCAGTAACTGTTTGATTCTATTTTTACTAACAAGCGCTGTTTTTAGGTTGTGGTCCCTTAATTCTCTAGTGATTTTATTTGTGCATGGGCGGAAGTATGTTAGTTTGCACCATTTAGTTTGTTCAACGTTGCCAATCTTTGGTGTTAGTCTGAGCATTATTTGGAGATGATTGTCTTGATATGTGGAAAACCTTACACATCTAGGCTGGGGATTGAACCTATGACCTCTGGCATTCCAGGTTAGTGCACTGCCAATTGAGCTAACCAAATGATCTGGATTAATTTGCTCCGGATAAATCAAATATCCGAATAGTTGAACAGAAATAGTGAAATGATCTACCGTTTTTCATAGAACTTCTTAGACCTTTTCGTTTTGGATTATTTCCTAGTTGTTGCAATATTTTGTGGCCGAAATAGAAAGAAATTAAACAGAGGACATAAGATATTCAAGAAAATGGTATTTAACAGAATAATTTACTGCTAAAACTATTGATTTAGAGTAAAAACGATAAAATATTTTATTTATATTGCTGGAAATATACACAAGTTGTTTTTACACTTAAATCCGCTACTTTTCATACAATGGGAAAAATGTTGTATTTTTATTTTAAGTTTATAAACTTGTAAAATAAATCTTCGTCTAATAATTTTCTCAGTAATTATATTTAAAAGTAATAGTTAGGTATTTATTATATGCAATTATTGGAAACCAATAAATCAAATTATTCAAATTTATGTTCAATTATAACCGATAACTGGCATTGTGAGGTTTGTTTTTCTGGCGAAATAGTTTAACAGCTTTTAGTTTCTTCATGCCCACATTTCGGCACATCGTTCTGTATCAGTATGTTGCCATTGGTCACTTGTGGCCTCAATACATACAAATATGCAATTAAATGCAAATTCGAATTTGAATATCAATAATTTATAGAATGGTGATTATGGAAAATCACTAATCTACTCTTTGTGCTAAGCCCTGAGACGTTTCAAAAACAACATACTCCAAATATTCCGCCGCGTATAGATTTTTCAAAAAGCTATTTCGTAAGAGAAACACTTTTGATTGAAAAGTAAAGGCTCATATTTTTTTAATTTTTCAATAAAAAGTAGGGATTTAAGATTCATTAAAGATTTAAAAGTTCTCCATGTTTCACAGCTTAGCGTTTTTGATTCCGATGTGCATTTTTTGGAGTATTTGATCATTTCGAGGCTATATGGTATATTCGACTGAAAAAGTGACGTGAAAATTGTACAGTTGGCTTCTGCATCTATTCAGTGATTTGTGATTGGATCAAAAGTTCTTAATATATCACATACATTTTCGTCATGAACCAGTCTCTGTGCGGTTGCATTTCCCAGTTTGTCAATTAAAAATTAATTGTCGGCGTATGAACACGAACGAAGTAACCGACTATGCTTGCAAATTTTTTCCTCCGGTTTTCTTCACGAACTCCTATCAACGTCCTAACAAACCTACCAATTTCTAGTCTGCATACAAATTCCTTTTCCCCAACCCACGCCGTTAATGTATAGTTAAAAATTAATGATGTGGGTGGCCTCTGTTATAAATCTTGGCGTCTCAGAAACTGAGATAAAACCCATTATAATTTTTTGTCTTTTCCATCTTCGACTTTTTTTGAAAACCGAATTTGATTCGGCACAAATCAACTGTAAAATTTTGAAAAAGGAACGGCACTCTTGGGGTCTATAGAAATTTACATATAAAAGAAATATTTTTAAATATTTAAGTTCATTTTACAAGTTTTAAAAGTGACATAATTGTTTATGAAAACTGCAATTTACTTTTGAAAAGTTTCCGTATACTGTTGTTAAATTTGGTTTATGATTTCAAACATTTTTGAAGGTATACAGTATAGAAAAGTTTTAGTTCTTGGTGTATTCATATGGGTCTACAGATCCATGTAATTCGATTTTATACAGGTTAATTATTTCTGTTGAAATTTTAAATGTGCTTTCAAAATTATTTAGTTTTACTTTAGTTTATAAAATTCATGCTTCAAACACTTGAAAAAACGTATAAATAAATAAACCATTTTTAGAACAAAATATGAACTTTGATGAGTTGTTTTTCACAGTGTGTGTAGGTATGTATGTGTGATATCCCATGGAATCTTATAGAGAATATTCTTTTTTTTTGTACCATTCGAATATATATTCAAATATATATTCGTAGCGTATAAATAATTTGAATATGGAAATTACTTTGATAATATTATAAATATTAATCACATGCTGTGTCTGTTTTTAACCCGACTTCAAAAAGGAGGATGGTTCTCAATTCGTCTGTTTTTGTTTGAAAGGGTTTGGTTCCCCATTGTCACCAAATCGCATTCTGATGAGGGGCTCCCCGGGAAATCGAGGAAAATCCTCATTTTATATGTGATAACCGATTTTTGGAGGCGGTCACCGCCTCCAAAAATAACAATAATTGTACATATATATTTAAAAAATTTTGCTTAGGTGAACTAAAATTCCATTTTCTCAAAATAGGTTTTATTACTACTAAAATTGCAATGCGTTTAGTTAGTGACTCTGAATTTTAGATTCAATCAATCCTTTATTTGATTAATTCAAAAACAATGGATCAAAAATCAATAATTTACTACTATACTCAAGACTATGTTAGGGTATCAGATAATTTAGAACTAACTCATCTCTTGAACTATGGGCCACAGAAGTTGTTCAAAATTGTATAGTTATTTTGTGCCACAACTTCTGTTACCCATAGTACAATTGGCTGCAAAAGATAATTGATTGGGTTTTCGAAAAAATGCTTCGGTTAAAATTTTTTCATTAGAAATATAGTAACAAGTTTTATTCGAAAATTTTTTTCGCAAACTGAATGAGTAAATTAGGTGTTAGGATTTAATGCACAAGGATATATTCGGGATATTCTAACAAATTCAATTTTTTCGGAATCTTTCTGATAGAAATGGCCCTAAAATTAACCATAAACACATAGTTACGTAAATTTATATAGAAAGATAGATCGTAGAGGCTGCCCTGAACGGGCTGCACTTTGAACATAAGGTTTATTGTGATGCCTAAAGATATGTGGATGTGAGTGGAGCGGAAGGAATTTTTGTGTATAGAATAGGAATTGGTAGGATTGCGGCTGCAGCCGACTATGATAGGAACTATGCCGATATTCATATGGAGTTCGTGAAAGGAAACTGCAGGAAACCTTCTCAATTAGTCAATTAACCGTCAATTCATAGTTTAGTCAATTAACCGTCCCTTGTTTTTTTCTCTTAATAATTGACAAACTGCCGATGTTCCCAGTTTCCAAGTATGCATACTGTGCAGACATAACGCCGTGGCCGCTAGGCCACTTTGACTGGAAATTTTCCAGAACGGGAAATCGACTTTGAATGAAGTGAAAACGTACCTATAATATTGTATACATGTATTTTATAAACAGTTACGCTACAAATAGATGCAGATATATAGTAGAAAATACGATATAACGCTATACCTATATATATATAAAGTATCATCTACAATGATTTAAAACGATAAGGCATTATTCAAATACTTCAGTTTTCGTCAAATACTTCAAAGAATAGTTTTAACTATATACACGAAATTTCTACAATTTTCGGGTATTGAAAGTTTTATACAAAGCTTTCCATCATGGTATATTGTATGGAATTTCCCAACGTATATATAATTAATATGTTGTGTTCATTGTAAACATGACTTTATAGAGTGAATATGGGTTGTTCAAAGGCATGTAGCACAATACACTTAGAATATCTATTCCACCTCCTAGTACTAGTAGTAGTAAATGTCTTATTCTATAGATCATTACATTAATATTCATATCCAGTAATAGGAAAAACCGTATTCATAATGTATATATATATGTATATATATATATATATATATATATATATATATATATATATATATATGTATATATACCGACTCTCAATGACTAACTGACTCTTAATACACTGTGTATCTTTGGATACAGAAATATTAAAACTTGAATGAATGTAATAGTTTTATTTTAGCGAATTTGATATCTTAAGAAAATACTGATGTCATGACGACTTATATTCATAGTCTCTCCGATGTGACGACGAATTAAATATTTTTATCTGTAGAATCTGTAGACATTAAGGTTACCGGATTTATCATCGGACATTATCACCTACGAAAGCATTTTTACACAATAGAACTTCAAAATAGATCCATTATATGTAGGCTGTATGGCGAGGAGGAACACGAAGGAATGTGGCTGTGAACATGGCCATGGTTTTTACGTGAATACGTGGGCGTAACGGGGCATGCATCACTGGATTGCTCTTGAGGAGCTTATATATATATATAACATATAACGGCCAAATTCTTAAAGTGTGCCGCCAAATTTTAGAAATGTATATAGTAAAGTATTAACCAACATAAAAAAAGATCGAGACAGTTAAATGTAGAAGACGATATGAGAGTGGCATTGCCATTTTTACGACCAAATATAAATGAAATTATCAAAAAACATCAAGTTCAAATTTCTCAGTAAAAGTTTGCTTATTATTAACTTGTAATGAATCCCTTAAAAACCGTACTGTTGTTTTTGTAGTACATATTATTTTATTTTACATTCAAAATTATTATCATAAACATTTTACACAGTGTATTATAGGTAAGTCAACAATTTGTAAACTTATCTTTTTCTTTGTGTGCCGTCAAATTTTGAAATCGTTAAAAAAGTGCCGCAACCAAAAAATGATGAGAATCACTGCTGAACAGGATTGGTTCTTAAACGAATACAAAGAATATATATGAGTATTTGCGAACAAATCTTATGTAAGACAGTGTCTATAGATATTGGATTCTTCTTTATCTATAGCACGGCAGTGCGTCAGGCCGAGTTTAAAGGTGTGTGACCTGCGTACATGACAGTGACTAACTACACGAAATATTAGACCAAAAATCGACCCCTTTTTACTTTTGAACGAAAAGAGCCTATAGTGGTGAGTTTTCGAATATAGCAAGATTACGGAATTCTAAGATTTTACTCGTTTTCAATCATTATATTAAGCTAACTTTTAACTATCCAAAAATTCATTCGGCGTTTTAATGGAAAAATGAAAAAAAAGGAAAATTCGACATTTTGATGGGAAAATTTTGGCGGCAAAATGACTATACAATTATGAAAAAAAAAAGGAAATAACTTCTGTGGACCATAGTACCTATCCTCTTACAAACAAAATAACACACTGAATAAAATTAAAAATCAAGATTTTAATTATTTTGGAGAAAAAGAACCAAACATGTTTTGGGTTAATTAAAACATCAAGTATTAAAATATTATGTATATTCAAATCAAAAGGGTTGAAGTGTTGAAATATATAACACGTTTCAATTAAAAATTTACATAAATATATACATTTTTTTACAGAATAAAATAAAGTATAAGACGCAATAATCTTTTTAAAAAAAATGTAATAAGTAAATACGCTGTACTTGAATGTATTACAATAATTTAAATACATTAAAAATAATAATAATAATAATAATATGGATAGAATTACAAATGTACGATAATATATTGTAGGCCACAAAAGTAGCGGTTCTTTTAACAAAATTGTATAGTTGATTTGCAAGCGCAGATCCACCGTTGTGGTCACGATGAGCATACCCACAACCCTAATAGACTTGTGACTTCACACTTTCACGGTCTATTGAGGTCAATAGGCTGATAATATTATATCCAATGCCTTAATAAAATAAAATAAAAACAATGAATCGTGCGTACTTAGTAAGTACTTAGTCATCATGGACGATATGCTGACACATTATGTCACATTTTTGACAACATATTATCTGTTTCTTTTTGGCACATGAATACTTGTGTTGGGAAAAACAGATGACTATTCGCTGGGTGCGCATAGTCATCTAGTAATTTAAAAGTAAGCGTGTGTTGTCTGCACATATGCAATGGCACAGGAAAGATTATCCGGGCTAGCTCTCCTAAATATACACAAAGATGTGAGCCTGGATATCGATGGAATTATCAACGTTTTCGCGAAAAAGAAACGTAAGCATGAATTTGTAATTTAAGTCAGCACCTAAATAAAATTATTTAATGTAAAATGTATACTAGCGTTTAATTTTATTTGATAGCAAACAAACACACATTTACGTTTGTAATTTTCGTGAGCGAACAAACTAACATTTTACAGGTTTATTAATTTACTAGTGTTCGCCCCACGGCTTTGTCCACGTGGAACTATACACTGTACAAAATCTTGGTCAGGGCATCATATATTTTGTAAACATCTCCTTTGTAGGAATACACTATATCGATCATGAGCGAGTTCATACTCCGACTCGCATTTAACTTTAATTTTCGAGTGGCTGTGACCACAACCATTTTTGCGGGCTGGATCCGCGCCTGTTGATTGTTCTTATTCATTCGGTTTTTGGGAAAATGTTTCAGATAAAAGTTGTTACCATATATTATAGTGAATGACTTTTATCCAAACAAATTTTCGAAAACAGAATGTATAAGGCACAAATCAGGTTTACAATTCTAAAAAAAAAAGAACGCTACTTTACTTTCATAATACATACCAGTTAAAGACCGACAGAAAACATAATTGTAATAATCATAATAATATAATAAATGAATTTAAAATACTTAATATTTTATTATTGTACATAAATAATAATAATAATATATTCTAAGATATTGTTTAAAAACATGAAAATCATATTAATAATGTTCTTGCACATTCGTTGTCCACTATTCTCTGTCCGTCCAAACATACTATCTCAAAACATAAAACGTCTAGGAAGTGATAATTTGTGATTGAATTGATGTTTTCATCATATTTGACTGATAAAACGGAATATTTTACGTTCTCCATAAAATCACATATAACCAGCCCAAATTTATGGCAATAAACGCGCTCTGCTTGGAACAATAAGGTTGCGGGTTCGATTCCCAACAGTGGCAATTTGTTAATTACACTTAATAGAGCGGTTAGTTGACTTAAATGTCGGCGTACGGACAGAACTAAGTAGCCGGATATGCTTGTGAAGGTTGTCTGCAGTTTCCTTCCACGAACGTTTCCCTGTAGATGAATATTAGATTGGAATTTGATCTCCTATCAAAGTCCGCTGTAGCCGAATACCCAACCAGTTCTTAGTCTGCATACAAATTGCTTGTCCCATATCATTAATGTATGGGTAAGAATTCATAAAGGTTACAATAATCAATAATGTGAATGGCCTCTGTTATAGAACTCAGAAACCGAGGTAAACCCCCATTCTTATTCTTATTTTTATTAAAATCACATTCAGTCTGATAGTGCACTACGAAATAAGGATCTTTCTTCTGAACCAACTTCCCAAATGTTATGAGAATTTAACTGTATTTTATTTTAGGTAACATTAACAAATAGTATCACATCAGGCACCGCAGCACCGTGTGCCTTATAATTCTAAATAAATATGCAATTTCCACTTTTATTTTTAAATGTTTGATTTGTCAAAATATAATCTTCACTGCGACAAGTTTCGGTTTTACAAGAACATTTTCATAACTGTTATTAAGACTTGTTGGACCAAAACTAGTCACAGTGAAATATTTTGTATTTTTACAAATATAAAAATGCTTAAAAATTGGGAAGTTATTTATTTAAAATAAAAAAAAAACATATTTAAAATTGAATTCCATGCACAAAATTAAGCTCAATATTATTAATAAATTTTTGAAGTTTTTTATAAGCTTAGAACAAAGAATGGACATAATTACAGTGTTAATTTTTCAACAGGTTTCATTTCGTTGATCAATATCTATAAATATTTTTACTATATTTTGAATAATACACAACTACATGTCATATGTTTGTCATAAAATGATTTATCATTATTCTATTTATTGTTGAATATCAAATGATATTAAGAATATTAAAGATTATTAATCAAAAATTAAATTAGGGTTAATATTTATGGTTTAGATTATAAAACTGAAGGATATTAAAAATAAATTTTAGAATTATATTATGTAAAAGTAGCATGACTTACGTACGGTAGAAATAGTATAAATCGAAGACTTTTTCGATAATATGTTTGTCCACTTTTTTATCTCCGAAACAATGCAAAATTCGGAAAAACCCAAAAACCTTCTAACATTGTTGTGTTGAAAATTATTTAGAATAATTTTCGGATCTAACACATTTTTCTAAGTTAAAATTCTAAAGGAACAATTATACAGTTTAATTGTTGGATTAAAACAATCGGTTCAAAATTGACATTGTATCAATTATCATCAAGTTAAAAGTAATTTGTTCAAGTAAAGTCCATATACATTGTTGTATAAAAACGAGATAAAAGACTCAATAATTAATTAATTGTGGAAATAAAAAGAAAATTATTAAAATTCAAATTCTTTTTTTTGATTTATTCAAATCAAATCATCCAGTCTATTGATCTCTAGTTTTATCTATTTCTAATTGTCAAAGAGTAACTTTCGATTAGCTAATTTATACTTATGATGACTACTTTATATTCGAAATACGTATTTATAATACAAAAACTGATATAGGTATTGGGACGAGTTTGAAATTTTATTTTTACTAAATAAGATAAAAATCAATGATAAATCTTTGTAAAAAATCCGCTACTTTTGTTGCCACGCGTCGGACTATATTATAATCTGTATATAGAATGATAAAAAGAGATAATATTTATGCATCATATTTTATGATTTGATATAAAAATATAATAATATTTATTATTAATCAATGATATAAATAATTTAATATATATGATATGACCTCTTAGAAACGAAGGGCGTATCGACTTTCATTTCATATACCTACATAATATATAATATATAATATTTATTTTTATTTTTATTTTTATTTTATTTAAAAAAGCTTTTCAATTTTTCTATAGAAAAAAAAAACAAAATTTGTAATATCAATTGATTTTATTTTTTTTATTTTATATCCATTTATAAAAAGGTTTTTGCTATTTTGTTAAAGTCTGTCTGGCTTTAATAGAATGATTACAGAAAATTATGGTTCGTGACACAATTATCAACCACTGTTTAATCTGCTCCTCTGTTTTTTAATCTTGGGAAATTTCTTTTAAGATAAATAAAAGCTTCTTTATAAAAAATGTGTTTTTTTTTTTACTTTTTGAAAGAAAAAAGTATGATATTTAAATATGTTGATCAAAAGTACATTAACATAAATTAATGTTTTAAAACAGATCTGACGTCCAGTTTTTAAGTAATTAATTTTCTAAAATTACATGTTTAACACGTTGTACATAGAAAATACCGGAAAATCGCATACAGGAAATAGAAAGTATAACTAAAAAATATAAAAATTTAAGAGCTTAAGAAGAGTAATTAAGTAGTAACTGTCGTAGATTATGTTAAGATTCGTCGCGATATGTCGCTTGATATTGTTATAGGCGGTATGTTACCATAGAGATTCGGACGAGACCTTGCTATTTAGTCGTAATACCCGATCCGTCATTGTAAACGATGTCGGTAAAGCCAATTTCGAGTGTATAGTATATACAAGGATATTTATAAGTAAATATATCTTGGTAACGGTTGAAAATTCGATCGCAGAGAAAAATTTTTGCTATTGAGACAAAAGTTTATACCGGGTATTACAGCAGTTAACTCCTAGTTAGTTATTGTTTTCACTTGTTGTAAGAAATGGATCAATTATTTTGGATTTATAGTATACAGTCCTAATTAGTTAAAAATTAATCAGTTTAAGAAATTTTTGCTATGAATAATTTCAGTATAATAACTTGTTTTTTTTTTTTTAAATGATACTTTAAACCTTTTCTTTTTTTAAATCTTTTCTAAAACAAGCTACTTCTTCATGCTTACTTTTCATTATAAACCTAACCAAAAGATGTTTATTTTTCACACTGTTTACACGAATTTTTTTATGTGGCATATCGTCAAAGCTCATGAATTTAAATGGCATCATTTTATGAACAACTTTCTAAAAAAAAAACTAAAATCATCACAGTTAGTCTACATTTGTTAGATTTAATGATCACTTCACGATCGCAATTATATTGTCTGCTTTTTTCATTATTAGACACTATATTTTATTATAGACCAGCAGCTAACGATATAAAAATTAACGCGAATATTTTGTGTATGCTAATAGATCTAACATGAAGTTTACATATATAGTCCTCGATTACCTCGAAACAAACTGGGCACAGTGCTAACTTAAAATAATCGTGAGTAGAAGATTCAAGTCACTCCTGGCACAAGCTTCCAAATGTGTCCACCAGAGGCATTGGTGGCGCTGCGATCGGTGGTTGTGGTTCGGAACTTTGCTAAGCGCGTGGAGGGGCAGGTACGTCTGCTCTGAATGGTTCTGATCTCGGCTAAGTTTGGATGGTATTGGTGGGGGCGCTGCGATCGTATTTGCGCGAGATTTAATTGGGAGGAGGATTTGGCGTGATTCAACAGGAAATTTAGTATTTCTTTTTTTTATTGCGTTGTAAGGAATTTTGCCGATTCGGTAAATTTGCGTTTATTGTAATGATATATCTTATTACATAAAAATTGTCTATTAATCAAAATTCCAATACAGTTATCACAATTGTTCTCCAGAATTGTGATAACTGATGACATTCGCGCGTGATAATAAATTATAATAAATTATAAATTTTTATATCATCTTTATGAAATATTCTTTTTGAATTTGTTTAATTTGTTTAATTTATAAATTATAAATTTTTATATCATCTTTATGAAATATTCTTTTTGAATTTGTTTAATTTGTTTATAATTTGTTAGTTGTTGGTTGTTGTATTTTTTTGTTTGTTGTAATTATTAAATAAAAAATTAATATCAGATGACACTCGCGCGTGTTTTGATTGTGGTATTTTGATTGTGGATTCTCGAGGGATCTGACGTGTTTCAACAGAAATTTAATATTTAACATTTTCAAAACATTTTATTAACATTTTCAAAAAATGTGTTCTACGCAGAGAGAGAGACAATTATATTTGTTCGAGCAACATACAAAGACACTATATCATATAAATTAATTAATTAATTAATTAATCTTAATAGCCAGCAGGACTACGGTGGCAGACATTGCCACCGTACACCGGTTCATACATTTATCATATTGTTATCTGCCTTTTAAACATTATTTCATTCAATTAACAGATGAGGGATGATTTTTCTAATGCCGGATCTTAGACCATAAGTTTTTATTATGATTTATTTAATTACTGATTTGAATAAACTCAAAGGTCGGCCGGACTAAAAACACAAAATGTTCGCATATTTTTATATATATTATCAGCTACCAGTCTATGTTACGCTTTATGTTAGTTAACTGCATAATATATTTTTTTAGCTTATTTTATAAAACAAAACGTGACTTTAAAAACACATTCAGCTTAAATAACATTTCATACAAAAGAACATTTTATATACAAGCTTGTTGCATAAATTTATATTGTAGTTTTTCGTTAAATAAACACAAACATCTAGAATATTCTAAATTTTCGTATGTATTTTCTGTTTTTTTTGCTTCTTTCTATTTTCTGAATAATATTGTTGTGTATAATATATATATATATATATATATATATATATATATATATATATATATATATATATATATATATATATATATATATATTTATATATTTATTTATTTAAACATAAAGAAATAAACATTTTATGTAGAATAATTTACATAAAATATTTATGGTTTTTAATAATATTGCTGCTGAAAATTAGGATATTTTGTATAGTATGAAATGGTTTCGTTTTTTTTTTAGACTAGTAATGTTTTATTATGTACAATAAGCTTACAACTATTCATTTTTTATTCTTTCAGTTAAATATAACTCTACTGTAGACAGATAAATCTATCTACAATTGGTGGATGAATTTAAATAAAAGATGATAAATAAATAAAAGAATTCACAACGTATGATATACAATTTGTAAAGGTTATCAAAAGAATGTCACTTAAAAATTGTGGTGAACATTTTAAGGAATAAAATTTCAAATTCGCCCCAATACCTAGATCAGTTTTTGTATTATAAATACGTATTTCGACTACAAAGTAGTCATCATCAGTATAAATTAGCTAGTCGTACTTTACTCTTTGACAATTAGAAATAGATAGAAAATCAATAGACGGAAAAAAAACAAAAATTAAAAATTAAACAAAATAAATTAAAATATAATAAATTTTATTGAAATTATACTCTTGAAAAATTGCTTTCATTCGATTTACTCTTGTTAACATCACTCTTATTAAAATTACTCTTATATTGTCTCAGGATATGTTATTTGTTGTTAATTTGGTGACACTTTTACATTCTATAGATTTACATTTTAATTAATCATTAAAAATTGGAATTTTAGCATGTTGTGAATAGCAAATTTTGAATGAACGTATACATTTTGGATAATGTTGCTCCACTTTCTATAGATTAAAAAGTAAAAAACTTCTACTTTTATAATTTAAATCTCGTACATTACGTTAAAATTAAAAAAAAAATGTCTGAAGAAGAGTTTTGTAAATATCTTAATTAAAAAGATAAAAAATTCTCGAAAATTTTCGTCCAATCGTCAAAATAATCGTCAATAGACGATTATTTATTATCTTTAGTAATTAAATAATTACATAAATCCGATTACTAGTGATGTTAGATGCTATCTAAATTTAAATAATTATTTTACAGATTAAAATTTTTAATTTCTGTGAAAAATAGTGTTTCTATTTATTATGATGTGTACTGTACTGTCCGGTCAACCTTAACTGTATTTGTTTTTAATAAAATTTGTTATTTGTTTGTTTTCCCTTGAAAATTTAATCCAAAATAACACAACAGAAGCTTCACTATTCACTAAATATAGACAGTCGGGCAGACAAATTGATTCTACATTTTATTTTTACCTCCATATACAAACAACATCGTAATATGTAATATATAGGTCATGTGCACGCTATTGAAAACTCACGTTGAATATTTAGTAAATTTTCACGACTTTAGTTCAGTGTGTAAACAGAGGTGTATTTGTGGAAGAGAGAAAGACAGAGAGATGTTGTGGACTTGAACACAATATTTCAAATTTGCTTCGACTAAAACATGGGTCCCCAACCCTATATCCGCGTGCACCGTGGCACCCGCCACGGTGTTTTACGTAAGCCCGCAAATATTATCTATAGTTGACAGGAAAAATAGCGTTCGTTTTTCAAAATTGCATATTTGATTTGTGTCGAATACATTGTGTTTTCGAAAAATACTTTAAACAAAAGTTGTTAGTATTTTTAGCAACTTTTATTCGAGAGGCTTTTCGAAAACTAATTGAAGATAATTTAAAAAAAAGGCACTACTCTAACAGTTGATAATATAGTTTTTTTTTTAAATATGTAAATTTCATATTTTATATTGTTTTTTTTTTTTTTTTTGAAAATGCAAACATGTCGAACCAACCAATCGATATTCGAGAATATGCTCTAGATGGAGACACCTGGTCTAAAAAATATTAAACTTTGTGTTTATCCATCCATTGTAAGTATGGATGCTTTACGGTTATGTTATACGAACGGAAGTGACCAGCGTATTATTTATTTAACATTTAAATAACATGTTTGAACATTAATAGCAATATTTTGCCATCAACGCATCTTGGATGGCGATCGAAATCATCAAAAACAATAACGATCATAAAAACACATCAAATAGCAACTCGGTAGCTCATTTGGTACAGCATTGGTTTGGAAAGCCAAAGGTTCGATCCTCACCCAAGATGTGTATGATTTTTCATATCAAACATTGATGTCAAATCAATGTTATTAAGTATTCAAGCCTGTCAGTCTTTTTATGAACCATAACGTATTAAAATTAGTCGCCTGTTTTTTTTCTTTTTGTGAAATAAAACATATTAAGGACGTTCATGAGTTAAATGAGTACTATCGTTAATAAGATTTATTTAGGATTTTAAAAAAGTATATCATTATTCTTACAACGATTTATATCGTATTTATTGTAAATAGAAATTGAATTGACTTTATTTGACAGATCCGACAATAAACTATATTTTGTTATGACGTTCACGTGTATGTGTGTATATTTTATTATTGTGCGCTATCGCCAGTTTTCAAAATATGTTGGCAAAAAGAAACCAAACAAAACAGTTTTAATTTTATTAAATTATTAATTCAAACGATCGTCAACACCAGTTTTTTAATGCAATTAAATAAACTACATATTCAAAAGAATATTTATAAACATTATTTATTATGGTGACTACTTTAATAATATAGTTATTATAATTTTAAGTACAAAAAAATTCTGTTCTCCATAAGACGCTGTGTTAAAAGATGAGTTTTAATCGATAATTACCCTTTCAAATGATCACCAACAACTTTTACATTTTTGAGGGAAGATAACTACATAATTGAGCTATTCAATTCACTTCAAAAAAAATCTACTATCAAGCCACATGCATGAACGTCATTAAAATTTACAAATATTGGAATTGTAGTTTGGATATACAGGTCGTATAAATTTTTAAAAGCATAGCATATTTTCGTAGAACAATTTTAAAGCTCATGTGAATTAAATAATACGTATAACGATCATAATATAAATTTAAGACATGTGAATTGTTATGTAAAGCCTACAGGCTATAGGTACTACAATATATAGGTACCTATATATAATACATATACCCGTACTATATACAACCGCTTGTACAAAACACATATATTTTGCACACAAAATACGAAAATAATATGACAGAACCGGATGTAAAAGAATATATATATATGAGAGATATAATAAAAGTAATGTAATCTAGGTATTTGATAAATATGTTTTTTCCCATCGTGTCAAAAATAAAGGATAACGACCTGTAATAATTTTAATATATTTTTACAGGGTATAGTCGATTTCGATTCGTAAAATAACTTGCCTACCTGTGATTCAAATGAACAGGAATAATTAAAAGTCGGGGTGTATTGATTTTCTTGTTATACAAGGTACATAAATCATAATATATACCAGGATATATCAAGTTTAATCCCGACTTAGTACCGGTTGAAAATATTGATCGCAGAAAAAAATTTTGCTAAAGGTATTCATAAAATAACCTAATTAAACCATTTTCGCAATGTTTTCCGTATGTAAACACGGTAACTTAAAAACGAAATAGGATAGCGAGCTGAAATTTCGTATGTGTGTTCTAACAGTAAGGTCAAAATGGGCAAAACTGTTCTCTGTGATCTCTGAAACCGTAAGAGGTAGATCAAAAATGTAAAGACCAAAAATAAACAACTTATGTTTGAAACTTTTTTTTAATAAACTCTTGGTATTATATATTATCATTAAATATTGATATGAAAATGCCCAACAGGTATCGAATCCTGGACCTCTGTATACCTAGGTAATGTGCTATCGTTATACCACGGATGATACTGATGAATGAGTCAATTCTCAAATAAATTGATGGTATATTAAATGTACCTAATTCCAACCCTGATCGAATATAAATATTTGTATTCGTTGATGTTCTGTATACCGCTGTGTCGTTGTATGATTTTGAATGACAGCTTTTTTGCTTTATGATGACATGATTGTGGGTATTAAAAAGAGCATTAAAACTTTAGTAAATACCATCACCAAAATATAATATAATAAATTACACATCGTTTAAATAAATATATACTCGTCTACAAATTATTTATTATGTTGGTACCTATATATATGTTGACATACCACCACGAAATAACTTAACACTTTGAAGGAGATGACGTTATTATTAACTGTATATTAATTTACTATATACATATATCTAAAAAACAAATCTTTTCGCTAAATATACAAGATGTCTCAGATTTGAATCCGGTAAATTGAATAGGCAATAGATCTCCCGCAAATAAAACTAAACGATCATATAAACTTGGATGTTTTCCAGCTTCGTTTTCGAGATACAGTTTGTTAAAGTTAATTTAAAGATAAAGTTTTTAGTAATAAGTAAATGGTTTCCCTACAATTCAATAAATATTATTGATGTTAAATAAGAATTCCAAAACATCCCTAGAAAATAAACTACTCATATATAGGATGTTCTGAAATTCATTCAAGAAAACTATACCACGGTATAGAGCTGCAAAAAACAAACAAAAAATTTTCATAAAGTTTTTCGATTTAACGCTTATTTTTTAAGATATCAATTAAACACAATCAATTAAACATTGATAAATTCAACCAATCACATAGAGCGCATAGTGTAAGGAGGCATGGCCTCAACAGTAGATCGTGGCGCTTCACCTTTTAAAGGCTGGCAGACGGTAAGAGGCTGCGACTCCTTACACTATGCGCTATGTGTGATTGGTTGAATTTATCAATGTTTAATTGATATCTTGATTGATATCATGAAAGCAAGGGTTTCTTTATTATTGAAGTAAATATTTTGAAGAAAATATTTTTTCTTGACGAAAGAAATTCTTTCTATCAGTGTATGAACTTTTCTTCATAGACTAAGAAGAATCGCCTATTCAATTTTCCGAATTAAAATCAGAGACATATAAGGTGTTACATCGTAACTGCATTCTTATAGTCTACTTACCCGGTTTAGTGGGTCATGCCATATAGACAAATAGCGAACTATGATTGAAAATATTAATAAATTTTCAATTTAATCAGTATTATATATTAGACGATTGTCAATTTCAATTTCAATATTACGATTAGATATGACGCCCATATGAGATATGACGTAGACGATAAGAATGCAGATGCAATTTTGTATGTCAAGCATGCAACATTTATTTATGCAAGTACATCAATAAAATATCAAATTACGTGATACCAAACGATGCTTTTATATCTGCATTTATTTGTATTTCATTTTAATTATTAAGGATGTTCCAGCATTTTGCTCATTTTTTTTCACAGGCTAAAAATAACGTTTTCTAATAAATCCCGAAGTTTCAGAATTTTTGACCGTTTAGAATGCGAGATAATTAATATCAAAATAAATCGTTCTCTCTCATTAGAAGCATGTAAAACTTCATGCCCGCCTAACTATTATCTGTTGTATTGGAAAAAATACTCGACAGAATTTAAATGAAAAACTAAGAGAGTAAAGATAAATATTTATCATATAAAATCTTGTGTTGCCGTTTTTTTTCGAAGTTAAATTTTTTTTTTTTCAAAATTACATTATTTTGTATATATGAACAGTGAATTTGCCTATGTGTGTATATGTATTTGTTCTATAATAAAATCAAACCTGTTTTTTGTCCTGGTTATACAACACAGTGCTGGAACGTCCTTAACTGTCCAGTATTTAGGGAAGGTGATTAATGGGCAAAATTGTAATTTCCAACATATTTTTATGTTTCAAAGTCATGACAAACATATTCGCAGTATTTTAGAAAGATATTCAAAATCTTTTAGGCGATAAGAGAGAAAGAAACTTTAAACAGAACAACTTTTGTGAAGAACATTTTTTCGTTTACTCAACAGGTTTGTCAAATATTGGCTATTAAAATAAATATTTTACAAATTCGAAATAATGTCTAGTTGTTATTTTTCCACTTGAAATCCCACTATTTTTTTTTTGGTTTAGGACTATCTAAAACGAATTTTTTATCAAAATCGGGGACATAAAATTTTTCTCCAATTTTTGCGATTTTTAAGGGGTAACCCCTTGGAAAACATACAAAAAAGTGAAGAAAATTTTTATTCTCAATTTTATAATAATAATTTCTAGGGTAATTTTGACCCAAAGATTACAAAAATTAGATTCATTTAAATATCCGACCAACACATTTCAGAATTTTCCCTTCTCAATTCAGTTTCAAGTTTTGATATTTAGCACTATGGGTCTGATATCCTGAAAATCATTGATAGTATCATATTTTAACCAACAGCATCATTTGTGCTGGGTCCAAAATTGCTTAAAAAGGAGTTTTTATCTAAATCGCAGACAACAAATTTTTCTCTGATTATGACTTATTATGATTTTTTTACTCCATTTCTCATCGATTTGTAATGATTTACAATCGTGATCAATAAGATTATAAGTGGTTTAATAAGTGGTTTAATTGAAAACATTTATTTAATATGTTATCTTATGTACATCAGACTATGTAATTGTCATAAATGTTCTCTGTGCTTTATTCTCAGCTGTCGTTTTCCTGTCATATCTCAAGTTCATTGAATTATCGTATAAACGTCGATCATATCCCAAAAAGATTTTTTTAACCCGATATATATGTTATACACCAGGCTATATTAAGGACGTTCCAGCACTGTGTTATATAATCTGGACAAAAAAACGGTTTGATTTTATTATAGTATCGTGAATGGGCAAAATCGGACCATATTTTGGCAAAATAGACAAAACTAACTATTTTTGAAACCGTAAAAGATGGAAGAAAAATTAAAAGACATAAAATGTTAGTTTTTTTTTAAATAAAGAACTTTTGTTTGAAACACTTCTTATCAAAGTGTATACCAGTTATTTAAGCTATTAACTCAGTTGTTATTTTCACTTGTTTTTAACTGGTTCTTAGTGCAATTTTTATTAAAATGTTGACATGCAACGTCAACATTCGAAAAGAATACCTCAAAATTTATATAGGTTAAACCAAGTATTAAAACTATCGCTAAACTTTAAAGAAAATTATAAGTTTTCCGTAGAGCTTTGGTAGATTTTAATGCAAAAGTTAATTAAATTATGTAAATACAAGTGTAAAAAAAAAGTGCCCATTTTCATTTTATCTTATTGAATTTCATAATATACGATTTATCAACAACAACAAAACATAGAAAAACGAACCGAGCACAACGAAAAACAATTTTCTCTAGAGTTTTTCCAATCTCATGAGAATACAATGCTGAATATAAATCTTTATTTCGTAAAATATTTATATTGCAAATGTACTTATAGACGATACATTTAAACTCTTTATTATATGGTTGTGTGCGTGGATATCAACTACGGAAGAAATAGCATGCATGCGCGTCTCTCTATATTCTACAACGAACTTAATAAATAAAACTATGAAAGTATTTTGTAACCCTTGAACATATATCCAACAGCTTTGCTAATCTGTACTTTCATATTAAATAATATTGCACGAGTTTAATATACTGGTATACACTTTTAGTTTATTGGAGCTAAACATTTTATTTAAGGATGTACGAGCACTGGAGCTTCAAAAAGAATAAGGCTTGATTTTTATTACAGGTAGCTGAAGTGCATATAAATCAATTATAAAAGATTCAGCGGTTGTTACGGGGGTCTTAAATTAATTATTTAATATAAGTTATAAGTTCGAGTTTTAATGCATTGTTCTTATGGAGAAACCCGTGAGCGTCGATATATTTAGATAATTTTCACTTGGATTAAAATAAGACGAATAAAAAAAAACGCAATAGAATAAAGAAATATTAATAAAGAGATTGAGCCAATAAAGTTCCGGTATGACGGGCTTAAAAAAATATATTTATGAAAAAAACTGAGATTTCGGGTAAATTTTATTTCTGTCGGCGCTAGCTTAATAACCCGAAATCTCGGGTTTTTTTCTTAAATATCTTTTTTCTAGGCCCGTCTTACCGAAACTAATGAATTTTCTCCATTTAACTTACGACAAAAAATAATAAACTTTATTGTGGACTTTTATGAATGTACTATATAAGATTTTGAAGAATTTTATAAATGGACTATGTCTAGTGCTCGTACATCCTTTAGAATAAAAATTATTAATTTATTTAGTAAAATATTTATTGTAAAAGATTCTTTTTGTAACAAATAACTGGAAAAGAGGCTTTTGTATTAAATGGGTCATTACCTGACGAAAATCCATTATATAGGATGGCGCATAAGTAACGTTATGATTTAATTAGTGAATAAATTTTTCATATATATATATATATATATATATATATATATATATATATATATATAATATATATATATATATATATATATATATATATATTGGTATATAAATGATATATTTTTTGATATTATATGATATATATATTTATTTTGGAAGTCAGCATTCGATTACTTATGCGCAAAATGTATACAAGCGTACAAACAGATTAGGTAATGACAATTGCCACTTTAATAACTCGAATAACTTGCTACTGGATTTTCTGCAATGATTTTGAAAAAATTTATATTTATTGTTTAAACAATGTTTTATTTTTAAACATTATACATATTAACCCCAGTGGAAAACTGTTATAATTAGTATGTATCCATATATTTCCTCCCAACAAAATATATTACTTCCTGTATGATGTATTCCGGGTGTGTCATTTAAACTTGAACGGTTTTGAAAATCTTTAAAAAGAAGTGATTTTTAAGAAAATTGTTCACTAAAAAGTTATATACAATTGTATTTTAGTATTACAATCACCAAATTAGTGATGAGTAACATTTCCCCAGAGAATTACTATACTTGGGGAATTCATACTGTTGATTACTAGTTTGTAGTGGAAATAAAAAAAATTGATCTGGTAAATTAGAGCAAAATTACATATTATTTCATATCCTTTGAGTTCTCATCTTTGATAATATTGAAGTTTAGTGTTTAATCTAGAAAGATTAAAAACAAATTGATTTTCGTATTATTCCAATGTAAAGACAATACAATGGACCATGCATAATTTAAACAGAATTTGGCTTTTTGGGTAAATATGATATTTTAATTAGTCATACTATCTGGAGTTTTTCTAATCTCCAATGAATGGCATCCGTATAGTAGAAAATTTACATAAAAATAATCGGATATCTCAAAATTGGTGCAACTTGATTAAAGTTTTAGAATTTTCTTAAAAGTTTCAATTAATATTAAATGAGGGGCAGGCTTATTCGAATGCTTTTTTCTATTACATATTTCCGAATATTTAATTATGGCCGTGAGTAGAATTCGCTATTCACCCAAGTGAGGACGGGGTAACAAAGGGGAAGATTTTTCTTCCCAGAAAATCGTGTTAATTGTGGAAATAATTTTATTAGACGTAATAACAAAATACGTAATAACTTTCGAAAAGCAAATCGATTTTGTTGGTATTTGCTTTTTATACTGCTATTTTTATACCCGGTCTAAGTAATATAAACAAGGATATATTTAGTTTAGTTCCGGCTTTGTAAAGGTCGAAAATACTGCAGATAAATATTTTTTTCTATAGGTGTTCATAACATGACCTAATTAGTTCATTTCCTTCAGTCCGTCTGTCCACCTGTCTGTAAACACGATAAAACAAAAAGACATAAGAAGCTGAAATTCTTGTCAAAGGTAGAACAAAAATTTGACAAGACAAAAAATGTTTTTTTTTAATAAACATTTTTTGTTTCGAACTTCATAAACTCAGTATATACCCGGTATCAGTTAGTTGTTATTTTTACTTGTTTATATGTTATATCTGATATTATTCTGGATCCATTTTTAATGATACATTTCTATTAGGAATTTGTGTAAAACCCGATACTAAGTCCTTCTATGCTCTAAATACATATCTTCGAAAAACTCAAAAATGATACGAATTAGGACTTTGTGTCCTTGAAGTAGTGTGCATCATCGAATTCGTCAGCCGGGAATCCGTTGAGATGTTGCACAAATTTTCAAAAAAGGTTTCTATGACCAAAAATGGTATTTTTGATAGACCACCTGTATATAGCTCCTAACATTGTATTTATAATTCTGCATACCATTGCCATTGTTATGGAATGCATTCATTCAATTGTTTGTAATTTTTTATTTTTGTTTTCTTTAATTGCTTTGTTTACAACAGAGCATTTATTATTTATTGTTAATGTTGACATAAATATTTATCCTAGAGGGTCAGAGCTATACATATAGTACATATTATAGTGATGTAACGAATATTCGCATTCGCGATTATTCTAATATTTTTTGACAATCGCATTCGCATTCGTATTCGCAAGAAACGATGCGAATGTTTGGCGAATGCATTTTACAAACAAAGAGGAAATTATGAATGGATGGATATGGAATGATAATACAACTGATAAGATTTATTAAATTTCAAATTGTGCCCCAATTCCTAGAACAATTATTTCTATTTTATAAATACGTATTTCGACTACAAGGTAGTCATCATCAGTATGAATTAGCTAATCGTAACTATCTGTGGAATATTTAGTCAGAGATATATTGCTCGTTGGTACTTTGGTGCATGTCTCACACGCGGTAATTCATACTGATGATGACCACCTTGTAGTCGAAATACGTATTTCTTTGAAATTTAATTTCAAAAAACCTCTTTGATTATTTTAATAATCTTTATAATGATAAGATTTATATGTTTTTATTTATTTATATTTGAATATGAAAATAAGGTGATTTTAGGTGATTTCGTGATTTCGCATAGCACTAGTGGTCCTTCCTTTGCGAGAATATTTTTTATCACACAACTTGCATTTCACATTTTCAGCGTCATAAATTATGAATAAGACTCATGTTTTTATATCATTTTGTCACTTTTGAATAACAGTTAAATTTGTTAAATGTAATAATACTAAACGAATATCATATCGACACAAAACAAATCGAATGAACTAACTTCTTTCAGTCAACCTGTATCGGCTGGGCTATGTTTGGTTTAAACATGGCATGACACGAAATGTCAAACCTGTCTAACATTTTACGCGCGCTTTATTTGAAAGTCAACATTCGCATTCGCATTCGCGAATATTGGAGATAAATATTCGAATTCGCGAATGTGAAAAATCCAACATTCGTGACATCACTAGTACATAATATACAAGTGTATATGGCTGCCTGTCTGCCTACATTGTATATTATTAGTTCGAATAAAGCTCTCATTCACACAGTTATAATTATTGTTTTTGTGTTGGTTTGTTCGTACACACATTCATTGTGTCTGTTTCTGTTTCATTTAATAATTACGTTCTTCTATTATACGTCATCTAAAATTATATTTTCTTCGTTCTAAAGTTTAATTGTTGTAATATTTGCACACACAATGCAAATTAAACAATTTCTATTAAGGTATATCCACACTGTGATCCTGTTCAGAATAGTATCTTAGTCCTTAGTAACCAATCCGAGTGGCTGGGCTGTCAAAGGTGTTCTGCTTGGAACTGGATGATTGCGAGTTCGATTCCCATCAGTTTGTCAATTAAATTAATTTTTTTTTTAATTAATGGGAGGTTAATTGACTAAACTGTCGGCGTTCGAATTTGAACGAAAGTAACCGGCTATGCTTGTGAGGGTTTTCTACAGTTTTCTTTCACGAACTTCAGATAAATATTGGCATAGTTACCATTTTTTGACATTTGATGCTTGATATAAAAAATCATACACATCTAGGGATGGGGAACGAACCCACGACTTCCGGCGTTCTAGACAAATGCTCTACCAACTGAGACCAATGCTCTACCAACCAACTGATTGGCATAGTTCCTATCAAAGTCGGCTGCAGCCACACAACCTGCGAAATTCCGAGCATGCGTACAAATTTTTCGTACTTTGTTGGTCGATAAAAAAGCCCTGAAAAGGTCTACTTGCCAGGCTTTGATCTCCTCTCCACTACTATTACTACAGTTGGTCTAACAAAAATTTAGCATCTTCTCTCAGGACAAACGTTTTAACTTGTCAGCAATGTTGTCAAATTTAGTGTTTTTCCCTTAAATTTAGTGGATTTAATAATATGGCATGCAACATGTAACGAGTTAAAATAAACATTTGGATTCTGAGTCGTTATATTCAACTAGAATACAAAAATACGACAATTCCAAGAATAAATCACCTAGATTTTGTACTAAGACTTGTTAAATCTACTAAATTTAGGTAAAAAATCCCCTAATCTGACACCATTTATTTAGCAAAGTGACGTCACAATCTAAGGTCCTTAGTATTTGTTAAATATCCTGGCAAAAAAACTAAGCTACCTGTAGATACCTGCAATGAGCTGTAAGGGGAGAATCTTGCAGACGCATGAAGAATGAAGTTGTATACTTGGTCTACAGGTTAATAAAATTATTACTTTATAACATATATATCTGAAAATTGCGTTAATGCTGTTTGAGAGACCTACCCCAAAAACATTAATTCAAAAGCGATGTAATCGATTCCACCACAGTGTCTTAACCTGCTACATGTAAACCTTGTTGAATTGGCTGAGCGACATGTCAAATCAAACACAAACACACACAAACGACTTAATTTAGTCGGATCATGTCAAGAAAGAAATTGTTTTCGGTGAGGTAACAGTTCCAAAGAAATGGGACTTCAGACTAAAGTTGAATATTAATTATTAATGTGATGACGACAATCGAAACACTTTGACATAGTGTGAATATGCCTTTATAGTATGTAAAAGCCATGAAGTACTTTCTTCGTAGATAAATCCTACGAAGTATATGGATCTGAACCAATTAAGGGTGTGGTTGTTTTCACGCTCATCAACTTTTGATAGAATTTGTGAAATATCCTATCAGATTAACTCCAAATATTGATTTTTGACTCCAAAGTGATTTTTTGAATCTATTTCAACTGTTTTAGTGATTTAGCATTTGAAAGTTCATAAAGGTTACTCAAAATCCTAAAAATTAAATCATATCTCACTTCGGCTTCCTTTTGAATGAAACATATGGCTTAAGTAAAATAATATTTAGATCAAGAGTGTTGTATACAAAGTGTTGCAAAAGTCAGAGCTTGCAAAACTTTTTTCCTCAAAAATTTCTTCTTTATTTTGAATTTCACGACCAAGCAAAGAGTGCGGTTGTGCTCAAAATCTAAATTTATAACGATGTGAGATAGAGAAAATGATTAAATACAAAAAACTCATGAAAAACATTCAACTTTAGTTTGCATTTTTCGTCAAACCCAATAATTTTAGCTTAAATATGGGAAGGCTTATAGGTAACACAAAAACTAAAACTAAGTCTAATGTCTAAAATAAATAAATGTTTCAAAATTCAAAACATGAGGAAAAAAAATTTGAAAAATTTAATCAAACGATCAATTTGTGAAATAGCCCAAACTCTCTGTAGCAGCTATGAAATTTAATGACTATACGAACCCACTACGTATATGCAACATTTAAATGATAATAAATTTTTTAATAACACAACACAAAAATATGAACAACATAAATAGTCATTAATTTTAATTTGACATTATATATGGTTACATTATTTTTACATATTTTCTAGGTAAAAACTCGAACACACTATATTCTATGTGACCTGTATATCGTATGTGTGACGTACACGTGTTCATCCTTCGCCGTTGACACATATAAAAATATATAAAAGATCACGTAAAAAGAAAATTAAAAGCATATTTTTAGAAAAATATCCGGTTTATTTTAATGTAAAAACAATGTAAAATGCTTTTCATCGCGAAATAAATGGATACGTTAGAAAACGCGGTATATATATAAATATATATATATATATATCGCTGTTCTGAAATTCATTCAGGAAAACTATACCACGGTGTAAAGCTGCAAAAAAACAAACAAAAAAGTTTTATAAATTTTTTCGATTTGACGCTTAGTTTTTGAGATATAATTAATTAAACATTATTAATAAATTCAAGCAATCACATTTACAATTTTGAAGTTTTGCGGGTGTCGCTACACTTATTGAGATCTCTGATTGTCGCTACTTTAGCATGCTCTACTGTGCTCTATGAATATCGGCATAGTTTCTATGATAGTCGGCTGTAGCCGCATATCCTACCAATTTCTAGTCTATACACAAAAATTCCTTCCACTCCAATCACATCCTCACATCCTTAGGCATCACAATGGACCTTATGATCGAAGTGTAGCCCGTCCAGAGCAGCCTTTACAATCTATCTATCTAAACGCATTTTAAATGAACTCACTATGTACACGGTATTTAATCAATTGACTCAGTTAGTTGTTATTTTCCCTTGTTAATGAAAAATAGTCGTTTTTTTTTCTTTTGACTAAAATGTAAGTAATATTATTTATTACCTACAGTACATCCGCCAGTATATTTTCATAGTGTTATTTATTATCCTTGACATAAATTATAGTTATTTTCCAATATAAAGTAATTGATTTTTCTATTTTTATGAGAAAAAAAAACATAACAAAAATTCATCACATCTGAATAGAACTAAAAACAAAAATTCGTTACGCAGGAGCTGCTTCAACTTAGCGAATTTCCTTAGAATAAATCACTCTCTAGTGATCACAATTTTAGTATGATCAAAATGAAATGTCATATATGATTTTAGCATTTGCAAGTCCAATTTTCTCAATAAATGACATACGTCGAGGCGAATGGGGGGAGGTATCAAAAAAGAAGAAAACACAAAATATAAAATATCTCTCTTAATATTAGAACAATCGAAAAATGCGTAAGGAATAAAGTTGTATAAAATCAAATTTGCTACAATTCATCACTTTATCATTTTTGCTCAAACTCTAATGTGTACAGAGATATTAAGGAATTTAATTTTCAATATTAAACCGTCAATATTTCTGTAAATATTATTGTTACAGAAAAAATGATAAAAAACAAAATTACAGTAAAACTTAGTACCTACAACTTTACTTCTTATAAATTTTTCGATTTTTCAAATTTTAAGGGAGATATCTCAAATTTTATGTTTCCCCCTCCCTCTAAACCCCCCTCTGGTTCCTCTGGTCCGATTTTACCCATTAACGAACTTGACCTTTTGAATATCAAAAGCGCCTCAAACCAAATCTCATCCCGATAAAATGAAAACTGTGACCGCTAGAGTGATGACAGACACATATATATATATATATATATATATATATGTATATATATATATATATATATATATGTCCATAGATATATATATATAAATTTTTCAGATGGTGATTTTTGACATCTACTAGGTAGGATCGATGGACATTTGAAGAAATTTTTGCGAAATTTTGACTTCGGTACGGGACCAATAGCTCTATTTCCTTTCAGGAAATTCGCTAAAATATATTTTAAAAAAATTCGTTACGCAGGAGCTGCTTCAACTTAGCGAATTTCCTTGGAATAAATAAATTACTCTCTAGCGGTCACAATGTTAGTCTGATCAAAATGAAATGTCGTGTCTGATTTTAGTATTTGCATGGCCAATTTTATTAATAAATAACATACGTCAAGGGGAAAGGGGGGCATAAAGATAGAAGAAAACACAAAATATAAAAAATCTCTCTTAATATTAGAACAATCGAAAAATGCGTAAGAAACAAAGTTGTAGAAAATCATGTTTGCTACAATTCATCACCTTATCTTTTTTGCTCAAACTCTAATGCGTCCAGAGATATTGAGGAATTTAATTTTCAATCTTAAACCGTCAATATTTTTGTAAATATTAGGGTTACAGAAAAAATGATAAGAAACAAAATTACAGTAAAACTTAATACCTACAACTTTACTTCTTATAAAATTTTCGATTTTTCGAATATTAAGGGAGATATGTCAAATTTTGTGTTTCACCCTCCCTCTAAACCCTCCTTTCCCCTGGTCCGATTTTATCCATTAACGAACTTGATCTTTTGAATACCAAAAGCGCTTCAAATACCAAATCTCATTCCGATAAAATGAAAACTGTGACCGCTAGAGTGATGACAGACACATATATATATATGTATATATATATATATATATATGTATATATATATATATATATATATATATATATATATATATATATGTCCATAGATATATATATATAAATTTTACAGATGGTGATTTTTGACATCTACAAGGTAGGATCGATGGACATTTGAAGAAATTTTCGCGAAATTTTGACTTCGGTACGGGACCAATAGCTCTATTTCCTTTCAGGAAATTCGCTAAAATGCAATATATACTCTATCGAATATCGTCTTCTAAAATTCAAAAATATTCCCTGAAATAGAAGTTTCGGTAGGAGCATTGATAAATATTGGGTAGTAGTGGAAGCGGTGGGAAATTGAGTTGATTATTTTAGTCTTCAAATATAAATAAGTTGAAAAACAATTTTAAGTATAAACAATAGAAAATGATATAAATAATTTTTTTTTCAATAATCTTTTATTTAATGAATTAGAAAGTATAAAATAAAATTATTTCCCCGAGTCACCAATACGTGACTATAAATAAAAGCTTAGGACGAACATTTAGAACCTGTGCCCGCAAAGCTTTTACTTATAGTCAAATATTAGTTATTCGGGGAAAAATATATTTTCTACATTTTAGTTGATTAAATGAATGATTGTTTTAAAAATAATTTTTACCTGTAATTTTTTTTAAATTAATTGATTTGTGCCTCATTAATTCGGTTTTCGAAAAAAAATTTCGAATAAAAGTTGTTACTCTATTTATAATGAATAACTTTTATCCGAAGGAATTTTTTCGAAAACCGAATCAATAAAGCACAAATCAACTAATTTTAAAAAATGACATCAACTTTTGTGGTCCATAGAACAGCTAGTTTTACATCAACAACGAGATACATTATAGAACGTGATATTTTCATTTAAGATGTGTCTCTTAATTTTCGGTAAGTGAATTAAAATTTATCTTAAAATAATTTTCCATTAGACTGGTTATTATGGATTAAAATGTTCCAAACATAAAATTTAATTACTCGTAAACAATTTTGTTTGTGTTTGATTAACATAGATAGATAATTTATTCCTTTTAACACAAAAAACCCTTTTTCGATACCATACCAAGGATAATATCAGTAAAAAATATCAGTCAAAACAAACAATTAATGATAAAGGTGTTACATTGTGAAAGGTATTTTGTTACACTTGTTTTTTTTCTGTGTGTGTGTGTGTGTTGATTACTACAATTACAAAACTTTGTTCATCTATAATATTTATATTGAGTGTTTTCCTAAGTATATCCACTTCGGAAAGCAAAACTAATAAAAGCTTACTGCCAAGCTACTTTTGATGAAAAAAGTTTTTGTACACATGATATCTGAAGAGTTTTGTTATCAAACCAGAGTTTGTCGTATTATCGAAAGTATTTCTTAGAATTAGGGGTTGATGGGATTGTAATTGGAATACAATGTGCTGCTGGTAAATGAAGTTGGTTAAAAGTTAACATGGAATACAAAATAATAAATTTCTCTTCTAATATTAGTTAAATCGAAGAGTTTATGATAAGTAAAGTTGTAGGAAATATATATTACTACAATTTATCTACCAATCATATTTTCTGTAAATCTAATATTAACAAAAATATTTACAACTTTAAAATTTTAATACTTATCTAAACATAGTATAAAAAGGAATCGCCTACTTATCCGTATGTTTATCCGTTAACTCCTTCTAAACCACGCAACGGATTTTGAAACGGTTTTCACCATCATGTAGATGAGTTTTTTCCGGGAGGTTTACATGTATAGTACATCCTAATTAAAATTTTGTATGTGTAAATAATAAAGATATGTCGGAACCAAGTCGAAAAAAATGTATATTCATGGCTTACGTATTTAAGTGAATACACCAAAGTTACATATCACCTTAGTTACATATTATACAAAAGTAACGAAATTTTGTTTAAACTCTCACATGTGAGGTGTTGTAATAGATACTTCTCTTTGAAATATGGTAGAGTGTTGGGGCTTGCTGCTCTTCTACCGTGGATCGATCCGGGAAAGCAGTACCACCGGAATCAGCCGTTTTAATACAATTCAAAAATATTTGGTGCATTATTTATTGCTTTATTCGTATAGATGTTCAGACGCGTTACTCAATCTGTCAAAAATCATATTTTTAACGATACACCAGCTTTTATACTCAATGAGCAGTAACCAAATGTATATAAATAACCGTGCGAAGCCGGGCTGGGTCCGGGCTAGTAATTAATATAAGACGTATCACCATGATTACTTAATTTTATTATGAAAGAAAAACAACCTGTATTTATTTTTAGGACAAATCGTGTTTGTTTTTAAAGTTTTTAAAGTTAATGTATTTTCGTTCTTTGATCATAATAAATAAATATTTAAAAAAACCCTTTTTATATAATTAAATTTGAAAATATGTGTTATAATTAATAATTATTAATTATTAATTCTCTTTTTGTTGATTATTAATTTTGTAAACTTTTGTAAACATTACTTTCGTTAAGTAGTAATAATAATTTGTTTTTTTAATTAAAATTAAAGACAGAAATTGGACAACTTTTAATTGAAGGTGAAACATAGGTATTATTTTATTTTGTAGTTACAATTTCCCTCTGCCTGAGTATTGTACTCTATTCATACTTCCATTGAAAATAAGTTTTAAATGATAAATAGTATACTTTTTATCCCGTTTTTATCTCTAGAAATATTTTAAATCCATATCCAAAACAATTGGCCAATGAATGTTTAGAAAATATACATCAAGTTTCAGATAAATAGCTTTATAATTCAATCAAATACTGATATGAAAAAATTAACTCGTCAACTAGGAATCGAACCTCGGGCCTCTGGAAATCTAGTCCAGCGTGCTTACCGCTACAACAAAGACGACTGTGATGTAAGAGCCAACTTTTCCATATTATTCTTATTTTTATTTTGACAGTATTATTTCTGTCGAAATTATTATTCATATGTATTTATTTGTGTATACTTAAGCGTCAACAATACAATGTTTGTCCAATTTCCATTTAGGTTACGTAAGGCAAATAGTAGAAGACAAGCGTATACCATATAGACAAATGTCTTTGAATTTTTTAATCAAATAATGATATGAAAAAATAAACTCGCTTTATAATTCATTTATTTTTCACAAAACCACATTGTACGCCCTATTCTACCTGTACGCAGTGCTCTACGAATAATAAATTTGACATCCAACTCCTCGATAAATGGATAACTTTAAGTAAGAAAAAACAGAGGTATGTTGCTTAAGGAATGGGGAATGGGGAATCTCTTGCCATGCGTAGACCCATTCCATCATTAGAAGTATGTTTTTCTACTTCTAAGGATCATATTGTATATACATAGAGTGTCAAAAAAAGGATTTTGTATATTATTTAAATTGTGTGTTTTTTATGAATTTATAAAAAAATATGAATTTATAAAATTATTAAATGAAAAACTGAATAATTTAAAAGTTAATTTATTGGAAAATGTTTTTATATGTCAAAAACGGTATATATTTGAACAAGTGGTATTCATAGTTCAATTTAAATTATACTTGAGCATTTATGTTTTTCAATTATGTACAAGAAGGTACTTTTTTTTTGTTGAAAGTGTTTGAAACTAAAATCATTATAAATACGGTTTTTTTCTAATCGGAACGCGAAACATTCAGCTATGAATTGGTTATATTATTTAATTACCGTAAAAACTAATCGAAAGAAGTTTTTCATACATAATGTAAACAAACATTATATATAAAAAAAATCTTAAGGGTCGATCCACACTATAGTGCCGATCACAGTTCGTTCTCGTTCCGAACTCGGTCTGGTAAAATATTATCAAGTTCATATTCATATTATAATGCCCATCACGGTTCATTCTCGGTCCGATCTCGGTCTGATAATATTAAGCGGTAACATACGCTTCAGTGGGTAATAGCGATAATAAAAACTACCTTAATCTTTAATATTTTCTTTTTCAAAATAGAATTCGAGTACAGAATCAAGTAAAGAAGGACTATGAATACACCATAAAACTTTGAAGAGTATAATTCATTTACTCACTTCATAAAATCAATCAAATTTGAATGAATGGTTGGTTTGCTATAATAATAATACAAAGTAAATTTACTAAAATAAATTAAAATGTGTGTACTTAAATTAATTAATTAATTAATTAATTATAATCATATTTAATATTTAATATTGAATATACAAAACCAACTTCAATGTTCAATTGAATTTATAAAATGGATAAGTATTTATAGAATGTTTCGTCAAGGCATGAAGAAAATGTAATAGTCCATGCGGTGAATATAAAGATAGGATATTTAGTAGTAAATTACTTAATGCTGATTTAGTATAAATTTTAATGGTGTAGAAAAATTTGCCAATGCTAGAGCGGCGATGCGAGATTATATTGTCGAAAGTCGAAAACAGACTTAAAAGTTTTAACATAGTTCCCTAACAATTTGTTGATGCCCGTCTATGAACTAGATGAAAATATTTCAGCTTACTTAGGACAGACTTGTAAAATAGATTGTAAAATACATGAAGAACTACAAAATTATTCGTTACTTAGATAGATAGATTGTAGTGGCTGCCCTGGACGGGTTACACTTTGACCATAAGGTCCATTGTGATGCCTGATAGGAACTATGCCGTTATTCATCTGGAGTTCGTGAAGGAAACTGCAGAAAACCTCCATAAGCATAGCCGGTTACTTCGTTCTTGTCCATACGCCGACAATTTAGTCAATTAACCGCCCCTTTTTTTTCTTAATAATTGGCAAACTGCCGATGTCGGGATTCGAACCTATAACCTCCCAGTTCCAAGTAGACATAACGCCTTAGACCGCGATTCTAATTAACTTTTGGTCGTCTTTCGATAAATTATTGATTATAGACGCTTAATTTACTTTTATCCACGAAAAAGGAATTTTTTCGCTGTTACTTTACTATATATCGGAAACAAAGCTCTGTTTTGTGTGAATAGTAGAAAGATTAACAGTAATTTGAAAAAACTAACATCATCAAATTTAATGTTTCCGTGACGCTAGAAAACAATCACAATTATTACTTTTGTTAGTTGTACAAATTGTCAATCCGTATAAATGGTAGCAATAAAAAACTATCAAACTTTGTAAGAAAAAACTACAACCGAATTTAAAAAAATTCTATATATTTTGATTAAATAATTTAGCATTAATTGAGTAGGTGCCAAATTTTCTCTAATTGGTACCAGCTTTGAAAGGTAACTGCTTATTATGTATACGAACGAACATTTCAACATTGTTATTTCTGGATAAGGCCTTTTTTTCGTAATGAGTTTTAATATTAAAATATGTTTTATTTAATTCTATTTAAGTATACAATAAACCGCTGGCTAGAGCTATGACGTCACTATATATATATATATCGCACAGGTTCGTGTAGAGGTTGGAGAGGGTTGAATTTGTCAAAAATATTCTAGCAAAAAATTTTGGAGTGAATTCTTGTTATTAACAATTTATTTGGTTTTAGTACACAATGTCTTGTTTTTACACCAATACACAAAACAATATTAGTGTACATGAGTTTGCTTCAGTCTACGAATAGGGTTTTCCCACTTCAACATTAATAATTTCTGCTGCCACGGAAGAGTAATTGTGCAAGTATAGCAGGGAATAGATTTCTGACCCAATAAGTCCAACAAGATTACTGTGTAAGCATTCCGTCACAGGCCAATTGTAATTCAGCATTACACAATTAAATCCATCGGGCATACAGTGGCAAGCGACGTTCCAAACGTGTTGACGGAGAATGTTTAGGAGGTTTTCACGAAAAATCTATGGCATGAACCCGACCTGCTCCTTTCTTCTTTTTATATAACATAAACAAGGGTATATTAACTTTAGTCCCTACTTTGTAACTGTTGAAAATTTGGATCGCAGGTGTTCATAAAATGGCCTAATTAATCCATTTCCGCAAAGTTGTCCGTCCGTCAGTCCATAAACACGACTTCTAGAGCTAGAGCTTAAAAGAAAGTTCGTGAACTTGGACCATTTGAGCAAAATGGGCAAAATTGTTTATCTTTGAAACCGTAGAGATAGAGCAAAAGTTTAAAGACAAAAAGTGTCAGACCAGCAGCGATGCGTCACCACGCGCTCGTTCAATAAGTTTTGCATAGATGACATTACATATAACAAATCAGTTTTAAAAACATGCTCAAAGATGACAGTACATACACAGGTTCACAGGTATATACCGGATATTTAAGCAATTATTTGTTATTTTTGCTTGTTTTTTATTTGAAGTCGGTTAAAAGTAGTTTTATTTACTTCACTGCAGAAGAGGTATGCATTAATTGTATCCTGTAATAACATTTGTTTGTTTGTTTTGTAATCAGTTGTCTCTAACATCCGTACTTATAATATACAGACTGTGTTGGAATACTTTTCCAATATAGAATCAATGTTTAATATTATTTATTACTGGCAGGCCGTCTGGTTACTTTGCGGAGTCAGTCAGTACACTTGTAATTAGTACACACTCACTCTTAATTGAGTCAGTACACACTCTTAAATGACAAACAAACTACCATACGCATATGAGATGACTACATGTGTACTGACTGACTCCGTACAGTAACCAAACGGCCTGCCAGTAATAAATAATATTTAACATTGATTCTGTACTGGAAAAGCATTCCAACACGGTCTGTATATGTTATAATATATGTTAATGAAAATTCGTATCTATATTATTATATAAATGTGTATGTATGTATGTATGTATGTATGTATGTATGTATGTATGTATGTATGTATGTATGTATGTATGTATGTATGTATGTATGTATGTATGTATGTATGTATGGTAGCTGTGATAATTTGATAATGATGTTTTCCATGTCATTTCTCTGCTCTTTGTTTTAATGGAAAACTTTATTACTTGATAGAACATAACAATGATAATTACTATATTACAATTCATATCGAAACAGAACAGATGTAGTTAGTTCATACAGGCTCTTTATAGGGACTACAGACGTGCAACCTGTGCAGGAACATTTTAAGGACAAATGAATGTTCGATAGTAGGTTGCTAGTCTGTATAGCTGTTGCAGAACAAAATTACATGTCCTTGATCTGGTTGCTGTAAAAATCAAAATTATTTGATATTTTGTGGGAGGAGTTTAATGTTGCTGTACAAGTTTCTCGTGTGTAGCGATATTTGCAACATATTATCTAAAATTCTATGTTTTCCTAATATTTTTTACACAGATTGATTACTTTATTATATACTTTATTTTTTGTATTGATAACAACAAACTTGAAAAAACTGTAGAGATACATACAAATAAACTAGTAGACATATAAACTACAAATTAAATGAGATAGATTAATATAGAGTAATTAAGATAGAGTAATAAAGTAATAGAGTAGTGTTCCCAATTTTGGTTACACGTCTGTAGGTAAAATATTTTGTAGGCGGAGTTCAATATTGCTGCATAATGTTCCACGTTTGTAGCCTACTTTAAGGTGCAATAATCAATCTATAGTTTAATCATTTTACAGTGATCAACAATAAATAAAACAAGCGAAAATAACAACTAATTGAGTTCATTGTTTAATTAATCTGTATATATGGATAAATTATCAATGCTTGAACTGTTTATTTTGCTTCTACTCATGCATAGATGTATAAAAATATGATTTGTACTGTTAAAAAGACTTTGTATAGGGTCTTTCAATAAGGATGCTCAATTTTTATATGTAAATCATGAAGAATAGATATATTAGGAGAGCGAACGTAATGATAAAAAAACGCTCAAGAATTGGTGTAACTATCTTTTATCAGTAGGGGTCACAGGTCTCAGTGCCGTACGGAATTTAAATGTTTAAATGTAGGCGCCAAGAAATCACTTTCATTCAGTTAATAAGAAGTCTTAGTTTTATAGATAATAAAAAATTGTTTTCGATTATCAAGTAATAATTAAATAAATATTAATAATAGAGAATTCTTAATAATCTGCAATAAATTAAAAGATGAAAAATCATAGTGATAATTGCAATTAATAATTACAAATATATGTTTGCAATACTATCATATATTAGATAAAGAAAGAAGATGACAACCGGTAATTACAGACCATATTCCTTTCGTAAATGCAGACACGCATTCCTAACCTTAAACAACCTTCCACTCATAGATATATAACAGTATATCTATGCTTTCCCTGTACAACATCGTCCCATTTTTTCACATTTATAAAATTAAACAATTTTTATACTTACAATTTTTATTTGTAAGATGTGATAACCGTTGATTTTAATATGTAATAATAATAATAATTCCGTACGGGCACTGCCGCTAGTGGCGAAAATAATAACTATGATCTCTACACGTTTTTGAGGACACAAAAACAGACGAATTGCCTATGTCGTTCAATCTCCTAATATATCTATTCTTCATGATGTAAATAAAACAAGTTGTGTGTGAGATATCCTCTCAATTTTTATTTTATTTAAATGTGAAATAACGTTTGTCAAATATCCGCCGCGGGTTTTTTTGGTGGCACGTATTCGGGAGATCCAATTTTGGATGACTTTATCGCATATATTTGGCTGAAATTGCTGGATGTCGTTCGTTATGTTTACTTTGAGGGTATCAATTGTTTGCGGCTTATTCGCAAAGACCTGCAATTTTTAGATTTAAGCCACATATTAGAACCACATGTTATTGGTTTCCATACCACCCAGTTAAGACCACAAAAAATTGCTTATCATCAGTCTATAGCCAGTATGCCAGCTTCGTTTTTGAAGACGATGCCGTCAGACAAAAATACGCACCAAACAGTAACTTTCTCGGGATGCATTTGGTGCTGGTGAATCTCCCTAAATACAACAAGTTTGCTAGTTCACTACATCCAAAAATGTACCTCGTCGTCAAAGATGATTTTTTTTCCTTGTCGCTGAAAGATGATGATTAAACGGAGCACTGATTTTAATAATAAAAACTAGCTATTTATATCTTCTTTTTTTTATATTAGAAAATCTATTTATTTATTTAAACTATATGAATTATTTTAGCCTATTAAAATATCCTTTGTTCATTCGTGACCCGATATCTCTGTCACATGTTAATTTGAATGAACCTATAGTGAAGCCGGGACAAATTTGTTGTTACCTCCTATAGCGTATCTCATTTATTTGATAACTTCATTTCCATTGGGAAATTAAAAATTTTTTTCTTCTATTTTAATTCTGTTTTTTTTTTTCAATTTTTTTTTTTTTATCTAGTCAAAATGTATTCAGTCAACAGAAAAAATTGGTATAAATTAAAAGAGAAGTGATTCAGTAACCTCATGTGAACAAATTTATAATGTTATACAGAAAAAAATTATATTCGAAAAAAAAAAACTAACTGAAATACACGCTTTTATTAGTAGAGAAAACACTATAAAAAAAATAAAGTAAATGAAATTCTGGGGTGAAGCACTCACACGACCTTAATATACAGAGTTTAACAAATTGCTTTAACGTACATTATTGAATTCAACATTTGAGACGTGTATATATATACATAGATAGATCGATTGTAGAGGCTGCCCTGGGCGGGCTATACTTCGACCATAATATGGGCTACGGACGTGAAACCTGTGCTGGATCATTTTAAGGACAAATGAATGTTCGGTAGTAGGTTGCTTGTCTTTATAGCTGTTGCAGAACAAATTACATGTCATTGAACTGGTTGCTGTAAAACTCAAAATTGTTTGATCTTTTGTGCGAGGAGTGTAATGTTGCTGTATATATTTCTCGTGTGTAGTGATATTTGCAACATATTATCTAAAATTTTATGTTTTCCTAATATTTTTGTATGATTTATTACATAGATTGGTTACTTTATATACTTTTGTTATTTTTATACTTTATTTTGTGTATTGATTATAATATTTTTTTGTAAAAATTTTTTACAAAATACATTCAAATTAATAAACTAGAGATACATACAAATAAATTAGTTAGTAACTAGTGGATAAATAAACTACAAATTAAATGAGATAATGAGGTAATAAAGTAATAAAGTAATAAATAATGTACCCAATATTGGTTGCACGTCTGTAGGCAAAATATTTTGTAGGCGGAGTTCAATGTTGCTGCACAATGTTCCGCCTTTGTAGCCTACTTAAGGTCCATTGTGATGCCTACGGTTGTGAGGATGTGAGTAGAGTGGATGGAATTTTTGTGTATAGACTAGGAATTGGTAGTATTCATCTGGAGTTTGTGAAGGAAAGTGCAGAAGACCTTCTCAAGCGTAGCCGGTTACTTCGTTCTTGTCCATACGCCAACAGTTTAGTCAATTAACCGCCCCCCTTTTTTTCTTAATAAATGACAAACTGCCGATGTCGAGATTCGAACCCATAACCTCCTAGTCGGCCACTTGGACTGGTATATTGGATCACTATGTATGTAGTGGATATAAAGATTATTGCGATAATCAAAGAAAACTCTAGGTTTTTTTGAAATTAAATTTCAGTTTTTACCATAATTCCTACAACAATTATTTGTATTTTATAAATACAAATATTTCGACTACAAAGTGGTCATCATCAGTATGAATTAGCTAATCGTGACTATCACCGTGAGATACGCACCGAATTAGCAACGAGTAACGTATCTTTGACTCCATATCTCGGAGATAGTTACGATTAGCTAATTCATGCTGATGATGACTACTTTGTAGTCAGAATACGTATTTATAAAATACAAATAATTCTTCTAGGAATTGGGGCAAAATCTGAAATTTAATACATAGTGGAATATATTTAATAAGAAAATTAAATATGTAAGTTATTTAGCTTAAAATTTCTTGAGCTTAATTTATTTCGTTTATGAAAAAATATTAGATCCGAAGTTGTTTGTATTTTTGTAAGGAAAAATCATGTAACTTAAATTATCGCTCTATGTCTAAAGAGAAGATTTCTAAAAACCCAAAAATTTTGTATATATGAACAGTGTATTTGTCTGCGTGCTGCGTATGTGTGTATATGATTATATAACACAGTGCTGGAATGTCCTTAAATACGTTTTATTTTAAAGGCCATGGTTCAATGAAATATTGATCCAATTTCCATTGCTTGAACCAAAATTAACAAAATTAATGTCTATTCTTCTCTTAACTAATTCATATACCAAATTATCGATCTATACAATTATTATGTTTCTTTGTCTATCGATTATTTAATTCTTACTCTATGTGGAAAAAAGACGTTTCAAGTTTAACGAATGTTTCCTTTTCCGAAAAACACAAGGTACAGTACATTATTTTTAAATAAACTAAATAAATATTTTTAAAAAAAAAACACGCAAAATACTAATACATCAAAATATAAAATACAATTAATACAAAAATGCACTAATTTATCATAGTACCGCTATTTTATTCTTTTTACTCGAAATGAAAAATAAGAGACCTAGAAATATTATGAAATTAAATGAAATATATATATATATATATATATATATATATAAAAGAAAAAATAGTAGTTTATTATTTTCTTTTTATTATATTTCATAAAACTATATTTTCATAAAATACAAATAATTAAGTAAAAACAAGGATATATATATATGTATATATATATATATATATATATATATATATATATATATATATATATATATATATATATATATATATTTATAATGTTTTTAATCTATTTTTAGATAATTAATGAATATTACGACTACTTTTTATTCAGAAACAAAATGTATTGAATAAATCAATATTAACTTTTTTTTTAAGTTTAAATATTTAATACTCTAATTGTGTTTCATACATAAACTATTTTTGTCCTAATTTATTCGTATTGTTATGAATACCTATTTACTAGATGTTCGAGAATAATCTAAACAGGTGAAAATAACAAATATCTGAGTTAGTTGCTTACATACCAGTCCCCGAGCGGTCTTAGGCGTTATGTCTGCCCAGTATGCAGCACTTGGAAACTGGGAGGTTATGGGTTCGAATCCCGACATCTGCAGTTTGTCAATTATTAAGAAAAAAAAAAGGGGGCGGTTAATTGACTGTCGGCGTGTGGACAAGAAGTAACCGGCTATGCTTGAGAAGGTTTTCTGCAGTTTCCTTCACGAACTCCAGGTGAATATCGGCATAGTTCCTATCATAGTCGGCTGCAGCCGTGTATTCTACCAATTCCTAGTCTATACACAAAAATTCCTTCCACTCACATCCTCTCATCCTTAGGTATCACAATAGAACTTATAGTAGAAATTTCACCCGTTAGCGTGAGACCGGATATATCGATTTTGTCCATTCACGAACTTGATCTTACTTTTTATTTTAGCATTAGAACACACACACACAAAATTTCAGCTCGTTTTGAGTTATGTGGTAATGGACTAATTAGGTTATTTTATAAACACCTACACTACAAAAATCATGCACATCTGGAAAAGTTTCTACTTAGATTCATGAAACACTTTTTACAGCAGTTTTTTAAGGTATATTATTTAAATTTCCTAATAAATTGAATTTTTGTTGACTTCGAGAGTTGAGACAGAATTTATTCAAGTAGTAAAACTTATACCGGTATTTCGATTGCAACAGAATCATTGTCAGTATGAAAATTTCGTATAACACATTATAGATAAAAATTAAGCATTGCGAAAAAACTTTTTAATTTTTAAACATACTAAATAGACCTTTAACGTGTTCAAAGAATAAGGATTAGATCAGATTTTAAAAATTCGATTTGCAATCGAAATACCGATATTTTTATTGTATTTTTTAAATAATACTCTTTATTAAATACAATGATACAAAAATACAATGTGGTATAAATTTTATTATTTGAATTACTAGTTAATTTCGGTAATAAAACTGTTTAACACTTTTCGTAGAAATAAAATTAAAAAAAAAACTATCGAAATCTTCCCGAAACATAAATTTAATTCCAAAACTTAATACATAATATAAAACTATGAAATTCTGAAATTTATTTCAAAGAAGAACAAGAATAATCAAATAAAACATTTCGTATAAAATAATAAATCAAAAGATCCCTTACATAGATATAACATCTTAAAAGAATAAAACATAATAAATGACATGGTATAAAGTTTGATTCTGATGACAACGAGAAGGGCTTCGACATCAATTTGTCGAACAACACACAGACACAAACACACAACATAACACATTGCAAATAACAAGTTGTTTTTATTTCACCTAACAAATATCTTGTTTTTTTTTTGTTAGAAAAATTGATTACTTAATTTGTTCACAAAAAATAACAAATGTGCATTTTATACATTACGAGTCATTGGACGCTTGACTTAATAATATTTATTACATATCAGTAATAAATATTATTTAGTAAACTAAATAATATTTATTACATATCAGGTTGTAGACCAAGCAAAGAAAGATGGAAAATGGGCAAAATATTATAAAAATTATATTAGTGAACATTGGTTTCGAATGATGTCAGAATTAACATATAAACAAGTGAAAATAACAACTAACTGAGTTAATTGTTTATATACCCGATGTTTATACTGAATTTATGAAAGAAAGTTTCAAACAAAACTTGTTTATTTTTAGAAACGGAACATTTTTTTAAATATTAGGTTATCAAATGCGAGAACTCTAAAATTTCAAATTGCCCTAATACCTAGATCATTTTTTGTATTATAAATACGTAATTCGAATACAAAGTAGTCATCATCAGTATAAAGTTAGTCATAATTTACTCTTTGACAATTAAAAATAGATAGAAAATCGAAATCAATAGACAAACATTTCACCAGTTTCACCAGTGTCACCAAATTAGCAACGAATAACATGAGACAATATCAGAGTAAGTTTAATAAGAGTGATGTTAACAAGAGTAAATTGAAATAAAGTAATTTAAACAAGAGTAATTTCAATAAAATTTATTATATTTTAATTTATTTTGTTTAATTTATTATTTATTTTTATTTTCGTTTATTGATTTCGATTTTCTATCTATTTTTATTTGTCAAAGAGTAAATTACGACTAGCTAATTTAAACTGATGATGACTACTTTGTAGTTGAAATACGTATTTATTATTTTGTTCTATCTCTTACGGTTTCATAGATAGATAGTATTACCCATTTTGCCCAAACATGGTCCAATTTTGCCCATTCACGATCTTATTTTTTAGCTCTAGAGCTCTAGGACACACACACTCAAACCAAGGTGAATTCAAAAAAAACATGCTCGGTTTTTTTTGTTTATTTTGTTGTCTGGAGTATGCTTCTGCATAGTAAGTCTCGCATTTTCGCAACACCCTGTATACAAGGTTTAAAAATTCATTGTGGACATCAACACACACTCTATATAGATTTTTGCCTGTACATAGAGGTTATGTGGCGTTCATACTGGATATTATATAATCAAACATGTGTATAGATATAGGCGGGGGAGCGAGTATAGGAAATTGATCATTTTATACTATAAAAGAACATAAAACTAGATGATAGTCGTTGTTTGTTGGTCGATGGAAAAACCACTCCTTTATATTGCTTTCGGTTTTTCCTTTCTTCTTTTTTTTTTTAATATATAAAAACAATAATCTTGACGATGTGAATAGCTGACCTACATGATCTAATAATTTGTTAAGGTCACGTCTCATATCATTATGATACTGTTCATTAACTTTTGGGTTTTATTTTCAAGAACCCTACACTGCAGGACTTTCAAATACACGTTCGATTCAAGAAATTAACGAATAGGAAAAGTACTTCAAATAAAATAAAAAAGTTTTATATTTATTTACTTACAAAATTGATTAAAAAACTAACCACAACCCAAATATTTAGCATTGTTTTAGATCAGTAATCAACCACGGTGCCGCGGCACTTTTGTGTGCCGCCAAATATATAGTAAAGTATTAACCAACATAAAAACGAAAAAAAAAACGAGACAGTTAAATGTAGAAGACGATATGAGAGTAGCATTGTCATTTTTACGACCAAATATAAATGAATTTATCGAAAAACATCAAGCTCAAATTTCTTATTAAAAGTATTCTTATTATTAACTTGTAATGAATCACTTAATAAACATACTGTTGTTTTTGTAGTACATATTATTTTATTTTACATTCAAAATTATTATCAACTATTTTACACAGTGTATTATAGGTAAGTAAACAACTTTTAAACTTATCTTTTTCTTTGTGTGCCGTCAAATTTTGAAATCGTTAAAAGTGTGCCGCGACAAAAAAAGTTTGAGAATCACTGTTTTAGATGATTGCATGTCGTTCTATAACCGTCAATAAACTTTCGTCGGATCTGTAACTACTATAAAGTGCATTCCTTAAATGAAAAATTGTGGAAATCCTCGACAGACTTAGTTGAATAGAGATAAATCAACTAACTGCCCTGGACCCAGCAGAATTGTTTTTTTTTAGAAAAAGCATTTTTTCTTCATATGAAATACTCACAGCGATTTAATCCACATGACAGAAATCAAACTTGGCCAAAAAAGTGTTGGGCCGTAATGTTAGCAACAATTTTATATTATTCTTAATAGAGAACTGCCTTGTATAGGGAAGTTATGCTAATCGGTCCGAAAATCGAAATCAATTTAAGTCAACAGAGTCGATTAACACCTTTTTTGGAAAGATATCTATGTGTGTGTGTGTGTTCGTTAACCGTAGGCATTTTTTTCGTTCACAAAATCTGGAGAACCCAAAATGATACCGACTATAATTGTCCAAGCAGGGACCGTAAAAAAACGGTGCCCACTTAATTAGGGGATGAAACTTTTGTAAAAGAAAGTACATATAGTGTCAATCATTTACTGAGAAAACGCTGCGAGATACAACAGCGAAGCAACCAACCCAAAATCTGTATCGCGCATTACCTTTTTCTGCCAAATTTTCGAGAAAAACACATCAATTTCTGATATCTATAGATATGAAAAAAAGTTTGATACAAAAGGTGTTGGAAATAATAATAGTATGAAAAAAAGTATTGATGATTCTATAATTATCAAAGAAAAAACTTTATATAACATATTTGGGGGTGAGTACACCGCTATCGGATCAGGTTCTCACTAGGTTGCCAAGGCAAATGTTTGAAGTCACTATATGTACTATCGTTTCTGAAAGTTTCACCCCCTAATTAAATGGGCACTGTTTTTTATGGTGGGGAGCCGCTTCTACTATAATTGATCTTCGTCAAGTAACCATCCAATTCTATTTCAAATATATTTTGTTAATGAATAGCGTTTCACCCCCTAATTAAATGGGCACTGTATTTTTATGGTGGGGAGCCGCTTCTATTATAATTGATATTCGTCAAGGAACCATCCAATTCTATTTCAAATATATTTTGTTAATGAATAGCGTAGAATTTATACAATATGTGAAACAGGCTTTATATAGCTGCTATATGTTCACTTATTTTGGAAAAGAACACCTATGTGATACCTACAGTAGTGATATTATTTCCTGATAATACGGTTTGTTTTTTTTTTTTGTTCATAGTAGAAAATTCGATATTATTATAACTACAGAAAGAAATTTATTGTACTTGATAAAATAATAAATATTATTGATTTTACGTTTAGTAAAAGGAATAATGTTCGCGTTTTGTTGAGAAAAATAAACACAAAGATATACGAGGCTACGAGTACATATATACATTAAAAACGGACCTTTAGTACGTGTACGGGCTGCTAGGTAATTTTCTTTAATACCTCTATGTACAAACAACATTATATAGACCAAGCAAGGTAATAGCATCAATGGATTTCCACAACAAACCTGATGCTTTTCGAGGTTTTGAAACATAAAAGGAACATACAAAATTGGTGGAATGTTTCTTGTTAAAAACGCTAAGAACAATAATAATTATCGCAAAATTCGAAATCTTTCCGAATTTTTCATAAATAATTCGAAAATTTTCTTCTCAAAAATATTCGTCTATTAATTTACTAAGTCGAACGCGTTAAAGTTGTGTCAAAAAAAATCCATAACTGGATGTGTATTTATGAAAAATCATTCCACTCCAGTGCTTTCTCAAAAGCTTTTAGTAAAATGTTTCTTTTGATTTAATTATCTTATCCAAAAGCTAATAACCCAGTCAAAATAATCCAAAAAACCGTGTTCTATAAAAATTCGCATACAGCTGGAAATTGGTATGTATGTTCAGTGCACCATTACTAATAAAATATCATAAGTCTCCATCGATCCGACTTCTGCTAAAAACTTTATTCAAGGTCAAAAGTCAAAAATATCGGTTTTTCGCATATATCTCATAAACGGTAAGTTTTATCACAAAAATAGGTCAGAGAAAAATCTTATATCGTGAAGTCAGATCGATGGGGACTTTTGATATTTTATTAGTAATGGTGTACATAACATATATACCAATTTCCAGCTGTATGCGAATTTTTGTAGATCTAAATCTTAATTTCATTGGGGTATAAAGTCTACATTCTTGCATTACACTAAAAGTAAAAATACTATTTGATAGCATTTACAGTTTTTGTGATATGTGAGCTTGAATCTCGATTCCTTTTTTTTGTTAAATCATTTTAAAAGATGAATTTTACCGAATTTTTTCAAAAATATTTTTACATCGAATTATTTTTTTCGAAAATTGAACACGATCTATCACGTTGTACTATGGCCACACGTGTAGTCTTCTGTTTTCATAATTTTTATGTTGATATGTGCGTTATACATTACGTTTTTGAGAAATGCTTCGAATAAAAGTTATTTGTAATTTTTCTGGTGAACAACTTTGATCCAAAGCATTTTTTCGAATTAATAAGGCAAAGTAAAATAAATGAACGCTAAATATGTGCCCATGTGTACTTCATCATATACATTACTAATTACCATAGATGCCAAAGTCAATGATTATTTTTAAATATATAAACAATAGAAGTTTTAAATTATGGAGTGCTAACCTTAAAGCGGGGCGTCTAAAACATGACTGTTTATTGTGTTCAACCGAACAAGTAACGCCATTATGTATGTTTTTTTATTTATGTCAAATAATTATTTTTTCCTAAATTTTGACAGTTTGAAATGTCAACCTTTTTATATTTTAAATTTTTTTATAAATAATTTTTTTCCTAAATTTTGTTAATGTAAATATTTCTATAGAAATTATAAACTATATTAGATATGGGCCGGTTATAACTATGGAACGGTAAAAAAACAGCTATAACTTTGAAATGGCTTGAATTTTGAACTTCTGAGAGTTTTTTTGGAGTGGGAAAGAAAATTTACTTTGGATCTTTTCTTATCATTATTTCGATATCTTCAATAGTTTTCTCCGAACAATTTTGACATTGTCTCTTTTTACCGACGAAAGAAGGAGGTACTCAATTCAACCTATGTATATATATATTTTTTAATTAAAGACAATACTGCGCAATAAATTTGGTTTCTTTTTTTCCCGCCAGACGTCGTGAGGGAAATGGTCAGTTATTAATATGTTGATAAAATATTTAAACACCTTCAATTATTTAAATGTGTATAGAGGTTGTGTGACATGATCACAAAATGTCTGTTCGGGTTTATTTTTTTTTTTAATTGTAAAAGTTACAATACATTTATATTTCTTCCATAGTCGAATCGACCAACTGACTCGTATCGTGTGTACGTGATGCGATTGCTAATGACCGATTTATAAATAATTGATGATAACAAAAATTCATTAGTTTAATTTTATATATTATATGTGCTTGCTTGCATTGATGATCATTATTACAATGATACAGCATTATTTGTTCATTTCATATAAATTACGGCAACATACTCATAACATATACATATAATCCATTACTCTCTCTGCCATAACCCATTACTCTCTCTACGACCGGTCGGTCGTGTTCATTTCTGATAAACTAATGAAAAATTATCCGAAAATAATTCCCGTTTTTATAATCAGCTTTTTACATAGTAGCTAATATACCGTATGTGTTGGAAAGCATTGCTAATAGAGAATCAATGTTAAATATAATTTACTATAATAACTATACACAATATGCTTAATAAAGAAATAAAAATAGTGCGGGTACTCTTTAGTGTGTGTGTTGTGTATGCTTGCTCAACTGTTTTGTACTCAGTATGCATTAACATGTAATGAGAGTGGGTTAAATATGTTCATTGTCTTCTTAAGCTTAGCATTACTTCTAACAATTGAAAATTCTTTTTTGAATATCCCTTATTAATTGTGTGTGGAATGTTTGAAAATAAATGATAGTATTCTATTAACGCTATAACATAAAACAACAATCCACACAAATTAAAAGAAAAATAAAACCCCAAAAAGAAAAAAAAATAGAATTCCGACAAAAAAAATGTTAAACCAACGGTTCGAATATTCCTCCAGTAATTACTAATCAATATCCGAGCGATTGTAGAAATCTACCCGGGTATTTTCTAGCACTTGAGGAGAAATATTCGCACAATTGTCAACAATTCTTTGCTTTAATTGTAGCAAATTTTCAGGCCTATTCCGCGAATAGATCTGTGTTTTGAGAAAACTCCACAAAAAAATCATTAGCAGATAGATCTGGCGAACTGGCTGGCCACTTGAAGGTTCCAAAACCACTCATAAGACGTTCCTTTTTGTTCTAGGAACAGCCTTACTATCATGGCATTGTGTGCAGGGCAACCATCTTGTTGGAACTATACAGATTCCAGGTCTAAATTAGGAAGAGCTCTAACAGTTGGTAAACTATTATTTCGTAACAAACTCAAATATTTTTGAGAATCTAAACATCCGTCAATGAAGAATGCTTCTATAATATGGTCACCCAATATTCCAGTCCAGACATTCAGTTTCAGTATGTATGTGTATGTATGGTTTTATAGTAAATATTTTATTTATTTATTTAACATTTATTCTCTATTAGAAATGCTTTTGAAAACGGTCTGTATAGTTTTTTTTTTAGTGTTCTATTATAAAAAAAGTGGGAGCGCAAGGTAGTGTTATTGATTATGTAACGTGAATATTACACAAGTAGTACCCGGCTCTTCCACCATTTGTGTAAAGTATTTTTGCTATGCTAAGCCCCACATACATATCATGGAATGTTCGCTTTTTGTGAAACAAAACGTAGATTTATTTACGGTTTTCGAGACTGAACATGACTATGACACCAGAAACGCAGGGAATCTGGTAACGATACAAACCAAAAAATCTCTGATATCGACAAAGGTGTCTTAAATATGTATATCAGAATATATAATAGAATTCCAAAATCAATAAAAGCTTTACATTTAAAAAGATTTAAAATCGAATTTAAAAAATTCCTATTGAACACAAACCATTGTACGCTAGGAGAATTTGTTGAATGAAAACCACTACAAATTGTAAATTTTGACCTTTTCTGTGTACTATGTACGAACGGAAATAAAAATATTATTATTATTACACATCATCAATTTTATCATTTTTATGGGCTTTGTATATTTAATGTAAATATTGATAGTCTGGTCTTGATAAATTCTACTGGATTTAATTCCAGTCTTGCAAACTCTAATTTTAACGGAGGTTCATTTCATTTTATTAAAGTTTTGTGGCTTAATAGTAGTATTGACCTTATTTAATATTATTTTAATAAATTATTCAAATAAAATTATATTTTGCGTACACACACACATTTTTTTTTCAGTTTAATTTTAACAATGTATGGATAGTATTGATGTCTCCATGGTAATTTCCATCCTCTGAGAAAATTCGCTTGTCTGCGTAGCTCCTACGTGACGAATTTTTTTTGCTGTGAAATTATAATTAATAAGTCGAATTCGAATTACAATAGTTTCTTTCGCCTACTCAGAAGTAAAAATGAATAATATGAGTCAAATTGTGTTACTTTCACGAAAAGTCGAGAACATAAATTTGAGAATATATTCCGAAAACTATTGTTAATTCATTAATAACTTTTAATCTGGATATAGAACCGATGCGTTGCTAATATATAATTTGTTTATACTTAATCTGTGTGAACTTTTTTTGTGTTCATCAGTACTATGGATTATATCATAATATTTTATATAATCCATACAACTGTATAAATGTGAAAGTAACTCTGTTTGTTAATGCTACTTCTTCGGGACTAAACGTCTAAACGGATCGTAATGAAATTGGGCAAGGTGATAGATTATAACCTGGGCAAGGAGATAGACTATCTTTTGTCTCAAAAAATAATCTTGAAGGGGGTGAACAATTAAAAAAATACATACAGTCGAACATAGAATCTCCATCTTTTTTTGGAGTGGGTTAAAATTTTGTTGATTTTATCATTTCCATAGAAACTACACTTCTAAAAAATAACTATACAATTATTTGATTAAAATTTTGTTTAAATTTTGAAATGTCAACTTTGATTGTTGTTTCCATACTAACTATAAACTATAATAGCACACTATAAATAGTTATATATCGATATATATATATATATATATATATATATATATATATATATCGGTATCTTGGCTCTCTTTTTAACTTTAAAAAAGGAGCACTATCGAATCTACTACAGATTCTAATACTCGAAACAAAAAAACAAAACTATTTAATTTTCATCAACAATTTCTTTATTTATATTCGAACAATACTAATTTGTATTCACAACACAACAATGGTAATTTCAAACCGCACTACTGTTTCTTTCCGACTGAATTTAAGAACTCACTCTTGGATTGATAGAATCGTGACTTTATATACTGTCAAATTCTATACATGTTCAAACAAATAACAAAAAAACATAGGTTTTTTTTCAAAACATATTTTGTGATATTCTAGCTTACCAATCCAATATTTGTATATACTACAACATAATATTTTGTTCGTAACTTGCTTGTGCGAATAAAAATAATTTACTTATTTTAATTGTTTATGTAAAAATTATTTAACAAAATTGAATAAATATGTATCAAATAAATTATATATCTACTTTAATATATTTTTTGTTTCAAATTAATTTATTTTCTTCAATTTTTCATTCTCATCTTTAATATTTTTTCGCATTATCTTTGCTTTATGTAATTAGATTGTGTGCTGAGGCCTTAAAAATTATTTCACTAATTTTCATTACAACAATATATATATATTGTATACATATATCGTGATTATTATTATTATTTTCGATATATATATTTAGCTTTCATATAAATGCGGACGAAGTCGCGAGAAACAGCTAGTATTATATAAAATAAAAATCCTATAACTATAAATGTTAAAATTATAGAGAGACAGGCAGGCCTGTGTGACATACATATCGATCGAATGTATAAACAAAATAACAACACACACACACACACACAACCTAACTCCAACTCAACATATTATTTTGTGGAAAATATTATTATATATATATATAGTGGAGAGAAAAAAAAACTATACGAATATAAATATATGAGCTGTGTACAGAATTTGGTTTTGTATATAATGTAAACATGAATAATTTTCCTATATTTAACCTATATAGAAGTGATCACATTTTCTCACGCTTTTATATTAGCTTGACCTGCAACAACTATGTAAGCCGATCTTGCAACTAATTTTCGTACCGATTGAAAAGTTTGCAAGCGTATGCAATTCTGATGGCAATACAATGCTACGGATGAAATAATTCAACCGATCAAAGAATTCGACAACACAATATTCAAATGTTCAGACATATAACTTAAATATCAAATTAAATCAACGCTAGTCATTTCCGTTAGTATAAAATAACCCAAACGGCAACCATACACTGATAGAATTAATTCCTTGCAGTAAGAAAAATTTTTTTTAACCAAGAATTTCAGACTCTCATATATAGGGAAGATAATATATATTTGGTATAAGAAAATAAGTATCTTGGCATCTATAGTGTTGACTTGAGAAAATTATTTAACTAAAGATAAACTAGCTCTTGACTCAAGAATCTCGAAATTGTTAGACTGAAATGATGATTTCTTTGGACCAAGATGCTAAAATTTCGGACCAAAATAAACATTTGTTTAATCCAAACATATGAAACTTTTTAAAGAAGTAATGATATACTTTTCAGTTAAATGTATTTCAGATAAATATATAGATACTTCAGTAAAAGAATCTACATAAACTTTCTTTTCTTTTTATTTATTTTTAATAAGAAAAATACTTTTTTTTACAAGAATTTCATTTTCTTGACTATAGAATCACAAGAGTATTTGGCCAACACCCTCTTAGGTCAAGACTAACGATCTCTATTTTTTTTTAAATTTTAAACACCGTTCAAGAATTTTAGTTTCTTCGCTATACTAAACATATGTTTTTGGTTTGGCTGCGTAGTCTTGAATGAAAAATGAAAACAAGGGTGTACTAATAATGGAAGAATCGACACAAAAAGTTTACAAAAACAGTTAAATATTTATAAATAATCAAATAAATATAAATAAAAACATATGTAGGTACTATGGACCACAAAAATTAATGTCATTTTTGAAAATCCATAAATTGGAATCATCCATTCAACTGGAAAATCAAAATATAAGATAATATCCCAGATAGCAATTTGAACTCTTGATGAATACCTAACGACTTCTTATTTATGATTTGAACGTCAGATAAGAACTCTTTTAGAAGTCCTTAGGTATCCAATGCTCCACTTAAAGAGCACATTAAGACTTCTTAAAAAAGAACTTTTGAGGAATTCTTTTTTCTGACTTCATAAATAAGCATTCTTTAAGAGATATTTATTTTGAAAAATAACTTCTTAAACGAGTCATATTTAAGAAGAATCAAATAAGACGTCTTTAAGAGCTCTTTATTTGGAGTCCTTAAAAATGGCTACTTTAAGGAGTCATTATTGGACTTCTGAAAGAAATATTTCAAACGATTTCATGCAGAAGTCTTTCTGATTTGGATGCTGCTTGGGATTCTAAGTAGATTAGAGTACGAATACAAAAATACAAATTATACAGCTATTTGTCAGTATATTCACACAAAATCATTCTCATGTTAATAACGCAGAGCTGTAGCAAACTATTAATGGAATATACTTAAAATATTTATAAATTTGCTGATTAAGAGATTTACATTATTAAGAAAATACGCACATAATTACGAAATCACATTTGTTATATTTTCGTCACGTCTTTATGAAGCACTCTGTATGGTGAAGTAGGTAGCCAAAGTTTAAATGAAACCAGATTACATATATAAATAATTCAGTTGAATTTCCGATGTACGATATTCCCTCATTTATAAAACCGAGAAAAGATGATTTTTTGTGCCTATTATATAAATTATCTTATCTGAAAGGGATGCATGAAATATTTTTTAACAAAATATATATCTTTCGGAAAATGAACTATTAATTTTAGAAAAATACAGAACTAGAACAGTTAATTGAGATATTTGTTTAAATGCACCGAATATACTGAGTTCTTTATCAGAGCACGTCCTGTTTCTTTTACTTCTTCACACATACAGTTGTATTAAATATGTCAATATACTATATACATAGGCACTATATACATATGAACCGTCCAAGTATAGCCAAACGGTCTAAGCCGTTATGTCTGAGGCGTTATGTCTACTTGGAACTGGAAGGTTATGGGTTCGAATCTCGACATCGGCGGTTTGTCAATTATTAAGAAAATAAAAAAAGGGGCGGTTAATTCACTAAACTGTCGGTGAATGGACAAGAACGAAGTAACCGGCTATGCTTGTGAAGGTTTTCTGCAGTTTTCTTCACGAACTCCAGATGAATATCGGCATAGTTCCTATCAGAGTCGACTGCAGCCGCACATCCTACCAATTCCTAGTCTGCATATGAATTCCTTGTCCTCAATCACATCATAAAAAAATGTACAATTAAAAAAATTAATAAAGGTTGAAAACTAATGATGTGGTGGCCTGTTATAGACTGTGGTCTCAGAAACGGAGGTAAAACGCCATTCTTTATTTTTTTTTAAATACGTATTTCGACTACAAAGTAGTCATCATCAGTATGAATTTGCTAATCGTAATTATCTCCGGGGTATGGGGCAAAGATATGTTTCTCGTTGCTAATTTGGTGCGTGGCTCACGGTGAGGCACGTCAAGTTAGTAGGATGAAGACAAGCTATAGCTCTGCATTCCTCACCTCACATTCATTTTCTCAATCCTACTAACTTGACGTGTCTCTCCGCGAGTCACGCGCCTAATTAGCAACGAGTAATATATGTTTGACTCCATATTCCGGAGATAGTTGCGATTAGCTAATTCATACTGATGATGACTACTTTGTAGTCGAAATACGTATTTATAAAATACAAATAATTGTTCTAAGAATTGGGACTGAGAAGAAGAATTGAGAAAATTTGAAATTATCTTATAGAAATACAACCGTTTTCCATTAAAATTATTTTACGCTTGCGATACTTTTTTACTCCTATTGGCGGTAAATGGTAAAAAAAAAACGGTACCGGGATAATTTTTCAACGAGTTTTCCGTTTACTATAAACACAGGTAACTTACTTACTTATAAACTATATACATAACAAATGTACGAATGTTTACTTTCTTTTATTCGAAACTTCCGAATAGCATTTAAACAGAAACTTTATTTTTATTTTTTTCAAATAAATAATTTAATTTTAATTTCATATAAATTTCAATGATAAATATAATGTTTTTAAATTCACGTTTTCTGTAATTGATTTAAAATGAATTTTTAAATTGTTGTTTTTTATTTTTTATTTAATTTATCCTACCAACCAAGTTTACCAGGCAATCGACTTATTATAATCGATTTCCATAATTCAACACATTTTATAAGTTTAAAACTTTTATTCGAAACGAATAATACTTCATCATTTAAGCACCCCCCCAAGGTCATTAATTATTAAGTTTTTTTTCTTTCTAGTACTAAAAAATGCTTGTAGCATTTTAATGTTTTTTATTTTAAATTTTTAAGACTAAAGATCAATTCATGTACAAACGAATTTTACATAATCCCCACCAAATTAACGATGTCTCAGCATGAAACCACTTGTCAGAAATTTGTGCAATTGGAACGACTTTGCCTGCCGTTAAAAAAGAACCATTGTTAAACAAATAAATAAAACATATTTACTTATTTAGGAGTTGTGCATTCTTCATTATAAAAATGGTTAATTTTATTTTATAATGTCTGCAAATTGTTGTGTACCGAACCTGCGAATCTCCAAAAAAAATAAATTATGGTATTAGTTTCCATAAATTTCCAAAATATTCAGAAAAAGTAAAATTAAAAACATATTTTGGAGGACATAAATAATATTTTAGTAAAATATTTTAACTAATGATAAATACTAAACCAAAAATATAAATATTAGATAAGGAAAGATTAATAACTGCTTGAAATTTTAACTGAAAAGTCTAAGAACGTCGTAAACTCTATTACACAGCACGTTAAATGATCTTGTTTACAACTGTGAAGGATTTCTAGTAATTGCCACCACTGTGAACTTAACCTAAAAACCTAATAGAATCGTTGTTTTTCTAACCATGAATTTCTCTCGAAAAGAAAACATTTATAATCAGTATCGATTACCTAAACATTACAAATTTTTCGTCATAAACTCTAACCTACATTCGGATCTACATATTAGTACAGAAATGAGTTCAAAAAAAGCCATTTTTATGACACTTCTCCGTCACATTTACGAATTGCATATTCTTGTAGGGCTGATAGCCCAGATGAAGACCTACTATTTTCTAACCACCGATTCACCACCCATTTTTTTTTTGCCACGCGTTCAAAGTTAGCGAAACGGAAAAAGTGAGGTTTTATAGCGATAGCGACGAAACTGTGAATTTGACCAAAAAAAAGTAAAGGAACCATTTTTAGGTATTAACAAGCCACAAACAATTTGGCGCGTCAGAAATTAAAATCGATTAATTAATTCTCTCGCAAAGTTTTAGCTGAACTGGTTGGTCATTTCGAAATAACTAATTATTAATACAAATCTACCCATTTCCTGGCCTATATGTATTTATAATAGGGAATATGCATGAAAATTTTTTTTCACTTGAATTGAAGCATGTTTACTTGACAAATATCAAGGTAAAATTACATTTTAAATAACTTTAAAAGTAAGCGAGATATGAATGATTGAAATTCCCGATTAGACAAAGAGGGTGATAGCCCTTTTGATATGTTATGTGACGTCATATTACACTTTCACCATTTACAATACACGTAAAACTCCGTTTTAAGTATTTTTGCAAGAAAGAGACAGATAATAATCTTTAAAAGCTCGGATTTTAATTTCATTTTTTTAATATTATTACATTATTAACAGGATTTTCATATTCTGAAAATAAATGTGAAAAAAAATTTTCATGCATATTCCCTATTATCTAATGTTCATAAATGCCCTGAATAGAATATAGAAATTGAAACAATTAGGAAATATTTATAATTTTTCTTCAATATTATTGTGAATAGAACATCAGTACATCAAAAGTAAAATTAAATAAATGTTTTCTCAATTGCCGGCACCTCCCAATGTGTACATTTTGATAGCTTTTAGTTTCTTCAAAGACATATCTATAGACTTAAAACAGAATAATAATAATTTAAATCATTATCATGTTAACAAAGAAATTGTTAGCTGAATTGAAAAGCCGCAATTTAACAAAAGAGAATTGACACAAAGGGAAATATCTTACGCAGTTACATATTTGGCTATACAATGATTTAAATAATAAATACACAAATCCGATAATAACTCCATACAACCTCTATATACATAGCAGATTTTGTTAATAGAGGTTTTTATTTAATAATACACCAGAGATATCCCCATATAGATAAGTCCAAGTGGCCGAGCCAAGTCTAAGGCGTTATGTCTGCGCAGTATGCCTACTTGGAAACTGGGAGGTTAGGGGTTCGAATCCCGACATCGGCAGTGTGTCAATTATTAAGAAAAAAACAGGGCGGTTAATTGACTAAACTCTCGGTGTATGGACAAGAACGAAGTAACCGGCTATGCTTGTCAAGGTTTTCTGCAGTTTCCTTCACGAACTACAGATGAATATCGGCCTAGTTCCTATCAGATTCGGCTGCAGCCGCATATACTACCAATTCCTAGTGTGTACACAAAAATTCCTTCCACTCCACTCACATCCGATATTCATTCATCCAAAAATGATATATTGGATGTCAGAGAAAGCCGTTTTACATCATAGCACATGGCCATTTATATACAGAGGTATAAAGCTTTGTGCCATATATTTATTAAGTTAAAAAAAGCTATTGAATAAACTTATCGAGTGAGAAAAACTACATACCTAATTGAGTTACATGAAGTATTCTTTTATCATATATATATAAACTGTTTACATCTTCTGTTCTACTTCACTGTGGTATAATAACGTCAAGACGTAAAGGATAAAGCTCAAAGAAGATATTTCAGAGTATCACAGAAAAAAAGTACACCATACTTTTTTATACTAAATGGTAAATAGTACAGACTCTAGATAGATAGATAGATTGTAGAGACTGCCCTGGACTGGCTACACTTCGACCATAAGGTCCATTGTGATGCCTAAGGATGTGAGGATGTGAGTGGAGTGGAAGGAATTTTTGTGTATAGACTAGGAATTGGCAGGATATGTAGCTGCAGCCGACTATGATAGGAACTATACCGATATTCATCCCGAGTTTGTGAAGAAAACTGCACAAAACCTTCTCAAGCATTGCCGGTTACTTCGTTCTTGTCTATACACCGACAGTTTAGTCAATTAACCGCCCCTTTTTATTTTTTCTTAATAATTGACAAACTGCCGATGTCGGGATTCGAACCCATTACCTCCCAGTTCCAAGTAGAGATAACGCTTCAGACATAACGCCTTAGACCGGTCGGCTACTTGGGCGCTTTGAAAGTAAACAATTTTTCGAAAACTAAACAATTTTTCGAGGTTCTAAAATTTCTGCATGATTTTATTACGCGTCGACAATAGGCTGGACTGATTTTGCAAATATTCAAGTGTTTTTTTTCTTTCCATAAGAGCCTTTGTTCATTCTATTAATATATATATATATATATATATATATATATATATATATATATATATATATATATATATATATATATTCAAATATATATATATATATACATATTATATATATTCATACCTATTTACTATCATAATATGGTACCTTTAATGTGAGACACATTGTTTGTATGATCTTGAAGTATTTCTTTAGCCTATACATTATCTTTATAACTTAATTTTCTTCTTTTTAATCAAAAAAGAAAACTTATGTGTAATTCAAACAACTTTCAGTGCCATAATATTTGTTATCTGGTAAAAATATGTTTATAATTTGTAAAATAATATCGAGTTGAAATAATGTTGAATAAGTTGTGTAAACTTTTCTTTTATCACTTACGGTTTTTAGGGAACAGATTTTCACTCCTACTGCGATGACGTATGAACTGATTTATGACGAACGTGAAGTCAGTGTTTACTTCAATTAAAATTTCAAATTCGCCTCAATACTTATATTAGTTTTTGTATTATAAATACAAAATTGCTAGTCGTAATTTACTCTTTGACCAATTAGAAATAGATAGAAAATCGAAATCAATCGACAAAAATGAAAATAAATAAAAATTTAAATAAAATAAATTAAAATAAAATTAATTTTATTGAATTTACTCCTGTTAACATCACTCTTATTAAAATTACTTTTATATTGTCTCAGGATATGTTACTCTTTGCTAATTTGGTGATAGTTTCGCTAATTTTGGTGAAAATAATTGGTGTTCGTGTTAATAATTGATAAACTGTCGATGTCGGGATTCGAACCCATAAGCGTTAGACCGCTCGACTACTTGGCCGGTTCGATTAAGACTAGGAACTGATATCTAGAGCACGGTAGTGCGCAAGGTCGAGTTTAAGGGACACATTTGGACTTCTCACTACAGTGCTATTCTACAGGAAATATCAGAGCCAATCTGACCCCGAAATATCTTCTGAACGAAAAGAGCTACAGTGCTGCTTTTTCGAATATGGAATATTTAAGGAATTATAAGAAAACAAGTTTTTGCTTTTCGTTAAGAAATAAACGGTTAAAAAGTTATTTCACTTCAAAAACGCAAAATTCGCGAGATAAATTTTAATGAAGAAATTTTTGTGAAATCGTTCCATTGGTACAACCGTAATCGCTAAAAAAAGCTGAATCGCAGATTGTTGTTTATACGTGTTATGAGCAATATAGATTTTTTGTATAAAATATATATATATATTTTTTTTTGTACAGAATTATCGTGGGAATTTAAGAAGAACATTAAAATATATAAAGTTTTATTTCGATGTTATAAGCAAATAACGAGCATTAAAGCTCCCGTAAAACAGTATGTGTGCGTAGACTAAAAACAATACAATAAATATATATATATATATATATATATATATATATATATATATATATATATATATATATATATATGTGTGTATATATATAAGACAAATCACAAAATATACCATATATTATTCATTCAAAAAAAATATTGTCGAAAACACAAAATTCTCTCTCTTTTATCGATACACGAATTTTTTATTATGCAGTATTATTTTTATATTTTGTTTTTGTTGATATCATAAAATGTCATCACAAATTCTTATGAGATTTTTATTTTACATATCGAAAACCTAAACGATTGTGAGTGAAAGAAGTGAATACATTTTTGTTGTGCATGCAATGATATCGTAAAACCGCATATTTTACCAATCAATGAAGAGACAACAAAAATATAAAATATAAAGTATTCTTTATGGCATTCATCACGAATTATTATTATTTAAAATATTGTCTGATGTCTATAATATACTGGCAGCCATTGAATTTCGAAAACAATTGAAAATAACAAATAAATAATGGAGTTAATTTATCTATCTATATAGTTAATAGATAGTTAATACCTATCTATGAAACCGTAAGAGATAATACCTAGATACCCAATACCTAGATCATTGACTCTTTGACAATTAGAAATAGATAGGAAATCGAAATCAATAGACAAAAATAAAAATAAATAAAAGATTAAACAAAATAAATTAAAATATAATAAATTTTATTGAAATTACTCTTGTTAAAATTTCTTTCATTCACATTTATTCCTGTTAACCTTACTCTCATTAAAATAACTCTTATATTTTCTCAGGATATGTTATTCGTTGCTAATTTGGTGACAGTTTCACGACGTTGATTGGTGTTACCTAGCTTATACAGGTTTTTATATTTTGACAACTTTAGATGTCAAAATATCTTTTTTATTTCAAAAACCTTATAGAGTTCTCATTAATTATTATTTGATAATCTAATATTTAATGAGTTAATTGTTTAAATATTCGGTGTATACTGAGATCACTACCATTGATTATGTGTGCTGTTTATTATACTTTTTTCACGTGCAAAAAAGTATTTTCGTTTTTTTAACTATCTTGTTGGCAGACGGCAGACAGGCGGATATGCAAAAATGGACCAATTAGATCATTTTATGAACACCGCCGAGCTGTTTAAGACGTTCTGTTCGGAACTGGAAGGGTGCTGGTTCGATTGCCAGCCGTAGCCGCTTGTCAATTAAATTAATTTGAAAAAAAATGGAGTGATTAATTGACTAAACTGTCGGCATGTGTACAAGAAGGAAAGTAACCGGCTTTGCTTGTGAAGGTTTTCTTCAGTTTCCTTCTACAAACTCCAGATTAGCATCGGCATAGTTCCTATTTTATTCGGCTACAGGCGCACAACCTACCAATTCCTAGTCTACATACAAATTCCTTGTCCTTCAGGAGTTAGTAAAAATGGACTACTTACCAGGCTTCGACCTCCCTTTCGCTACTACTACTACTACGACTACTATCACCTATTCGAAAAAAAATTTTCTGAGATCAATATTTTCTACCCTTAGAAAGTCGGGATTAAACTTATAGATAGTATAAATCGGGTACAAAATAAATTATTGTGAAATTTCTATACCCTCTAAACTAGCTCAAGGTCGACTAAACTAGCCCAGAACGTATTTCAATGTCAAATGTTGACAAAGATAGACTCCTTCGAAAACGTGGGTTCGAGAAATGTTTTACTTTTGAGATACAGAACTCCAGGAAATAAAAGTGAAAAATCCTTTTTCATGAATCTCTCGAATTGATATAACCATCCTTCAATGCTTTGTTTTTGAGATACAAGATGTTGAATATAGAATTCGATCATACTATTGATTCGAAACGTGTATAATCCACTCTTATTCATGAAGAACGGAGTTTTTCTCTAAAACATCCATTTCTCGAATTCTGTTTTCATAAACTTTTTTTCCTATTTCTTCCATGAAAAACTGTTGATTCCCGCCAATATTTGACCCAAATAAAAATACACCATATTATGTGAACACTGGAGTTAATTATGGCCATTATTGACGTACAAAAAGTACGATTTTTTTTTTTTAATCTGTCAGCAAAAATTGACGAAAGTTTATTTTAGTTTGAAGCATATGTTTAACTATTTTATGTTGTCTGATATTTTATGTTGTTCAGTGTATTTAAGTAGAACATCAATGTTTTTGTTTATTGGTACGCTGAATACTAGTTCGTGCTAAAAATTACCAAAATAAGTTTTTTCACCGTTCACCGAAAAGTAGGGTAAACTTATTAGTTTCAATCGATAACGCCATAAAATAGTTACAGACAACTTTCGTAAGATTCAAATCAAATTCTTTGTTATCTGACACGTGTCATTCAGAAATTCAGGTTGATTTTCAAAACCTCTGGTTTAATAGGAGGATCTAACAAACATTTTTTCTAACAAAGTCAACTTGTTCTGTTACGGACTAGGTCATTATGGCGTGATAGTGCCACTGTTTACATAAGACAGGGACACCACGCATTGAATCTTCTTTAGGGTAAGAAAATCGGAGCAAAAGTAATGTAACCAAACAGTGTTAGTCCGACACTGTATCAATGAATCTATGTTCTTGCATATTTTACCACATATAAGGTGGGTTATTTTAATATTAGATCACGATCCCCAAAGGTATTCGATAAATTATTACATGAACAACCTGAAACTTCATATACACGTAAGTAAAATTCATGATGTTATAAAATCTTATATGGTAAATATACTTTTGGAATACCTCTCGTAATATTGGTAAATTTGAAAAATTTAACATAAGCAAAGTTGTAGATAATTAATTTTACCTCAATTTATTTACAGACCAATTTTCCTGTAACTGAAATATTTATATATTATATTATCAAATAATACGTAATGAGAACTCTAGATTTTTGAAATAAAATTTCAAATTCGCTCCCTTTAGCTAGATCAGTTTTTTGTATTATAAATACGTATTTCGACTAGAAAGTAGTCATCATCAGTATAAATTAGCTAGTCGTAATTTACTCTTTGACAATTAGAAATAGATAGAAAGTCGAGATCCACAGATAAAAACAAAAATAAATAGAAAATTAACTAAAATAAATTTAAATTAAAATTAAAATATAATAAATTTTAAAGTATAATAAATTTAAAATTATATTGAAATTACTCTTGTTAAAATTTCTTTCATACACATCTACACTAATATTTACAGAAATATTTACAATTAAAGATTGAAAGTTAAAATTCTAAAGTTTGAAAGTAATGAATTGTAGCAAACTTGATTTTCTACAACTCATTATACATTTTTCGACTTTTCTAATATTAAGAGAGATATTTAAGGACGTTCATCCATGAAGCTTGATAGTAGATAAAAAATTTTTTTTTAGTGAATTGAGTAGCTCAATCATTTCAAAGAGTAATTATCGATTAAAAATCATACTTTTAACACAGCGTCTTATGGAGAACAGAATTTTTTTGTACTTAAAATTAGAATAACTATAATATTAAAGTAGACACCATCATGAATAATGTTTATAAATATTCTTTGATGTATGCAGTTTATATAATTGCATTAAAAAAATGGTGTTGACGAACATTTGAATTAATTATTTAATAAAATTAAAACTTTTTTGTTAGGTTTGTTTTTGCCACCATATTTTGAAAACTGGCGACCACACACATTAAAATAATATACACATACACACAAATATAAAACATAGTTTACTGTCAGATCTGTCACTTAAGTCAAATTAATTTCTAATTTACAATTTCCTGGTATTTTCCAATAAATACTTTTAAAATATTTATTACAAATAAAAAAAGGTTATAAATCGTTGTAAGATTATTGACATACTTTACAACTTTTTTAAATTCCTAAATAAATTTTATTAAAGATAGTACTCATTTGACTTCAGCGTAGCAAATGAACGTCCTTAATATTTTGTGTTTGTTGGATACGAATGCATGAAATATATTTTATTGTAAAAAATTTTGATTGTCGTTTCCATAGTAACTATAAACTATAATCGTAATTTTGGCTATTAATAAATTTAATGTTTGTCATATTAATAAGTCATATCAGATATTATATTTCATTTTGATCACACTAAAATTATGACCGCTAGAGAGTATGTATTCTAAGGAAATTCAGCTCCTGAAGTTGACGCCGCTCCTGCGTAACGAATTTTTTTTATATATAGAGTCTTAGCATTTGTATAAATCACCCAGTATAAATACAAGCATACCAGGTAAATAAAGAACCTTCTTTTTTGACGTTGGTAAAAAAAAAATAACATCTAAAAACTAATTGTCCCACATAAAGCCTCTATTTGTGAAAGTAGCTATAGTGAGTGAAGCAATCCCGTTACGTTAAACCGTATACATCAAAAGCTTATACATTCTAGTTGATGTTATATATAGATACTACTAAAATACAATATATATATATATATATATATATATATATATATATATATATATATATATATATATATATATATATATATATATATATATATATATATATATATATATATATGCATGTAGGCTCTTTGTAGGTTAATGGAAGTTAACTCACAAATAAAACTATAGCAAAAGTATCTTTAAAAGTAATATAAATAAAATCTATAATGTATGTATATAAACCTATACTTATACACCACCATTGCCAAATATTCAGTTCGAAAACAGTGATATAAAAAGTGGATAAAATGAATATGGAAATAAGTATACCTAAAGTTATTTCCTCGAACAGTATAAATGTTAGACGACTTAGAACACTGACAGTATTTTCGAATTTAAAAATATCAATAATGTTATTATATGTATACAAGGTGACTCAGATTTTACTACTCTGGAATGCAAGGATCGTGAGAACATCAATCAACTCAGACCCCGTTTTTGAAATGAGCACAGATATGCTTCCCAAAATATAATCCTTCTCAAAACCTTTTACAGTAGTCTGCGATAGGGACATTCTGGATAGGGAAGGAGAACCACCCTATCTCAAGAAAGGAATCGTCTGGTATACAGACGGATCCAAAACTGAAGAAGGGGCCGGGGCGGGAATCTAGGGTGAGAGACCTAAAGCAAACGTAAGCCTCAACTTGAGGATATATGCCACGGTCTTTCAAGCAGATGTCTACGCCATACTGTCTTGCGTCCGTGAGAACCAACGTAGAGGCTACATAAACCAGAACGTATGTATTCTCTCGGACAGTCAAGGTGCTTTAAAAGCCTTGGCTGGAACTGTGGTCACCTCAGAGGTAGCCAAGGATTGTCTGAAGAAACTGCTGGAGCTGGAAAAATGGAACAATGTTAAATTGATCTGGGTGCCGGGTCACAGTGGATTCGAAGGAAACAAAAAATCAGATGCCTTTCATAAGCCCAGAGCCTATTTTAGGAATTCCAAGGACTGCATGTAAACCGGTGATCAACGAGTGGTTAAATGCTAATCACCGTGATCACTGAGAAAAACCGCGGCAGGAGCTCGGGAAAATACTGCTTCAGAGTGCATCCAAAAGAGGCTTTCTCACAATGCACTGGAGCTGAACAGGATACAACTGGGGAGGCTCACCGGATTCATTACCGGGCAATATCCCCTGCGGAAGCATCTGCACACAATGGGACTTCATAACGGGTCCATTGTTTGCAAATTGTGTGGCGAGGAGGAATTGTTTATGAGAGATCTATCACCTATTCAATTTTCCGGATTAATATTTGAGACATCCTGTATATAGGTTTATAAAAGATTTTTGTTTGTGTACTTTTCTGGTTCCAATTGAATATTATTTAGAAAAAAAGTAGTTTTTTTCTTAAGAATGTTACACCATGAAACCACTTTTCGACAGATTTTGTTCATTTTTTTCACATGCTAAAAATACCGTTTTCTAATAAATCCCGTAGCTTCAGAATTTTTGACTGGAACGCGAAATAATAAATAGCAAAGTAATCATTCTCTCTCACTCTCTCTCTCATTAGAAGCATGTAAAACTTCATGTCCGCTCAACTAATATCTGTTTAAGAAAGAATTTTAAAAAAAACTATGACAGTAAAGATAAATATTTATTAAATAATTTTTTTTTAAATCGCGTTTTACCGTTTTGTTTTCGAAATATAAAAGTTTAACATTATTTTTTATTTCAAAATTACAGTAATTTGTATATATGAATAGTGAATATATCTATATGTTGTGTATGTGTGTATAAAGCGGTGTAAAGCGGTTTTTTGTCCAGATTGTATAAAACTGTTCTGAAACTACCTTAAACAATTTAATATTGAAAAATATTACACAAAGTTGCATAATATTCAATAATATTCAGGGAATATATAGATGAATCTAATAGACACCTTTCGACGTCGGCTAAAATAGGTTACAAAATTTCATACGGAAACGTATACTATCAAGAAAACTGAAAAAATACTTAAAGACGCATTTTTATTAATAACACACTAAAAGCCAAAAAATATATAAATTAATTTAAAGGCGCGGGACTCTTTCTGGTAACATTTATTTGGGTTTAATTTCAACACTTCACACTTTTACAAAATACTACTGAATTATTTTTGTACTTTTTAGTGCGTTATTAATAAAAAAAAACGTTGCTTTTTGCTCAAAGGCTCGTTTTGTTGTTATGCTTGTATCCAATTTCGCCCTTTTAAAAACTTAACTTGTATTTCTATAATATCAAAATCAACCTAAAATCATTGCAAAAACAAATCGACGCACCCCTATTTTAAAGAAATTAGTTAAAACTGGAATGATAAAACTCAAATAATTGAATCTTTGAATCAAGATGCCATATTATTCGAAAAATTAAGCTATACTTTCGATCAAAGAATGCGTTTAGTAGATGTTTTTAATTTTTATCTGTGTTAAGCTCATCTCTTTCCGTAATATTTTCTCAAAGCGAATTACAAAGAAACTATCTCCCTGTTCCAACCGTTAGTATAATTATTCAGCTGCAACAAGACGCCATATTACTCGCCAAATGTAAGCTATACATTCGATAAAAGAAAGCTCTTAGTAGAAGTTTTGAATTTTTATCTGTGTTAAGCTCAATTCTTTCTGTAATATTTCGAAAAATAATCTTAATCAAAACTCCAGAAAATCGACAAAATTGTCAAAAAGCCAAAAGATTCCTACAGCCAAAAGACAAAAAATAAAAAGTAAAGCTGAAATTTATATTGAAAATAGAAAATTATTCTGCTGCGAAAGGTATTTTTCCAAATTCGAAACTCTTTGTACACATGACTACAAAAAAGTAACGTACGTTTTTCCGAAATTTTATATCATCGATTTGTGCCTAATTCATTCGGTTTTCGGAAAAATTCTTCAAATGAAGTTTGTTCATTATAAAAATACGAACAACTTTTATACGAAACATTTTTCCCAAAAACCGAGTAAGCACCAATCAACTATATAAAATTTTTGAAAAAAGAACACTACTTTTGTGACCCATGGTAGGTTACTACGTGTTTATTCCCATCAAACTCCACCCTCATTAGTATGTAGATATGATAGTTAGCTTTCTCGCAGAACAAAGAAAATTTTCCAAAAATTCAATTATTTTTAATATGTAAAGATTTAAAGCTTTTCTTCTCTGAAAACTTTTGTGACAAATCATAGAAAACAGTATTAAAAGAAAATATGAAAAAGTCATGATTACATAATATGATACCGTGACTGACTGGACTAAACGTCATCCGTCGATTGTAGGTAAATAACTTGATTTACAAAATGAATACTAATTTGTTTGAAGTCGTATAAAGTCATAAACAAAGACTTTGAATGTATTCATAAATAAAATTAACATGCATTTTCCATAAAAAATTATATATCATGAAAAACAATTTTGCAACAATTTGAAATAAAATTTGTAAAAAAAAACGAATAAAAATCGGCTTAATTTTATACAAACTTAAAACTAAACCTACCAAATATGTCACCTTCCAAAATATGAAACTTTTAATAAGAATAACAATTGTAACTCCATAACGATACAACGGCCAAACTTATTGAGAACATACGTATAAATAAAAGTTATACAACACACTTTGAATATGAAACTTTTATATAAAACACATGTATAAATTTACATAAGTAAAAAAAGTTACTTCAATGTTTTATTTTTCTAGTAATACTTTTTTTTTACATTTTGTTTCAAATCAAAACCCCAAAAAAGCAGCCGCACTTTATAACGCACTTTAAAGAATTTCTTTTCACCAACAGAAAAAAGCACTTTACGAGGAGGAGAAAAAAGTAACAAAATTTTTTCGGTACACTTCAAACAAACAGCGAAAAAAACACAATCACGAAATTTTTTGTGGATTTTTTTTTTTTGTTCACATTAAAATTGTTTAAAAAATTATAATTAAAAATTTTTTAAATTTAAATTGTTTTAACATTTTCATTTTTTCTAGGTATTTGCATGAATATATATTTATATATTTGAAAAAATATACTTGGTGTGTTTTGGTATATTATGTTATTTAATTGTATTATTGTGTTATCGGACGTCGCGATGCGATGCTACAGACGTCGCAGCGGCTGATTGTGGCAGGCACGACGTCGCTTCTGCGCAACCTAATATACTTATTGCGACGGCGTATATTCATACTATATATTGTAAATATTACATCGAAAAACTTCAAATAATACTGCATTCGATGTTATATATTTTAATTTCGAATAGATATATATATATATATATATATATATATATATATATATATATATATATATATATATATATATATATATATATATATAGTTATATCGAATTACTTCATAACAATTACTCGAAACTAGTTTTGGATTTTTATTTAATTTCTAATTTGCATATAATAAAATGGATCTGAAAAAACAGTAATATTAATTTGTTTACAAGGTAGAGCTTTTCTGATGACAAAACTTCCTAGAAAGATGGGGCATTATTTTTTATCTAGAATTTTTGTACTGGCTATTGTCCAATAGAACAGCAAATAATATAACTGGATGCAACATGTTTTAAAAAGCCGAATAATGGAGATTAACACGTGGTTACCTCATAACGAAACTTAAAAAATCCGGTTTAAAAGCGTTTGTTATTGCGTATTAATTAATTTAGGGCAATGTTAAATTGGCAGACTAAGAATGTCAAGTATAAATTTTATTGTATATTTTTAATTACGCTTTATATATTAAAACAATTGGTGTGAAGTGTGAGTTGGGCTATTACTTCAAAGGTTCCATTTAATATACTAAAAATATGCGATTTAATTTATACTTTATATGGTGGTTAAAATCGACGATTTCTGTTCTTCATGAACTGTTTATACGCTTACCCTGGAAAAGCCTATTTCGATTGTATTTCCCATGCTTTTTTCAGTATAACGAAACCCAACTTATGGATCCGTTTAATACAAACATAATCTCTAAATCGAATAAACAAATTCATTCTGTTAAAGATAATACGATAAAAACTTATTCTAAGACTATGTGTAGGATATCCCAGCGGCAACATCTCAGGATCCATTTATTTCTAACTTCAAAAATGGCAAAATTCCATACAAACTTTCATCCACTATTAAACCCCCTTAGGGGATGAATCTTCAAAAATCCTTTCTTAGTGCTCCCCTAAATCATATAAGGAAAATTTCAGTGAGATTGCAGATTTTTATTAAGTAGATAATTTAAATATTTTCGATCTTTTAAGGTTGTTGGGATAGTACACACAAAATCAAAATAAATTGAACAATTTCTCGGATAATTTTGAACGAATTCCTAACCGTATAATTTAATTTTATCATTGTTTGTTTTTTTATTGAAAATTTTTTTATTCTTTTTAAAATTTTGAAAATGAAACTATAAGAAACTGCTCGTCAGAATACTTTGTTTAATTCAAATTTAAGTTCATATATTTAGCAGTTGTAGTTAAATTTCATGATAAATGTCGCGTTTGAAAATTGATAACAAAACAAGTGAAAATAACAACTAACTGAGTCAATTGGTTAAATACCCTGGAGTTCATTATCAATATGAAAACTGATTCTAATCAATTTACGAGAAAAATTGTTTATTTTTAAAAACAGAGTATTTTTGTCTCTAAATTTTTCTTCTATACATTACGGTTTTAAAGATAGATAGATATTTTCCCCCTAATGGGATATACAAGGACCGATTTTGCCCATCCATAAATCCGTACTTCGGCAAAACTTACAGTAGTAGTACAGTGCCGCATCAAGAATATTTAACTCATAAGCCCTTCTTAATTAAAAATGAGTAGTTAAAAATGTCAATGATTGCCAAAAAATTTATTTTCTATTTATTATTACGAAATGTTTATATTTATTTTGAGCCAAACAAGTGTTCAAAATAAATTACCAAGTAACAAGTTCAGAATATTTTTAAATAAGATAATTATTTATGAAATTAAATAATATATATTGTTTTAGACGCAGAAAAGTAATTAATTGCAAAAAGATATATACAATGTATTTGAAAGTGAAAAGTTAAAAAGCTTAAGTACGATGGGCCATTTCGTTAAAAATGAAAAAACATTATTTAAGAGAGCTTTAGGTTTTTTGAAATAAAATTTCAAATTTTGCCCCAACTCCTAGAACAATTATTTGTATTTTATAAATACGTATTTTGACTACAAAGTAGTCATCATCAGTATGAGTTAGCTAATCGTAACTATCTACGGGGTATGGAGTCAAAGATATATTACTCGTTGTTAATTTGGTGCGTGTCTCACGCATGTCTCACGTGAGGGCTCTTGAGACGTCAAGATTCCAATCCACAATAGTCTATGTGTCAAGATTTCACGATTCCAATCAAGAATAGTCTATGTATGCTTCGAGGAACTGAACCACCTGACACTGAATAACACAGTCAGGCTGATCTGGGTACCGGGTCACTATGGCGTTAAAGGGAACGAAGCAGCGGAATCGTTGGCACGAGAGGGGTCATCTCAAACGCCCCATTCACCTGAGCCTGTCATTCCCATAGCAAGATGCTCCGTAATTTACCGAATCAAGGGGTGGCTGCGACAAGCTCATCTAGATCCTTGGGATTTTACGCAGGGCATGCGACGGGCCCAGCTGTGTATAAACACAGCTAGGCCATTTCGACTGTGCTCGGTTGAAACTCAATAGAATACAGTTGAGAAGGGTGGTGGGGCTCTTGACAGGACACTGTCGATTGAACTACCACCTTCATAAATTAGGGATCTCTGATGATCCAACTTGGAGGGCCTGTATGGAAGACGATGAAACCTCCATAAATGTTATTTGCAGCTACAGAAACTTGCAGGGTGCCAGATATAGAATGCTTGGGTCCGAAACCTTGGATCCATCAATCCTGATAGCAATCCCGGCGGAAAAGCTGTGGACTTTCTGTGCGGCGTCTGGCCTCAACAGAATTCTATAGCTTCATCAGCTTACAATAGTGCCTCTTACCCGGAGACGTCTCACCTTCGGGTGACAGGTTGTTCTCAAGGAAGACACAGAGGACCTCTTGGCCTAGGTGCTAGGGACCCATTTGCGGTAACCCTCTTGCTAATTATTATTATTATTACCAATGTTACCAACGTTGTGTCCTTTATTGACAGCAGGTACTTCCTCTCGACGCTGGGTCTATTTAATATGTTTCAAGATAAAGCCAACTCTGTTTATGGAGGTCGTGCGAGTTTTTCACACTAGATATTTTGAGAATAAAATTTTTTTTTATATGAACATTAAATCTTTTTTTTTACATAAATTGGAAATCATCCTATTTTTTTAATATAAGTTCATCGCACTGGTAATAAAAACTGATTGATTTTTATTAGAATAACTAAAACAATAAATCATAGAAATCACAACATACATTACCCGGATATTTTCGTCAATAAAATAAAAACATTTATTTTGATTACATATTATAAAAACAAAAACTATTTTAATTCGAAATTGTCGACTAGAACATTAATAATGTAGGTATATATGTATATTAATGAACGGATTGTATTGTAAAACAATATTATTTTTTAAGTCAAGGTGAATTGTTCGATTCGTTTTATATAGAAAATTATACATCTAACTTACAATGAATGTATTCATTTGAAACGTAATATAATATAATAAATCAATATTTAGACCATGCAAAGACATGCAAATAAAAGACAGATTTTTACAAATTCCCTATAGAAAGGCTTCGGCAGAGGGTAGATAGATAGATAGACTGTAGTGGCTGCCTTGGACGGGCTACACTTCGACCATAAGGTCCATTATGATGCCTGAGGATGTGAGTGAAGGGGAAGCAATATTTCTGTGTAGACTTGGAATTGGCAGGATGTGCAGCTGCAACCGACTCTAATAGGAACTATGCCGATATTCATCTGGAGTTCGTGAAGGAAACTGCAGAAAACGTTCACAAGCACAGCAGTTACTTCGTTCTTGTCAATTCTTCGTTCTTAGTCAATTAACCACCCCTTTTTTTTCTTAATAATAGACAAACTGCCGATGTAGGGAACGTCTCAGGCATACGCCTTAGACCACTCGGCCACTTGCCTGATTCGGCAGAGGGTAGGTCGAATAACCCATCCAGTCCATCACTCCGTAACTACGATTCTTTCCATTCGCCAAAAACTACAAATTTAACTTAGAGTTATTAAAATCAAAATTAAAAATACTACTAAGTTCTCTTAAAAAATTAATTCGAATTTATATCGATGTAAAAAAATATGGCTCGCCTTAAATTTATCTGGCCCAACCGAATTTATAACAGTAGAAAATATTGATCGCAGAAAAAAATTTTTGGTATAGGTGTTCATAAAACGGTTTAATTAGTCGAAGTACGCCTGTCCGCCCGTCGACTCGTGAAAACAATGCTCTTATCATTTTTTTAGCTAAGTTAAAAAAAGATATGCCAAAATTTCCGGATTACTACACTCTATTAATAATACTCTTATTACAAATCTAAGACAATAATAAAAATAGTCTGACGTCCTGCTGATTATAAATTAAACGTTAAGTCTACAAATAAAAATATATTTATATTGAATAGACGATAATATTCTATTTAAATCCATACCACAATATTTCTAGTCTAAACAATTGGTCGATCAGATGGACTGACCACTTTATACACAAACTATGTATAAACTAGTGTTTCTCAAAATGTTCTGAGTAACCCACACTTTCATCCAGAAAAGCTTATCTAGCTTGATTCGAAGCCCAAACGCATGTTAGGGAAAACGAAAAAATTCAGTGTTAGATTCTCGTAAACTTTGATATCTCGTAAATATAAAAACGTTAGCAGAATATGAACTCCTGGATCTTCTAGAAATCACAGTTTAAGATTGCAATTGGTAGTATATAAGTAGAGCCTCACTAAGTCGAACTTCAAGGGAGCCGCAAAAAAATTGGGTATCTGAAATTCATTCAAGAAAACTATAAGTAAAGAGGCGAACTTTGCCTCAGCAGTAGGACGTGGCGCTTTACCTTTTAAAGGCTCGCAGACGGTAAGAGGCCCCGTCTCCCTACACTATGCGCTCTGTGATTAGTTAAATTTATCAATGTTTAATTGATTGTATTTAATTGAGTCTTAAAAAATAAGCGTCAAATCGAAAAACTTTATTAAACTTTTTTGTTTGTTTTTTGTAGCTCTACACCATGGTATAATTTTTCTTGAATGAATTTCAGAACACCCTGTATAGGTTTAGATTCTTTGCCACATGATTTTGAGTTACAGATGAATATCTTGCAGATGCAAAGATCAAATAAAATTTGTTTAAATTATAGAAAGAAAAAATGAACTGTAATACTTTGTAGGGAAATATTGATTATTTCGATTTGTAGAGGGCTTATATTTCGATTAAATGAGATTTCAAGGCAAAGGAACGAGGATATTTTTCGAGTTATAGAAGATTTTGACTTATCTTCTCAAAAAATCAAAACAATTTTACAATTTCGTTTAGTAGATAATCTTTGTTAACCTTCGAGTGACCAGGTTCAGAATTTTCCGCCGATGGTCAAGTGCAGTACAATAAATACCCCACTTTTATACGAATTTGTTTTTCCTCATAAAGTAAAATAAACGAAAATTGAAAATGAATTCGTGAGACATAATGGAAAGTAATTAACTAAATCGTAACTAGGACCACCGAGAACGCACACCTAGACAGACAATTCTAAAGGTTAAAGTTCCAACAAACAAAATTTAAACATGGGGTACAAAAAGTACCGTAGCAAGTACCATGGTACCGTAAAAAGTACCATAGTAGCCGGGTACTCAAAGGTTAATGTTTCAACATGTACTTTTGTAATTCGTTCCAGGTATATTTGTGCAAAATAGCTCTGGCCGAATAATTGTGCCTACTCATGCGCCCCTACAGCCTTAAAATAGAGGTAAATCACAGGCGTATACATCGAAATGCTACGAATTTTGAGACACACTGGTAAATGAATCATATATTTTTTATTTTTTATTATAAATTTTATATTGTTTTCCTTTGATTAAATTATATTAAGCTTAACATTTCAATAACTTTGATAGAAAGTCGACAGTATAATATAAAAAAAAAACTATTTATTCGTTTACCTAAAACGGTTGTTATTAAGACCAGAATAAATCGATTTAATTTATTTTCAATCTATCAACCTGCTTGACTACAATGGGAACAACAAATAGGAGTTTATTATTATTAGATCCACACATTTTTGAAATTATGTTCCGTAGTTGTACGTAACTCTAGGTGACTTTTAAACTATATAGCCAAATTTGCAGAACGGTGGTATAGCTTTCGGTAAAATTTTTGACATAACATCGGAAAAATATTGTTTAAACCATTCTAAAAAACAGTCTTCAAGGGCATAACGTTCAAGTTTTACTTTCCAATTTACTTTCCTTAAGTTCAGATTTCAGGATTTATCCTACAGCGTTTTTTCACAAATTTCAAAATCTGGCTCTCAAACTATTGAATCAAAGAAGTTGAATATTTGTAGGTAGCTTTCGGGAGAAGTCCTTATTGATATTATGAGATTGATGTATAAAATAATCTCTTATGTAAGACATTTGCAGTGTTATTTGGTAAATAATAATACTCGTGAGTTGTGATTCGTAATGTTTCTTTTATTTTAAATAAAAAAGTAAAATCCTGTGTTTTGCTTCTCTAAAATGATAAATTTACTTATATAATTCATTATTACTTTCCAAAATACATTTGAATCTTCATCTTTGGCTCAAATAAATCCTTGTTTATTTAACAACAATTTTATATAGTTTTATAAAAACTTCTCTGCAGTTTAAACTATGTTTGATTCGATTATAAAGATTAAATTTGTAGTTTCTCCATAAGACCCAATAAGTACGATTTTCAATATCGAAAAAAGCGAAAAAATGCATTTGAACTAACATTTTGAAGCATACCAATGAATTCGTATTGACTTTTTTTATAACATATTTAATTTACAGGAACTGCTCTGCATTTTTTTTCTCTTTCGAACGTCTTTAAGTAAGTATTCCTAGCAATTGGCATTGAATTACCTTAACGAAAACCTAAACTTATTTAATTCGTTTTAGTACATTCGGTTTAATTAAAAGCTTGTTTTTTTATTATTTTATTTTAAGACTAAAAACCTCAATGTAATTTCCCACCGCTTCCACTACTTAAAGTATTTATCAACATTTCCACCCAATTTGTAATACAGCGAATACTTTCTATCTATCTAGGACGATATATTGCACTACATTGCCACGTATATATTGCATTGTCAGGTGACTTATACACGTGCACATAATTCTAAAGCTCTAACTCAATTAGAACTAGTCAAAATATTGATTGCAAGATTTGACCCACACATACTAAACTGAACAGATGAAGTTAAATAAAAGCTTATAAATAAATATAAAAAAATAATAAGTACACTATGCACATTTTCATTCATCATTCGTCCCTGTACGTGTAAATCTGTTCAAGGCAAACAACAATGTCTATGACTCTCGAAAGGCCAAAGCCTACCTTCACATTAAAGAATAAAGTTATTTGTATATACATATGTATGTATACTATGTATGTACACTACGTATGTTTCAAACGCAATGCGTCTGCATTAATAGGTTACAAAATATCAATAGTAACATAAATTAACTCATAAAAATAAAATGTATATCTATAAAAAGAACAACTTTATGTGTTTTAACACTTTACCGTCTAGATTTATACAATATCTAAGCTTTTGTATTCCATTCGAATACCGTTCGTTTCATATTGTTGTGTTTACACACATTGTGTACAGTTTTCTAAGTAATATACTCCTTCTCAAAATCTTTCACTGTAGTTTGTGATAGGGGACGGAAGGAGAGTCACCCTATCTCAAGAAAGGAATCGTCTGGTATACAGACGGATCCAGAAATGAAGCAGGAACCGGGACGGGAATCTACGGAAAGAGACCTAAAGCAAACATAAGCCTCAGAAGCAAACAGATGTCTACGCCAAACTGGCTTGCGTCCGTGAGACCCTACGTAGAGGCTACATAAACCAGAACGTATATATTCTCTCGAACAGTCAAGCTGCCTTGTTTGAAACTGAGGTCACCTTCAGGGGTGGTCAAGGATTGTCTGCAGAAACTGCTGGAGCTGGCAAAACGGAACAATGTTAAATAAATCTGGGTGCCGGGTCACAGTGGCTTCGAAGGAAGCGAAAAAGCAGATGCCTTAGCAAAGAAAGGAGTCGGAATGCCTTTCATAGGCCCAGAGCCTATTTTAGGAATTCTAAGGACTGCATGTAAACAGGTGATCAACGAGAGGTCAGATGCTAAACACCGTGATCACTGGGAAAGAGTACTGCGGCGAGAGCTCAGGAAAATACTGCTTCAGAGTTCAACCAAGAGGCTGTCTCTCGATGCACTGAAGCTGAACAGGATGCAACTGCGGAGAATTACCGGATTCATTACCGGGCACTGTTCCTGCGGAAGCATCTGCACAAAATAGGACTCCATAGCGGGTCCATTGTGTGCAGATTGTGTGGCCAGGAGGAAGAAACATCCATCCACATTATCTATGACTGCGAACCTCTGGGTTACAGCAGATACAAGATATTCGGTGCATCTCACCCCGAATGTATGAACCTTTAGGAGGGCCTGATAAGCAAGCTCCTGGCTATTGCCAACATATGGGTGAAGTGAATCTCGTGGGACTGAAGTAGAAGGGAGAACACAATGGACCATAAGAGTGCAAGACTTTTTATACCCCAAGGTGTATCTATCTTTCTATGTAATTACCACATTTATAAAAATATTTGTGTATTTTGAACCTTTTGAACACCGAATGCATCGCAAAAATTTGTCACAATGGAGCTTCTTAGGCTAAACAAATTTTTTCAGTGGAGGGAAACAAAAAAAATTTAATTATCATGGAAATACTTGTATCTCACCAAAAACAAAAATATGAAAGGGACCAAGTTCTCGCTAATATTTTACTAATATTAAGAATTCTATTCAAACACATGAGCTTCCTTCCAAGCCCCCTATTTTCCGATCGAATTTGTCTCTTCAAATACCGAAAGGTTGTCACATAGCATTTTAATCTGATCGGACTGAAATTGTGTATTTATTTAGTAATAAAACGGATTTCACCAGAAATTTGAACTCTTTAATATGGAATGTTATCCTTATACTCAAGGATGGGTAAAACATTTAAAATGGAAATAGTTAAATGCTCCTTAAAATACATTTAAAATATTATGTGATCCGTCATAGAAAAATCAAATAATACTCTAAGACATCATTGAATTTTCATCAAAATGAAGTTTTTTTACTAAAAAATACCCTTTGTAATTTCCAAATTACGGAATAAAAACTTAAATAAATGAAGTCATTTCTTGATACAAGATTCACTGATCCTCACTTAATAAATAGATTTTCTAGAATTTCGTTTAGATTGAAGACATTATAGAATAGTTTTCATTCAATAATCGTTCAAGAATGAAAAATTTGATCTGTCTCTAACGATTGGCCAATTATCATTGTTACATCGAGTATAACAAAATTGTATTATTTGTAAGGACCACAATATAACCCACTCTGAAAATGAGGTTACTTTTGTAAGTAATTTTAGCTCATTTTTTAATCAAACTTCGCATTACTATCGCGAGAAATCTTGTTTATAGATTGTCGATTGTCGATTGTACAAAGTTCGTAGATTGTCGATAAGATTTACATAATCGAAAAATAATACATATTCACGTTTATTTTAAATTAGACGAAATTTCAAGATGTAGGAAAAAATATATACGGCTACGCCCCTGGTAATTAGATTATAAGACCTATAGGCAAAAAACTAAGTCAAGGTTATACTGTGCATTTTCACTGGTAATGTTTTGATTTTTTTTTATGTTATAAAACACTGTTGCTTTTAGATGTGTTTTTAGGTATCCATTATATTATGCATGTATTGCTATAAATATCACCAGTCGGTTCATAAAAATGTACCACCCAAAGTACATCGAGTGTTTCCAATATTGTTGTAAAGAGCTAATGAACATAACCCTAAGGTAATTTTATATAAACAAGTTTATATGCACTTGACGTCTAAAAGCTTCGTGATGAAAATACAATTTTTTTTTAAATATTTGGAAACCTAAGAAATAACCTTAATTTAAAACCTTCCCTGTCCAAAAACTGCCGATTTGAAGACAGCACCAGCTTGCCAGCTTTGAACTATACTAAATCCACTAATTTCTGTTTTCCAAATAACAGAAATATTCTCTAAGTAACACGGTGCAATCATGTAAGCGAAAAATACGTTTAAAGCTCAAATGCAGCTTGACCACGATATCACTTATTAATACATTAAGTTTTTTATCACTGGGTCTTCCAAAAAGAAGTATTCGCATGAAATACTCCCCTACACGTAGAACTTTACTTCAACAGACCAAACAAGAAAGAAATATATTAGTCAAAATAGATACAGATTAATATCTAGAGCACGGTAGTGCGCAAGGCCGAGTTTAAGGGACATTTGGCCTTCTCACTTACAGTGCTATTACTACAGGAAATCAGATATAACATATATATGAAGTAGCGCCCATGACTGGGTCTTAATGGCCCGGTCGGCACTATGGCTTAAAGAACTCACCAAACCTAAATATAGTAATAATCAAACAGGAAGGGATATTTTGAGGTTTTTATTTTCAAAGAAAGTTCCATATAACCTTTAACTGAAGTTAGCCAATTGACATTGTTTTTAATAGGGAAGAAATTGCAGGTAGATTATCAACATATCGTTCGGAAAAGCTACTATCCTCACTATTCTGGATAAGATCCGATTCTATGTTTAGCATAGCCAATGCGTCCAGCAATTCTTGCCCTAGTAGCGAACAAAGCATCGTCTTAATGCGTTTCAGCGCGGAAAATCGCCTCTCGCAAGATACTTGCGTACCCGAAACTCTGAGGATTACACAGCAAGTGGCATATAAGTTGAAGTAAATGGTATTCAACTTTGGCAGGCATCCGAATCTCTTCGAGACATACAAATAGCGTTCTTCGCTGTTTGATCTAAACCATCTTCGCTGATTTCTTTCATTTCTTCTTCTTTCCTTCTTCTCCGTGTATGAACTATTTTTCGGGTAGATTGTAAGCCTCGGGGTCCACACAGGCTAGGGCCCGGGTGACAAATGCTACCCTGACTCCATGACCAATCGGACACTTCCCATTGAGATCGTTTGGTTATAAATATATCGCTAAAAACATTACCCCAAAAAATACCCCAAAATCGAAAAGTTAACCGGGTTTTTCATAATTAACTCAAAATAGAATTGTTTAAAACGAAACACTTTCTATCACTCTCCAGGGTTGATATTTTTTTATACATCTGACATAATTTTGGATCTATTTGGATCTATCTGATAGACAATCCGTGGAAATCTCACTAGTTCCTGCAGGCTTGATCTATTAGAACATTTTTTTCTGAAACACTCGGTTGAAAATATCATGTAATAATGTTCATGTAATATTAAATAATAGTCATAATATATTATCAGTGTTATATCAGTAAAACTTACTACCACCCAGCCAACTCCTGCCCCACAATATTAACCATTATTTTTTGCGATACGCGTAAGCGATATGACAGGTAATATAAGTGTTTTTAATACTAATATATGTGGTTTTTTTTTTTATATATAGTTACTTATCAAGTCACTTAAAATCAACCTACAAACCTTCCTTCATTTATATTATAATGTCAAATGTGGGTGCTTTGTGCTTTTATTGAATAACCTAGTTTTTGTATTGTACAAAACTTGTACAAAGTTAATTATTCAACCACATAGTTTGAACAATGAATGACGAATTAACCATGAAAAGACATTTTAATGATTAATATATTATATAAATTAAATGTTGATGACAACATACATTCTGGCGTCATCAAAATCCCATTTTCATGATTTCTTATCAGAATCATTATTTTTTCTGTGGAAATTTTGTATTCCCATCATACATAGTAATCTGAAATAACGAATCGATCTCATATTTTTTTTGGATACATACAATGCAAAATGACAAAAAAGTTTAAAAACTATTAGCCGACTACGGAAAAAGCACGAAAAAAAATATAAAGATTATTAAAATAATCTAAAAGAATAGAACTTAAATTTCAAAATTTGCCCCAATTTCTAGAACAATTATTTGTATTTTATAAATACGTATTTCGACTACACGGTAGTCATCATCAGTATGAATTAGCTAATCGTAACTATCTCTGGGATAGGGAGTCAGAGATAGGTTGCTCGTTGCTAATTTGATGCGTGTCTCACAATAATATTAAAAAAGTTTTGTCTTTTATATATTCTGACTGAGATAGTATTTGAAGGATTATTTGAGTTGACTGACCACTTAAGCCCATTAAGACCAATCCATTTATTGGCGGTATCTGTTTCTGACCATGCGGTGTTGTTATTGCCAATAAGGTGGGGAGTTGATAGAAGCTACCCTTGATATTCAGGCATTAAATTTTGAATATGGTTTAATTTTATTAAATCAGAATTTGGAATTGGGCCATTGTCTATATTCATTAACTGTTTTCTTAATTTGTGTATGTAGATACTTGCGTATGCATCTAATTCTGTGGGGTTTTGTACCGATTTCAGTAGTTTTAAATTCGATTTATCAATTTTGTGGTTGTTCTCAACAACGTGCGCAGCTATAAACGATTTTTCGGTTCTCCCAAATTTCACATGAGCTAGATGTTCTTTGATTCGAATTACGATATGGCGACGACTTTGACCAACATAAATTTTCGAACAGTTTTAACAACTGACACTATACATATATGCCCGATTGTTTTTCATTGACAAGTTGCAATCTATAATGGCTTCGATTCTGACATAAGAAATAATTTGGTCCGCAAAACTAAATTTAAACGACAAAATTGTAAATGAAAAACAATCGGGCACCACCATCTTCTACTTTTATACAAAATTTTAATTTTCCATATGAAATAGTTTCGAACAAAATTGTCTATGACAGAAAGATGGATGAGCAAACATCGAATTGATTAAGAACTAACCATTTTCCAGAATTATATCATTCTTACAACAAAATGCAATCAATAAAACACATTGTAATGTAATAAATAAATAAATACGAGTACACCAGTTAATATATCGATTTAAAAATTTTGCAATGAAAAACACTCATGAAATTGAACAGTAATGAACAAATACATAGGTACTGACATACTGACAGACTGACAATTACTATTTAGACTGGCAGCTGACATGTCAAAAAATACGTCAATTGTTAAAAAGGGGTGTGGTTACCCCAAAACTGACCTAATAAAATGTTTTTCATATTTGAGGTTCAAATAACTTAATATAGTGAAAATATCAAATCGTTCTGTGTATTTTTTGAAGTTTACCCGATTTGATCACCAATTTTTTTGATCACCCATTATTTTTGGGTTATACTTTTCATTTATGGACAGACAGTTTTGTACATTTTACTCAAATATAGTCCGATTTTGCCCATTGACGAACTTTACCTGACCTTATCTCTTTTCGTTTTTGAGTTATCGTATTGACAGACAGACAACCGTTACAAAGTCGGAACTAAACTTAATAGACCCTTATACAGGGGGTATAAAAATAATTAAAAGTAGATGAAGTTACATAAAATGGTTTGTGTTATTTTCTTGTTATTATGGACTTCCACCAATTAAAGCTCACTACAATAAATATATGTAGTATACTTTATGAAAAATAAATTAGTATACACAAATCATTCACGTAATTTTCCATGTTTCATCGACCGGTCTAATTTATTAGTAATAAAGTATTTAAGTTTAAATGTATCTAATGAAATACGTAGAAAAGTATGTAGGTATTGTTTGATTGACTGTGGATAATATGGATGAATTAACTTGCATTGGCATTGTGAAACACAGAAACTATAAAAAACCAAACAAAGGCATCGAAAAATGTGCATAAAAAAATCTATGAAAAATACAAAGTATACAATATGTTTTTTGCAACTAAGGATTGTAAGGGTTCAAACAACAATTGGTAAGTGTCGACAGAGTGTTGTCTACGTCTAGGTACCTATATCATGTTTATGTAAGTACACAATGTTTGACAAAGTTTTCTAGGTATATATACATGTTAACTAAGCAATTTCGTCTACTCTTATAAACAGTCTGACCAAAAATACTTCAAATATTTCTTAGACAATAGGAAATATGTATGAAAATTTTTTTTCACTTGAATTGAAGCATGTTTACTTGAAAAATACCAAGGTAAAATTACTTTTTAAATAACTTTGAAAATAAGCGAGATGTGAATGATTGAAATTCCCGATTAAACAAAGAGGGTGATAGCCCTCTTGATATGTTATGTGACGTCATATTACACTTTCACCATTTAAAATACACGTAAAACTCCGTTTTTAATATTTTTGCAAGAAAGAGACAGATAAAAATCTTTAAAAGCTTATAGCTTCCTTGATATTTGTCGGATTTTAATTTCGTTTTTAAATATTATTACAGTATTAACAGTATTTTCATATTCTGAAAATAAATGTGAAAAAAAATTTTCATGCATATTCGCTGTTTGTTTCGTTAGAGTACGTAATAAATCTTAGGTAGGTAGATTTTTGCAGAAATTTTCATTTTGGTACTATAAGCAACATATAACAAGTAATGTAACAACTAAGTTAATTGCTTATTGTATTTTTGCTTATTGTATTAACAGATTGCAAATAGTAAAAAAATATAAATAAATAAAAAGTATATTCTGAGTTGTATATCAGTGATTGAATTGTTAACAATTCTGTGTATTCGAATTGTTAACAATTCGCTTTCCGAGGAACATTTAATGCATAAATTATGAGAAAACTATTGAGTTTATGAAAAAATTTTCAAACATATTTTAAAGAGAAGAAGATTTTTTCTTAACAAAAAAGACGTTTCAAAGACGTATATTTCCCTCCCCCCTCCTAGCGGGGGAAAACACGTTCCGATTTTTCCCATCAACGAACTTGATCTTACTTTTTTGCTCTAGAACACACAAAAATATATTCAGGTCGTTATCTTTTTTCGATTTTGAGTTATCGGATTCGCGGGCAGACGGGCCGACGGACGGACATGCGGAAATTTAATAAAATTTTCAAAAAATGTGTTCTACGCAGAGAGAGAGACAATTATATTTTTTCGAGTAACAAACAAAGACACTATATCATATTAATTAATTAATTAATGTTAATAGCAGCAGGACTACGGTGGCAGACATTGCACTCATAAATTTATAATATTGTTATCAGCCTTTTAATTATTATTTCATTCAATTAACAGATGAGGGTAAATTTTTTGAATACCGGATCTTAGACTATTTATTTTGTAATTATTTTTCAAATTTTTCCCCTATTCCTAGAACATTTGTTTGTATTTTATAAATACGTATTTCGACTACAATGTAGTCATCATCAGTATGAATTAGCTAATCGTAACTATCTCTGGGATATGGATTCAGAGATATGTTGCTTGTTGCTAATTTGGTGCCTGTGTCACAATGATATTAAAAAATTTCTGTCCTTTTATACGATTTGGCTGAGGGTATAATCTGACTTGAGGATTATTTAAGTTGCCTGACTACTGGATTAGGTGTGTGGAAAGCCCCACCTATTTATTGGTGGTATTCTTTAGTGACTATGCGGCGTTTGTTTTGTCACTAAAGTGAGTGTACCTACGTTAACCTTGACATTCAGGTATTGGATTTTTATTTTTATTTTTGAAAATGGTTTAATTTTATTAAATCAGAATTTGGAATTGGGCCATTGTCTAAATTCATTATCTGTTTTCTCAATTTGTATATGTAGATGCTTTCGTATGCATCTAATTCTGTGGGGTTTTGTTTTAATAATCTTTATTTATTTTGTAACAAATTGTATTATTAAAGGTTGTGTTTAGTATAATATTTAGTAATCACCTCTATAGAATCGGAAAGAGTTAGTTACAAAACATTGTTTTTTTTTTTTAACAAGAAGAATGAGGTGATATCGATCGTACTTCAAAAAACTATACACTCAACAATATATGTAACACTCACGTTTACTTGTGTAGAGTTCCACACCCTCCAATGGACGGTGGAATTTTGTTAGTTTAAATACTTTCAAGTTTATTCACATTAAGGTCGGTTATTTTTAACCCGCAATGCAAAAATAGGAGTGTCATATATTTGTAGCCTATGTGTGTCTGTATGTGAATCTGTCTGTGGCCTCGTAACTCTCAAACGCGTGGACCGATTTGAATGCGGTTTCTTTTATTAGCTGGTTTCCTTGCGGTGCTTCTTAGCTATGTTTGATCTAGTCAGTCGTTTGAAGATTATCAGCTCCATACAAGATGATGTATAGGCATATGTTATTAACATTATCTTTTTTTTTATATAAATCAGGTGGAGGTGACGGGAAGTTCTAATTATGTTTCTTTTCTTTTTTTTAATATTACTTGTTGGTTTAGTTAAAAATAAAATATATCTACTAGGACTTGTAATGGCTATATTGTGTTTCCATACCAGATCCATACCTGAGTAAAAACTTTTCTTTATAAAACTTTGTTATTCAGACATCGCATTGAAAGCTGATAAATCAGTTCATCCTCATTTCTCACGGCTAGTTTCCCAACATCCAATCATTTGAGTGAATAATCTGTCGCCATAGGCCATTCTTTCTTTTGCTAACGATTCTTATAACTTTCTCGATGAAGATTATATACATGCCTGAGCCTTACTTCCTAATATCTCCATAGAGAGATGGATCACGTAAATCTCTTAAGTCACAAAAGAGCTGTGGTTTTATTAGGTTTCTACGTCTTTCTTCTAAAATAATGTATATACTGATATGTAAATTTTAACACCCTCTTCGCTTCTAATTTGGGTTTTGTTTCAATAGCTTTTTCTCAAAAACTGGTTGTCCGATTTGGATGACAATTTGTGTGCAGCTTAAGGTACCGTGTAGTTGGTCATAGTTTCTAAATAAGTTCTTTTTGTACGTCGTATTTCTCGGAAGCTATTGGATCAAAGGAAATGAAAATTTGTACACTGCTTTAATTGCGATCCGATCGAATTCGATTAGATGGATTCATATAATTATAAATCCTTGTGTTTGTAATTTGTAGTGTTTTTTTTAAATGAGTGTTAAACTAAAAAATTCATATCCAATGACACGTTTTACCAGAACATTTATATTAGTCAATAAGTGAGTCAATTTTTAATTTTATTATATATATATATATATATATATATATATATATATATATATATATATATATATATATATATATATGATGGTTAAATAGTTATTCCTATACATTGTATATGGATCGTTTGTTGGTCGGGGACTATTGGACGTTGGCATGTATTTTGTACTACGTATTACACCATAACACGTTACACGTTATACAGACAAAATAAATCGCTCACCTGACCTAAACTGTTGAGGTTATAACGCATGTCCAGTTTAGCAAAGTTTATTTTATTCGTATATCAGATATTATAAATTGTAAGGGATTCTCAATACAGAGAAAATCTTTATTAAACCATCAAGACTAAGACAATCGAACACTAACAAAAATAAAAAGTATTTTAGAATCTCTAGCGATCCGAAGATCACGGCATTATACAGGATTTTTGAATGCACTTTGAGAATATGGAAAATATACCGAAATTTGATCCAATAATGGGAATTTTTTATCAAAACTCTCTTACGCAAATCCTAAACACAGCAAGGCCATTCGATTGTGCTCGATTGAAACTCAATAGAATGCAGTTGAGAAGGGTGGTGGGGATTTTGACAGGACACTGGCGATTGAACTACCACCTTCATAACTTGGGGATCTCTGATGATCGCACTTGTAGGGCCTGTATGGAGGACGATGAAACCTCCATACATGTTATATGCATATGTAGAAGCCTACAGGGTGTCAGATATAGAATGTTTGGGTCCGAAACTTTGGATCCATTAATCCTGGTAGCAATCCCGGCGGAGAAGTTGTAGGCCTTCTGTGTGGCGTCTGGCCTCAACAGAATCCTATAGCTTCATCTGCTTAAAATGGCACCTCTTGTCCGGAGGCGTCTCGCCTTCGGGTGACAGGTTGTTCTCAGGGACGGCACAGAGGACCCCTTGGTCTAGGTGCTATGGACCCGTATGCGGTACCCCTTTTTCTGATTATTATTATTATACGCAAATCCTAGTAAGGGCTATGAGTATCTAAGTGCCTACTCTTTTTTCGGAAATTTTTATGTAATCAAGGGCATTTTTGTTAGAAATAATATCATGTATTGAGCCTGAAAATCGTTCACTTTGTTAGTAATTATCTGAGATTCTAAACGATAAAGAGTTCTATATTAGATGCGGGCCTATTAGATGCATTAATAAAAGTTGATCGGAAACTTTACCTAAGTGTGTGTACAATCATTTAATTATATGTATTTTATTTTGGCGTTAATAAATTGCAAATTATTCTCCGCCTATTATAAATGAGCAGGAGTCTTTGAATAGTATTGAGAACTGACCTGAGAGCGCGGCTTAAAAATCATGACTAACTATTGTGTGCAACGAAAGCGTAATCCATTTGTTTACATTCATTAATCATATTTATTTTAATTAATTTTTGTCATACCAGCTGGAAAAACCGTCGTTGCCCGGCCTTCGAAAAATTCTTATAGAGTGTACATAGGAAATTTATGTCAAAAAATTATTTCTTTCTAAACTATATTCGAGATCTAGCCGTTAGAAAACGTTATTGCAGTCAAAAAACGGCTATAACTTTGGAATCGTTTGGAATATTGTAGGGAAAATATACTCTTCTCTCATCATTATTTCGCTATCTCCTATAGTTTTCTCCAAATAATTGGGACAAACACACAGCATGTTTTCCTTTTATATACCTACACTGCACACTAGTCAGTTATAATAGTAATATGTAGTAACCCTTTATTCCAAATATCCCCTATTTTATCAATTAATTCTTAATATTTTGTAACCAATTTCAAATTGCGATCTACTACTACTGACTTTAATAAAAAAAAAGGTCCGATTTCTCTTCAACTATAAAAAGATACCACACGGTATTTTTCAATTTGAAAAGTAGGAATTTTTTTCTTTTCTTTTTTTTCTCTAATATTTTCACGCAAAATATTTAATGTTTATTGTAGTTCATGTTAAATATAATTTATAAATCAAAGTAACAAATCTAAGTACTTACCTAAGCTTATACCTAGTGAGCGTAGGTTTCAGTATAAAATACTATAAAAACCAACCACATGATTTTTTATTGAGTCACCCACCCAAACACACCCTTCTTACAAGTCATGCAATGTTTAAATTTGAAATATACGACATGCTGAAAATATTTTTTCATTTAAGTGTTATGAAAATAATTAAATGATAGAGATTTTATACTTATAATTATTTCAGTTAAAGCTCAATATGACTATCATAAGTTTTCCCCCCTCCACCGAAGTGAACGACTGCTAAGTTAGAAAATAAATATAACCTAAAATGAGGTCTTTTGAATATTTTTTGAAAACTTATCCATTAAATCAACAAAATCGTTGGTGATGAAGTTGTAGAGCGTTAAATTATGTGCAAAATGAATACTAACATAACATTGTTTCATATACAAAGAATGGAAGCAATTTTTTTAAACTGTTTGACATAATCTCCGTCGAAAAGTGGGTGGGTCATTGAAAAAGACGAAAGAATAGTTGACAGGTCACGTAGAAGTGTAACCTATGAGTTATCCACAAGCCAGGTGGTCAATCGAAATTCTGGGTGTTATGTAGTGATAGCCGCATACTTACTTAATCCGGCCCCTTCTACGGGTTTACAGACACCTTGCCATTTGGATCTGTCAGCAATACTGCTCAATGCGTTTTTCCAGGTAGCTTCTTTCTCTCTCTCACTGCTTCCATCACAATGTCCTCCCATGTGCGTCAGATCTTCCTCTGGGTCGTCTATCATCGATCTTGGATTAGTAGACTTGCTTCGGGAATCTTTCGTATGGCTTTCGGATCATATAGCCAAATCAGCGAAGTTGTGAGGTATGGACAAAAGTCAGGAGGGGTTTAGGATAGCCGTATGCATATAGGAAAATTCAATATTTGGGAATATACCCCATTGTGAAAGTATAGTTACCATCACTGAATCCACTCCAGAATGTCCACTTTCTATATAATATAATATTGGATTAGGTGCTCTAGCCAAAGCCTTCTCAGCAAACATCAGACTTCATTATGAAATCTACTTCACTTTTGAAAGTGTCTTCATGATGACAAAGAATAAAGCGATTGTCCCCAATGGCGGAAACAAGGTACATGTTACTTCATGTATTATCATGGATGTGCCAAAAATAGCTCCAAATGGTATTCCACAATTTACCAGTCTATTCACAACAATTTTACATTTTAGATCCCTTGTTGAAAAAAGATCCTGTACCTTTTTGCACAGATGAGCTAAAATCATGTTTTTCTTTTACTATTGGTGTTTCTTCCTTAGGGTTATGACATCTAGTGGCAATAATTACAAACAGAATAGTCGGGCTCAACTGTGGTAGTTACATATACGTTACTAGGGTTACGTTAATGAAATAAACGAAAAATTATTATTCTGTTTATGAAACTGTTTAAATGTTGCCTCACTAAAGCCGCTATTTTGGAATGTTTATTGAAAAAGGATCCTGTACATTTTTGTACAGATCAGCTAAAATCATGTTTTTCTTTTACTATTGGTGTTTGTTCCTTAGAACTATGACATATGGTGGCAATAATTAGAAGCAGAATAGGCGGGCTCAACTGTGGTAGTTACAGGAATCTTTACAAAAATCCTTGCAATTATAAACACAACACCCAACTGTGGAGAATACTTGATAAAAAAAAACAAACAAAATGCAACATTTCAATAGACTATATATTTTGATACTTGTATATAAGTTTTTTCATTACAAATATGAATTTTCTTCATAACAATCGACAATTTAACAATATTATAGTTCACTTTCTTTAACACACAATCATTCTGACATACGTTTGTTTTCAAAAATATATAAATGTTTTATTGAGGTATTTAATAACCCAGCGCAGCACCGTTGTGGCAAATAAATAAAAGATTCGCCGTTGTAATCGGGTATATTATGCCGCATTACAAAAAAATTGTATATGTAATCACACAAAATATATCTACGTACATATGCAACTTCTACCACAGACGCAATACCACCAATATGGAGCGCATAATACAATAGGGAATATGCATGAAAATTTTTTTTCACATTTATTTTCAGAATATGAAAATACTGTTAATACTGTAATAATATTTAAAAACGAAATTAAAATCCGACAAATATCAAGGTAGCTATAAGCTTTTAAAGATTATTATCTGTCTCTTTCTTGCAAAAATACTAAAAACGGAGTTTTACGTGTATTTTAAATGGTGAAAGTGTAATATGACGTCACATAACATATCAAGAGAGCTATCACCCTCTTTGTCTAATCGGGAATTTCAATCATTCATATCTCGCTTATTTTTAAAGTTATTTAAAAAGTAATTTTACCTTCATATTTGTCAAGTAAACATGCTTCAATTCAAGTGAAAAAAATTTTCATGCATATTCCCTATTATGGTGTTGAAGTTTTAAACAGTTTCGAGTATATAATACCCGATCACAACGATGCCGGGATAAACAAACAAATATTTTAAGGCATTCTTGACTTTTTATTTAAAAACAAATACATAAGCAAAGCATTCACACAGTATAGGAATAGAAGCAGTAGGTGAACACTGTTATTTTTTTTTAGATTACCATGCGAAGGACTAGAAGAATGAGTTTAGACGCCTTTTTTGTGAGTAGAAAACTTTGGTTTTGATAATAATATAATTGATAATGATCTACGCTTACTTTATAAACAAAGTTACGCATAAAACGAAGAGTAAAATTACATTATATATAAAGTTTTTGAGGCCTCATTAAAGAAGGCCCTGCATATTGATCTGTGAACAAGTTTGTATATGAGCCATTAAAAGAACAACAAAGCTAACAAATTACAGGCAGCTAAGTTCTCTTTCTGCTTCTGTTACTATACTGTAGCATCATTATATTCTCAAAAATGTATTTTAAGTATCACTTTTCCGAATAGTATAAAATGAATTTGTACGTGGTATAAAATTTTTAGCAAAAATATTGTTCGTTGTAATTTAAAAATGAATGGTGTAAAAAATTGTAATTTCTGACAATCGATGCGGTTTTACGATCAAATTCGTTTACACATTGCGAGCTACCAAAATACTTTTCAATTTAAGAAATACATTCTGCAACTAAAACCACCTTAGGTGTATAGAATGGAACTCAGTAGAGAATTTGATGTGTTTGGAAAAAAAATATTTTTATATTTCTCAAAAAATCTTCTTATATTTCTATTTAACTATCATGAGCAGCTCGCATAGTGTAAAACATCACCATATTGAATGCATTTCTCTTTTTAGACAATCGGATATAAAATTATTCTTATTAAGAAAGGTAAAGACTATTGGGCCCTTTAATGTTGTACCATTTTTATTTTCCATTTTACTTCATAAACTACTCATGACCTAATATTCGTTGCTAATATATTTATTTGCAATGGATCGAAATGGAAAAGTCTCTAAAGACACGAAACTGAAAAGATTTGTAAGATTTTCGAATGACAAAAATTAAATTTCGACGAATTAATAGTTACCAGTAAAAGTACAAAACATTTTATGCACGTAAAGGTGCGTACACATGAGCCGAACGGCTAGCGAGTATATTCCCACACTCTTATTCCCTTTTTTTTCTTGATTTCGAACCCATTTACAATACTGTTAATATTCTCGTTGACACTGAGCCTGAGCGTCCCTTTGTATTCGCTATAAAAACAAACCGTTGATGAATCACTTCAAGCCACTCGCAAACCGTGTACACATTGACGATAAAAATTCAAACGAACTGTTTCGGAACTACACGCAAACCAATGTGTACGCACCTTTAGATTCACAAAATTGTTTTTAAGAAACATACGTGCTAAGACAAAATTTGATAATTTATTTGTACCTGAATAATAAAAAAGAATAGAAGAAAAAAGTTTGAGAATTGAAAGATAATTATTTATTTAATTTTTTATTTTTCTAAAACAAATTTTGAATTTTATTTGTCCTAATCAAAATAGACATGCCGAAATAATTCGAATAAAGCCAATTTTTTTTTCATATTGTCGTTCTAACTTTTCTTGATAAGAAAAGATATAAATATTTTTTAAGTTATACAGAAAAAAAAAGCTCTATCCGAATTAATTTGTGAATTTATTTCGACTGAGCTAATGTTCAATTTTTGCATTTTGATGTAAATAATCTTTCCCAAAATTATAATTAATACCGTTTCTCTTCCATTAGCTCATCAAATGTTACATTTTCTCGGCTCTAAATACTTTTAATAAAAAATAATAATACAGTAGAACCTCGATAACTTAAACACCAGGGGAAATATTAAATAATTTGAGTTATCGGGTTTTTAACTTACTAAGGGCTTGAGTTAGAGAGGTTTTAATGGTTCATAATTTTACTTATTGAGGTTTTTTGCAGAAGTCATTTGTTTGTCTGTTTTTATAAGCCATTTTTTAAAAAGTTCTGCAGTCATCCATGCTGGCTACAGAGGGTTAATACCCAAATTATTCGTTTAAGTTATAGAGATTTCGTATTTTAAGTAAGAGGTTTTGGGTTCTGAGGGGAAAAAATTTTAATTTATAGAGGTTTTTACGTTATTGAGGTTTAAGTTATCGAGGTTCTACTGTATACTATAAATTGTTTAAAGAAAAAATACAACTTTTTGAAAAGTAACAGATCAAAATTAATTTTACATTACTCATAACGCACTCCACAAATCGATAACAATATATTTTCCGATTGTAATTGTATGACTGGTATAATTGTAAATACAATGTTATATTTTAATCGATTATCAATTAATATTTGATGTAATTCGATTACATCAATATTTTCATTATTAATTGGATAGAAAAATCTTAAATTACATAATGGTTGTTGCTGTTGTTGTGAACCAAAATCGGCAGAAGCAACAGTATTCAATACATAATCTTGATTTAATTTCTTTAATGCATACTCAATACTAGCAATTATTATGCGTGACGACAAGCAACCTTCCGCCGATGAAGATGACTGTTGTTCACGATTATGATATTCAATATGGCACACAATTGCAGCTACATTATTTTCATAATTAAATCGACGTCGTATCGATAATAAATAATTATCAATACATTCACCAGTCTCTTGATCTAGAAATTTAGAATTAAATCAAAAAAAATCATAAATGAAATCGTTCAAATATATTTTTATTTATTTATAAATCATACAGGCTATCGAAATAGTATTATCAAATTCTCTATCTTTTTTCTGACTATTATTAGATACCCACCAGACAGGAATGGCATGAGAACTTGGACAAGCCAAAGAGAGAAAAGTAGGTGTGGTTTATTCTAAAAATCCAGATTTAAGGATATCATTCCGACTACTGGATCACTGTAGTGTCTATCAAGCGGAAGTGATGGCTATTAACAAGGTATGCGAATAGATAAGACTGAACACTTTAATGTGCAGCGACATTACTATCCTCGCCGACAGCTAAGCAGCGCTAAAATCCTTAAGCTCAGTCTATGTAACCTCAAAGATAGCACAGGACTGCCGAACGTTCTTAAATGAGCTGGCGGAACAATTGAATATAAACCTGATATGGGTACCAGGACACAGGGACATTCCAGGGAATTGTGAAGCAGATGAGCTTGCTAGAAATGGCACACGTCTGTCGGTCCTGAATGAGGATATCTTAAGAAAGGTCAATTTTAGATGGAAGGAGGAACGCACTTATGGTATTACAAGACAGATATGGTCGGAGTACAATCGTAGGCGTTCCGAAGATCTTATCTCGCTTCAAGGGCCTCTATAAGCAAAGACGTTGCGGCTATTACAGGACTCTGGCTAGGCGACAGGCTTGCTGTCCTACCAGTGCATCATGAATATTGCAGGAGCTGTCATAGTGCTCCGTAGTGCTCTGGAGATATCACTCATCTTCTCTGTCACTGTCCAGCTCTTGCCATGAGGAGATGGACTCATCTGAGTCAGCCTTTCTTTGACGACCACTCCGATCTTAAGTCCGTCAAAGCACTCTTGCTGTTCTTAAACAGCTCCAAATGGTTCATGGATAGGTGGCCCAGGATGGGCCAACCCACTTTTCGGTATCACAACGGACCCTATGGCCCAAGTATGTCTCACCCCAGGACAGCCACTCTAACCTAACCTAACCTTCTGACTAATTTTGAGGTCCTCTAACTAAGACATAAAACAAAACTATTATTATTAACAATCTTAGCTGTCCATTTTATTGAAAAAGAACAAAAGAGAAGAATATAAGTTTATCCTTTTTATTTTAAGAACTACCTTAAATAACACCACTATTGCTGTCGATTGTACTATCTACCCTAAGAATTTGTAATCATACCACTAAAACGTCCTATAAAATTTGAATAAAAATAAAATATAACTCACATTCAAACTGATTATTGTGCTTATGTGCCCATAAATGCCATTCAATTTTCGCTAACTTTGGTAATGATGAGACCACAACATAATCAACAATCGCATTATTTGTTTGATTCTCCCATTCTTCTCGAGCAATTGGAATATATTTAGGTTTTGTTACATAACAAACACCTGTAGTGAAAAAAAATGATTTTACCAATTTAAATAAAATACAACAACAAAATTATTTGTAATAAAATTGGAAAGAATGAAGTATACCTTGGACAACATCCCTTATTTGCATATTTGGATCAAGTGCAGCTGCAATACGACCAATATGCCGTAGAGATAATCGACACTGTTTTAATACACCTCCCTCAATCAAGTCTAATGTTCCGGGTACCATACCAATTTGACCAGCAACACGAATTATATCACCTACCTAAAACAATTAAACTTTCAATGACACAAACTTTTGTGAAAAATTCGTATTGTATTTAATAACGCTTAGCAAGTCATTCAAAATTATCGGTACCGAACTTTAATAGTTTGCCAATTGGTTTTAAGGGTCTTTATAAGCTATCAGATTGCAGTAAGATTTAATTTGGTTAAATTTTTGTGCAAAAACATATGAATCTTACACTTAAGGATGGTCCAGCATGAAACCACTTTTCGACAGATTTTGCTCATTTTTTTCACAGACTAAAAATAACGTTTTCTAATAAATCCCGAAGTTTCAGAATTTTTGACCGTTTAAAAAGCGAGATAATTCATAGCAAAGTAATCATTCTCTTTCACTCTCTCTCATTAAAAGCATGTAAAATTTCATGTCCGCCCAACTATTGTATTAAAATAAATACTAGACAGAATTTAAAAAAAAAATAGGATAGTAAAGATAAATATTTATTAAATCAATTTTTTTTAATCGCGTTTTACCGTTTTGTTTTCGAAATATAAGTTTAAAATTATTTTTTATTTCAAAATTACATTAATTTGTATATATGAATAGTGAATATATCTATGTGTTGTGTATGTGTGTATATGTATTAGTTCTATAATAAAAGCAAACCGGTTGTTTGTCCTGATTATATATTATAAGACAGTACTGAAAACTTACTTGAATTGCTTGGCTGTATGGACCAATATTAGCTGGTGCCCAATGTGATATACCTTGCACATGCATTGTAATTCGTGCCGGACATATTAATTTCTCATCACCAGATTCATTTAATTCTTCGTTTACCTTTTGTTGAGCAACACATAATTTATTGGAATATGCCAAGGCATCCAATAATACAGGTGTGTTCGCATTTAATGGACACTGAACGCATACTCTAGTTGGTGGATTTGAATATTTAAATGTTCGGCGATACACTTCGTTTAATGCTTTAAATTCAGTCATGTCCCTGATATACATGGTCACAGCACAGACATCTTTGATTTGATAACCAGCCTCATCGAGACAAGCTAAAATTATAACACAAGAACGATCACTCAAAAATTTTTAAGCCGATTTTAAAATAAGTTCTCAATTCGAAACTATATATTTTTTTTTTAAATAAAAATTCTGTCAAATCAACGTGGAGCAGTAGAAATTTGAAGAGCTCGTTCGTCAAGGGGCAAAATAACGCGTAGACACCGCATAAAGTATTGGGTGAAGGTCGTTAATCACATCGGAGGAAGACCGCGGAATAAGAATTGAAGAATTTCAAAAATCCTATAAAAAGCTTTCTTGTCTGGCTTCGATATTCCATCCACCATATTCTACTAGAATGGCAGAAAAGAATGAATTTACATCAGAACGTCAAATTACTTAACGGGAAGTTTTCTCGTTAATTCGTTTGATGCACTTTTTTCGTTAATTTGTTGAAAGCAAGATGTTTCCAGCGGATGTTAGTGGTACCAAACAAAATTCGCTTGTTCGTATTTCACTCAATTCCCGCTTCAAATGTCCCGCACTGGTTTAAAAATACCTAACTATCGTTAAATTCACATCAAGTTAAATTAATCACACATTTACCTACACTGTAATTTTTCCAATGCTTGTGACATTGCTTCCGTAATATCCGTAGATTCACCAACTAAATCACCCAACCATAACCAACCACCTGGTGTCCGACTATAATTTGGTAAATGTGATGTTGTCGTTAATTCTGTTGGACTATTTTCATCAATTTCATTATCAGAATCTAATTCCATATTAATTGCATCACTCTCATCCGTAGTAATATCTTCAACGAATGATAATGGAGTTTTTACATTAAAAGCTATCAGAGAAATCAAAGTAAATTAAACTGAAATTTTGAGATGTGTGCAACTAAAAAATTACTACGTACAAGCAATACGATTTGGTAAATCATTAATAATTGGTTGATCATTCAAATTTTCAGCTTGTTTGATTTTAGGAACTAAACGAATTTTTTTAAAGTACAAATATCCTACGGGTGCAATGGCATCATTCGAATGGATAATTGTTTCTGATTCATCGCTGTAAGTTTAAATTATTTAAATAAAATTGATTGTAATGAAAAAGTTAAAGAAAACCAGATTTCACTTTATGTCAGTTAGGGACCGACCATAAAATACGTTCGCAAAACTAGCGTGGCGTTTGCAATTCATCATTTTTTAACTTTAGTGTATATATTCATTCATAATCGTAAAAATCATCCTTCATTTGAGAAGGGAGTTGATTTTGTGACGTAACAAGGAAGGAGGGATAAAAAATGCTTGAATTTTTCGTGACGTATTTTATGGATGATCCTTTATTTATAAAGAGCGGATTCTAGGCAAAGTACCTGTAGGAATCAAGATATCAGAGATTGGTCAGTTCCCCGCATGTCACGCGGGAGACCGTGGTTTGATTCTTCGCCAAAAATGTAGGAACCAAGATATCCTGAAACCTACGCTATAAATGTTAAATAAAATCAATGATTTGGGGTAACAACTAAACGTTTATTTTGCCTGCATATTTAACAATGAATATATGAGTTTGTTAGTAGTTACCAGGTAACTCAGGGAAACATGTACTGTACTAATAGGTTTCCAAACATCGAAGAACTAATCTAAGATTAAGAATCGAGTACATTACATACCCATCGTTTTAAAATGACCTACTTATTTTCCATTTTTAATAATCTGCCTGTAATCTGCTCTTTATTTTTAAATAATTGATATTCGGTTCAACACGAACCAAGTCCGTTCAAAATAAACTTTATGTATATAAACTGTGACTAACTCCGTCGAATTAAGAAGTCATATTTACGACATATATGAATGACTGAGTCCTCTTTAAAAACGATTAAGTTTTTTTCCAATTACATATATGAGAATACAACAGGATACAACTTCGAAGTTGTATCCTGTTCAGGTTGGCTGGTTATCGAGGGACAGCCTCTTGGATGCATTCCGAAACCGTATTTTCCCGTGTTTTTTATCATATCTTAATAGAATGAAGAGATCTTTCTTTTATGTGTCCGTATCTATAAAACGAAGGATTTTTTGTCGTTCGTTTGGACAGAACATTTTTTCTTATTTTAGTGTGATAAATCCTACTCACAACATTTAGCTCACTTTTCACGTAACACACTGTATACACAGAGAGTATCAAAATAGTAATATTACATTCAATTTTAAAATTATTTTGAAGATTATAAAAAGTAAAACAATGATGCAATTTGAATGAAGAGAAAGTAAAGTTGTGCCGAAGAAAGCTATGATTCGAAAAATGATAGGTAAATTGTGAGATGTGATCCGAATAAATACCTGACGATGAAACTCAAAATATTCACTCACACAACAATAGTGCTCGAATATAGTGGACAATCCATTGTGAATGTTTCATATTCGCCACCCTCTCCACACACATGTAGACCATATTTTTCATGCATTCGTATTAAATGCGGTCGCATCACAGACAATGGTACTCCTAAATGTTTGGTTGGTTCTAAACCTAATGAGGCAACTTTTACAATCACTGCTCGAATACCACAACCAATCATTTCATTGAGTAATTCAGTTTGATCACGTCGCCATAAATATGCTAATGTTACTAAATTTAACCTGGAACATCTAGATGAACAAATATTATTTAGTCGACTTTCTAAAGTCACTTCAGTGTAATAGTTTTTAACATCAACGCAAAAATTAAGGTAGTCAACGTATTAGACCATTGTCTGCCAATGTGTGACAGTTTTAGAACAAAATTAGCCCATGTTTAAGGATGTTCATTTGCTACGCTAAAGTTAAATGTATCAACTGTCTTTAATAAAATTTATTTAGGATTTGAAAAAAGTTGTAAATTATATCAATAATCTTACAACGATTTATAACCTTTTTTTATTTGTCCAAAATATTTTAAAAGTATTTATTGTAAAATATCAGGAAATGTAATTTAAAAATTGATTTGACTTGATGTGATAGATCTGACAATAAACTATGTTGTATATTTATGTGTATGTGTATATTATTTTAGTGTGCGTGGTCGTCAATTTTCAAAATATGGTGGCAAAAACAAACCTAACAAAAAAGTTTTAATTTTATTAAATAATTAATTCAAACGTTCGTCAACAACATTTTTTTAATGCAAATGTATAAACTGCATATTATTACTGCATATTATTAGAATTTTAAGTACAAAAATTATGTTCTCCATAAGACGCTGTGTTAAAAGTTTGATTTTTAACCGATAATTAGTCTTCGAAATGATCGTCAACAGGTGTTAAATTTTTGAGGGAGTATAACTACTGAATTGAGCTATTCATTTCAGCAAAAAAAAATTGTTTATCTACTATTAAGCCTCTTGCATGAACGTCCTTAATTGAAATAGGTTTAGCTTTTTCACCTCGATAATATTTTCTAGCTATAAACTTCAAGTTAGAACTTTAGTTACGCAGTTTTCACACACACAGACACTGGTGATTACCAAAATAACTACGTTTTCTATATTTTATTGTATTATAAATAACATCTTACACATTTTCAACACGAATACGTTGATAATCGGATAAAATAGCACCCACAGCAACAGCATCAAATTCGATATCTGTTTTAATATGTTGAAGCAATTTATATAAATCTTCGACTTCATCATTTTCAGACGGTACATAATCTTTTTCATGAGTTTTAGCTTTGCCTTCTGTTACAAATCGTATTAATGGTAATCCTATTGATCGCGCTATTTGGATAATACCTTCATGTCCAACTGTTTGATACATATAACTATCCAATTCATCTACAGAAGTAAAAGATCATTTTAAAAAAAAAACTTGCTACGGGTATCGTTTTTTAGTTTTCAAATTTCGAATAAATAAAACTGGTTTACATGAAGATTAATGCGTTTATGTTCATCAACCTTACATCTATTGAGAATTCTAGCATTTGGATATACTCTCTGATGGGTAAATTCTAAACTGGAGCTAGTAGGTTGGTATTTTCTCCAACTCTGGTGAACAACTTAGTAACTACGGCTAGTAGATTGAAATATTAAGCACCACCCTGCCAGAGATTCCAATATCGCTATTGGTGTTTGTTCCTTAGAGCTATGACATATAGTGGCAATAATTAGAAACTGTGTAGCCAGGCTCAACTGTGATAGTTAAATATGCGTTACTATGGTTTCGTTAACAAAATAAACAAAAAATTATTATTTTGTTATTGAAACTCTTTTTTTTTATGAAAAATATAACTAATTGTTGAAATGTAGCCTGACTAAAGCCGCCATTTTGGAATATGACGTCATGAGTAATCTTACCAATACCAATTCAGCTTTTCAAAATTGATATCTAGTAGTAAATATTTTCTAGAGATAATAAACCTGTGACAAATACAATCTTAAACTGTCTTAAACGGTGGATAACAAAAAGAATTGTTTTATTTATTTATAAAATGGAATTACACAAAATAACGAACGGTTTTTTCTATTTATTTCTGTCTATATTAAAAGATACATAAAGAAAATATTTACCAATGAATTGATAAGAAATTGTTATCAATTAAATTTGTTATTAATTGTAGCATAATTATACTAATATTTACTTTTTACAAATTGTTTTTATACGATTCATTACAAAAATGAAATACAATTTATTTTTTTAGAATGCAAACAAAATTAAATAATTACAATTAATTCAGCAAATAAATGATAAAACCTGTTAAGTTAAATTGTGCAATATTGTACATAAAACTCAGATAATGTTCGTAGCTTCACCACGTGAGATTATTGTTCAATCCCTAGAAATGTTAACTTCTATTAGTAGAAGTATGAACAAAGCTTTTGTTAAAAATATGCTTAATTTAACTTTTTATCTATCGATTTTACACTGTTGTGCTTGTCTAAATATATAGAATTCGTTTAATGACTTCTTCTGTCTAATAATAACTATTCTATATTTGTAATACGAAAAAAATTAATAGTTTGTTGAGCCAAAATGAAAAAAAAAATTCTCCAGAAATATTTTATTTGGATTACTAAAAAAATATCGTTAAATCCATCAAGTTTTAATTTGTGGCTTTATCCAAAACATATTTCAGCTAATTATTTAAAAAAGATAATAAATCAAAATATTGATTCGAATTTCAAATTCAGACACGAAAAAATTGGAATGAAATACTTTCAGATTGAAATGAAGAAAACAAAATATGATGTACATTTCATTTTCAAGAGACTTGGTCTTAGTAATGATTAATAATTTCCAGCTGTTTACTGTACACCTCCTAATTTCAAAATAAATTGCCAAACGACGAAGTAAAATACAAGATATAATTTCGAAAACACTACACATAAGTACCTTTATTCGGAGGTGGCTCCATATTAGCTAAACCCACAATTTCGTGTCCAGCTGCAACACATTGCATAATATTATAAATACTATCTTTTCCACCACTGATTAAGCCGATAACCCTCATTTTGAAATACTATATTCAACACTAAATAATTGTAAAAATGATATTCATAATTTCTTCATTGATTGTTCTACAAACAAAATTATACAAAATGTTAATACATATGCTAACAATTATAAATCATAAATGAACAACAGCTCTGCTGTTTACAAATTTTTGAAAACTTTTCTGAACTTTGAGCTGTAATCAATCACTAATCAAGAATAAACATAACCAATAAACATTTTTATTGCTTACCTTGCATTTATAATTTAAAAATGAATGTGGGTTAATAAGAAAGAAGTATATACTTACTCAAATGAAGTAAACTGATTAATATGGCATGTCAATACACAAATAATATTTAAAAAGAATTTTAAATAAGTTTAAAAAAATAAAAATAAATTTTGATAAATGATGTGTCTATTGTGTTGCTATCTACAATACAAATATAGAACTTGAGCGCAAAACATTTACACAACATATAGACCGTCTTGCTTAGAGTGATGTCCTATAAAATGATGTATAGATGAATCAATTCTATACGATTGACAAAAATTTATGGTAACTTTATGGTGAACCTTTCTGCAGTGTCGAATTGGTCAGAGGGTCAGGGTGGCGTTTGCCGACCGAGCCATAGTCTACGTGGGCCCTAGAGGTTTACTCCTAAACACACGCTAGTTCATACACGGGAGAGGAAGGAAGAAGATCAAAGAGAAATCAGCGTAGATGGTTTAGATCAAACAGCAAAAACGCTATTTGTTTGCCTCGAAAAGATTCGGATGCCTGCCGCAGTAGCATACCACGTGCATGTAAAATTTTATTCCAATATAACAAGCACATTAATACGTACTCTAACTTATATATCGCTTACTATGTAATCCTCTAAAGCGCATTAAGACAATGCTCCGTTCTCTATAGTAGTCTCATATAGTAGGATCTTATCGAAACGATTTATTGATAATCTAGCTGAAATTTCTCCTCTATTAAAAAAATGTTAATAGGCTAGCTTCAGTTGTAATTAATTGGAACTTTTTACATAAAAATGTAGGTCTTTGAAAATAAAATCTTGGCTATTTGATTATTATTATCATTTGGCTTAGCGGGTGGTGGGACTTAAAGCCATAATGCCACCCGGACCCCTTAGGCCTAGTCCAACGCTGCCTTTCTGCCATTAAATTCCACTGTGTTATGAGGTACAAAAGATGTGGATTTGTTGGAATAGCGAATTTATCATGATAATGGTAAATAGTTTTTAATTTTATTTATGTAACATACTAATATGAACTGTCCGCAATTACTCGTCCTCTTTGAGCGGCGCCATAAATCAACGTATTCCATTACTTCATAAACTAGGCATTCAAGTAGTACTTAGATTCAAAGAGTCTGCAACATATGAAAAATATGTTGCCAAGGTAGCCATCTTTGATGCTGGAAGAATAAATAATTGAATGTTCAGACGTTGAGAGTCTTACATACGTATATATTGATGGTGTATGTCGTTAAAAACATAAAAATTCACTACAATTTGTCAAAATTACAAATTGCATGTAATCCATAGAATATTTCATAAGAAAATAGTTTATGTGAAATTGATAAATATATTTCTAAAAAAATGTTTTAATGTATACAAACTTATTGGGGGAAATGCAACGGACTATTTTCATATCCTTGTAAAATTAGTTTAGCTTTAAGTGGATGCGCATAAACAGGCAAATGGCTATCATAAGTTAATAAGAATTGTAGTAGATTTTCTTCAATTTTCAATTTATGAGGCGAGTTTTCATACAATTGTACAATTTCTTTTCTTTGTTCTGGCGTTAGCTATTTTAAATAAAAGGAAATTTATTAAATTAAGAATAATGAATATATCAATGAAAATGTTGAATGTATCGCTTACATCATTCCACTCATTCTTTTGGAAGAGTTCAATAATTTTCGTAATAATAGTACTTGCGTATCCTGGTTTTAAGCCGTGCAAAAGAAGTTTATTGAATTTCTCAATTCCCTCGTCAAAACGCTCATGAAATATAGCATACGCCCATGGTTCACGAAAGTACGCATATAAATCTGATATTAGATTCATTTCAAATCTTTGTACTAATTTATTCAATAACCTTTCATGTTTACCCCATAGTTTGATCATATTTTGTACATCAATTTCCTGCAATCAAATATTTTTTTATTAATTATAATAAAAACTAAGGATCTGCAAGTAGAAGTGAGAAACATCAGCCACCATTTTTCTGTTCCTTCCACCAAAATGGCAGCCAATTTTACCCACATATACAATGCTCAACGTTACGAATATTTCATTAAAAAATTATATTACATTTTTCGTTAAGCATGTGACGGTTTCAACAAAATTATTTGCATTTAAATGTAAACGAAAATATCCACTTTTTGAATTCTTAGCCTTCCCAGTTATCAGCACACGTCCCTAAAAATATTTGCATGGTTATTGTATGTACCTTTCAAAAGCCTATGAACGCATTTTTCCTATGAATCTTTTAAGAAAGTATACGAAACCATATGTTACGGAAAACACTCCTAGAAGTTCCAAAAGGAATTATCGATAAATTTAAACGATTCTTGAGATTTATTGCACTTGAAAATTTAACCAAAATCAATTCTTGCTTGTTAGTTCTAGGTAGTTCAATGCTTTGACTGGAAGTTCCGTCAAAATAACAATAAGAAAAACTCTTTATAATCAACTAAAATTACTTTGGTTTATTGAATATAGACAGTTATCGTATAATGGTGGTGACGACGAAACGAATAACGGCCAGCAACATTCGGTTTCGAATATTTCAAGGATCTCTAAACGAACTAAAAGAAAAAAAATCAACTCCCGGGCTTTTGCGAACTCATAATTGGCTATCTCCGCTCTATTACAGAATATTAACTTACATAATTTTCTTTATTCATTTGAATCTCAATGGAAACAGGTTTACCAGGCTTCGTAATGTATAAATAATTTAATTTACCAGGCAAAGTGCAATATGTGATAATGGGTTTAGAAAATGATGGAGTCAATATTTGTGACACTTCAACATCTGAACTTGTGTTTTCTTTTGGTTGTGTATAAGTTGGATCCATTTCCTTCTTTGCATACAACGCAAGCTATAATTATAAAGGATTTTATAGAGAAGGGATGCATCAGCGAAACGTAAGTGGAATGCGAGTATTGTTAAATAAAGAAAAATCATCCTCGATGTTTAAGTTGACTTCTATTGGTAAAGTTACTCATGACGTCAAATTCCAAAATGGCGGCTTTAATCAGGCTACATTTCAACAATTAGTTATATTTTTCATAAAAAAAGATGAGTTTCATTACAAAATAGTAATTTTTTTAATGACAGCTTTGAACCTGATTACTCTGTTTCTAACTATTGCCACCAGATGGCATAGTCCTAAGGAACAAACTATATATTAACTCTATGGAACAAACCAGTGTTGCCAGAAGGTTACATTTCTTACATTTTACGTAACTTTTCATCTACCCATGTAACTTGTATGTAAGAAAAAATTTTAGATACTTTTGTGTAAATTTTTGAAAAATAACTTTTTCTCGTTATAATAAGTTTGCCATAATTTCGGTATTCACAAATCTTCGATTAAAAACTCACGCTTTTATAAAATTTAAAAATTTTATATAAAATAAATAAATGAAAGTGGATTGAAAAATAAATGTGTGGGTACTTATTATTTTTATTTTAATTATTTCATTTTTATTAAATACCAGCTGTTTCCTGCTTATATATATATATATATATATATATATATATATATATATATATATATATATATATATATATATATATATATATATATATATATATATATATATATATTCATTTATTTCTTTATTTATATTTATTTAAAATACGATACGATTAACGGTTTTCAAGGTATCCGACCCATAGTGCTAAAATTCCAAACTGTACCCCTTAAAAAAATCGCTAAAATTGGAGGAAAATTTTATGTCCCCGATTTTAATAAAAACTTCGTTTTAAGCTAATTTGGACCTAGCGAAAACGATGGCGTTGGTTAAAGTACGATACGATTAACGGTTTTCAAGGTATCAGACCCATAGTGCTAAAATTCCAAACTGTAAGAATTGAGAAGGCAAAATTTTGAAATGTGTTGGTCGGACGTTAAAATGAACCTGATTTTCGTTCTGTTTGGATCGAAATTAGCCTAGAAAATGATTATTATTAAAATCAAGAACAAAAATTTTCTTCACTTTTTTCACATTTTTTCCAAGGGGTACCCCTTAAAAAAATCGCTAAAATTGGAGGAAAATTTTATGTCCCCGATTTTGATAAAAACTTCGTTTTAAGCTAATTTGGATCTAGCGAAAACGATGGCGTTGGTTAAAGTACGATACGATTAACGGTTTTCAAGGTATCAGACCCATAGTGCTAAAATTCCAAACTGTAAGAATTGAGAAGGCAAAATTTTGAAATGTGTTGGTCGGACGTTAAAATGAACCTGATTTTCGTACTGTTTGGATCGAAATTAGCCTAGAAAATGATTATTATTAAAATCAAGAACAAAAAATTTTCTTCACTTTTTTCACATTTTTTCCCCTTAAAAACCCCTTAAAAAAATTGCTAAAATTAGAGGAAAATTTTATGTCCCCAAAATCATCACAATGTATCTCTAAGTATGAAAATGTAACTTTTCAGGCATACCAACGTATCTTTCGATCAAGCCACGCTGGCAACACTGGAACAAACACCAATAGTAATAGTGCCAATTTAGAGATTGATGGATGTGTCGAAGAACCGATTCTAGTTCTTATCTGATCAATAAATATATCTTTTATGTAAATTTTCTTTTTAAATTTATTAACGTTTTTAAGAAACGCAATTTTTTTCCTTTTTGTATAACTTTTGGAATCAGAAAACTACTCACCCTTTCACCAACTTCATAATGGTTAAAATATTTTTGACACAAATGATCTGCGTAATATTTACGTGAATATTTGGTTATTGAACCAGCTGCTAATATACATTGAAGGTTTGTTCTAAATTTTGGATCAATTACTAAACGACCATCGTAAACAAGCCCTCCTGTATTTGTTATTGCTATTTAAATAATTAAAAATTATATGTTTGATTCGTATTAACTGGGACGTGAACTGAGATATTTTCAATTTCAAAAAACTTCAAAAGCCATTTTTGAACTCTCACAATATTACGGGACTCTGGTATAATATAAGGTAAAATAAATTCAAATAATTACCAGATACGTTCGCTTGACTAATAACTTTTCGATCATAATAGAACAAAGCAAAGCATGGAATTTTTATTAATTTAAATTTGGATCCAAATGTAACAGATTGTAAAAGTTTTCTTGTTTTATTATAATCCCACTCTTTCAATGTATAGGATGTGTAAACGTTAAACTTTTCATTATCAATCGCATCCTCAACGGCATCGTCAACTTCCCCATCATTGAATAATGAAACATCATTGTCAGCGTTTGGAAATGGTTCAACAAATGTGATATATTTACCAGGTATACCAATATGTCGTAATGCAGATAAGCAACAATATGCTTCTAATGTAGCACCATATACAATAACATTATCTGTATTTATCAAGAAACGGCAACAATTATAAAGTATTTTTACTGTTTTCTAATTTAGATATGGGGTAAAGAAAATTAGAGAATAATTTGAATCATTAAGTAAAGTAGTAGTAGTAGAGGGGAGGCTTGAGCCTGATAAGTAGGCCTTTCTAGGCCTTTTTTTACCGACTCCGAAGAAATACCCTTACCCTCTTCTATCCACTACCACACCGGACTCGTTTTTTCTAGCTCTGTGTTCGCTGTCGAACCTACATGTCTTCTTTGCGAATGGAAGGATAGAGCTCCACTTTAGTTGTTTTTCCTCAGATTCCTCCATTTCGAGTGGGCCGAAGGTTAGGTACCTCGTTCTGGCTATGTAGGAATATTCTACCTGAAGGTCGAAGGACGTATCATCCGCCCCGTTACAATCCGGGCAGATCGCACTGTCCGCCAACCTTATGATTAATCAATGAGGTTGGAGTAATTAATGTACTAGAAATCATATTTCACCAGGTTCATATCTTTAATTTTACAGCCAATTCATTCAGGAAGATCAGAAAGTAATTCCATACTATGAACGAGAGGGATTCAATTAAACGGTGGGCCGAAGGTTAGGTACCTGGTTCTGGCTATGTAGGAACATTCTACGGTTTTAATATCAACACTGATTGACGCGAGGAAACGATGTCAAGCAAACGCTAGGTACTGATTAAACGAGCTTTGACTAGCCTCTATTATCTCATACCATCGCAATGGAATTTTTTCTTAAATATTCACATTTCAAGAATGAAGACGAAGAAGGAGGGCGAAAAAAGTTTTCTACCCGTATTTATATCAACATGACTCTAGGACCGTCAGTGTTTAGTGTTACCCTTACAGCGTATCATGGTAGACAAATGTCAAATTGATGCTCTGGAATGAAGAAGACAGAACTAGAAAGACAATTCTGTTAGCAGACTAATCGTGTCTAGCCTCTAGGACTGGCAGTGCTTAGTGTTACTTCTACAGCGTATTCAAGTAGACTGATGTCAGATTGATACTTTGGAATGAAGAAGACTGTACCCAGAAAGACGATTCTAATGGCAGAATGGTTGGCACACTGATCGTGTAACACCCGTCTAAACGTATGTAAACTTTTATGAATAAATTTTAGATACTTACATGATGATTTATGTTCTTCAACCATTTGTTTTAATAAAACTAATGAATTTTGACCATCACATTCTGTATTTATGACAAATAAATTTTTAGGATATTCATTATTTTCCATGCTAATATAATGTGTAAAAATATATTAATATCAGTTTCACTTGAACTAAATTACACTAGTCAACAAAGATTTTGTGTTAACTACTGATAAATTCAACAATATCAGTTTCATAGCTGGTTTATAGCTCCATTTATTGTTTAGTCGAGCCTCAGTACTTATCATTTGTGCTTATTACTTCCACTTATAGCCTAATTAATTCTAAAAAAATAGGGTATGTGTACTTATGTACGCACGGTAGAAATTGTACTTCTTTGATGAGACTTATTTGTTGTTATTCAGATATTGAATGTAATTTTTTAAATAATCATTGAAAATAAACTATTAGTCTATCATCTATAAATGAAAATATAAATTATTTTATTTTGCATGGTACTGCTATCTATTATTAAAAGCCATAAACTCTATTTAACGGCTAACTCTGTCGTTTTTTATCTGACGGCATTTTACAGTTAAAAATAATAATTAGCAAGAGGGGTACCGCAAATGGATCCCTAGCACCTAGATCAAGGGGTCCTCTGTTAGAGTTAGACTCGTATATAATATTGTCTCCCAACCAATTTCAATTTTTGAATGCCTTATTCGAAATTAGTTTAAGCTAGATTTCATGGGCTTAAAATAAGGTAATAATTTGTTGACCAGTGAATGTTGTTATTATTTCATGAATACATACAGGTTATAGGGTGGATGGTATTGTTCTCCACATGTTAAATAGAGGTAGTCATATGGCACGATGTGTTCTCTATCCACAACTATATACTTCTCCTTTCTGTTTATTTATTCGAAATGAAAGAAATCCATTATAAAAATAAAATTGACAATAATTAAAACTCATTAAAAACATGTCTTTAACGACAAAAATAGTGAAATATCATTTAATAAACTCAGTTAAAGCCGTTATTTTTTAAAATTTTTGCAGTCGATTAGTGCCGATCCGATTTGGTTTTCGAAAAAAATGTCTCGAATAAAAGTTGTTCGTCCATACGCATTAATTAGTAAATATCATATGATGATCTGATTGAGCACTGCATATGTATACACTTTTTTGTTTACAAATATAGGATGGATTAGCAAAAATTTTTCAGATTGCCAGCAGTTGATTTATTAAATAAATTTTAAAAAATTACTTGCCTATTAATAGAGGTCATTACACCTTTTACTAAATGTATATAAGCATGCAAACAAATTTGTGACATTCGTTGAAAATTGTACATCCCTTCAAAAGGAAACAATAAATCTCTTGCTTTATTTGGTGGTAAATAATGATTTAACCCATGGGTCGAAACCAATGTTATATTTTTAAATGAAATATACGAAGCTGTTTGTCTAAAAATATAATATCAAGGTTATTAAAGCTTAAACCTTCGGTGTATATAACCATCTACTGGGATAAAGATTTAAAATGAGTCGTTTGAATTTATTTATTATATAAACCGTTTCGATTAAGTTTATTAAAAAGTAAATAATAATATTATAAGGGAAATGGGGCAAAATTTTGATATTTTATTTCAAAAATCTATAGATTTGGGCTTTGAACTTACCCATAAACTAAATTTTCTAAAAATGATAATCCTGTATCACTTGCTCCCACCACGACAATTTTAAAATTAACATCCATTTTTGGTATACTGCAATGACGTAAATTCATTACTTGTAACGAAAATGGCGGAGCTTGACATAAAATAAATTCTTGTGGGACATCACCATCTTTGTCAATATTCGGATGATACTCCGAACGTAAAGAAGGTTGAACTGGGATCATTTCAGCTATAATATTTGCTATACTTGTATCCTAAAATCAGAATATTTGTAAATTACGCAGATATGAAATGATATACCCGCAAGGCGCTTTATTATAATAAAGCTAAGTAGTGGCGGATCCATAATTTGGAAATTAGAAGTCTCAACATTAGAATCCGTTTCCTAAGAGCATCTCTGCCTCTAGAGAACATATTTCATTGAACGATGGCACAGCTAGCTAACCTAACACCTAAGATACAAGTCTTAAGATCCAAACGTGCTTAATGATTCTAAAAATCTAGAAATAGTAAATATCCTTACATAGTATAAAACAAAGTCCCCCAGACGCGTCTGTCTGTCTGTTCGCGATAAACTCAAAAACTACTGCACCGATTTTCATACTGTTTTCACCAATGGATAGAGTGGTTCTCGAGGAAGGATTTAGTATATAGTTTGTCAAGTTTTTGTATACATTGGCTAAAATATAATGATATTTGATGGAGGTGTCGGAAAACATATTATAAAGCAAATATGTTAAATATGCTATGCATAGATAGCGATGCATACAACAAATACGTTTTAAAAATTTGCCTATAGATGGCAGTATACACAACATGAGTACTTCAAAAATTTTACCAATAGGTGGCAGTGCATACAACAAATGTATTTCAAAAATTAAACGCAATTTATCATTCCTTGACGGGAGAAAATATTATGTTACTTGGTTATAAGGGCGTTACAAAATTTTTGCGGGCGAAGCCGCGACGGATAATGCAAGTTATCTAATATAACAATAATTAATAAATCGATTTTTTTTTTAATTACCATTTCCTTTGAACTTTAAAAGCGAATTTCTATCAATTATTTGGGTTAAAATATCATCAAAAACCGCTGTTACTTATCTGTAGGTTAGACGGAGACATGGTATGAGTAAATTTTCCCAACCCGTAATATTTGAGCAATCGCACCCGCGTTTCTCATCTTCCCTAAGTAAAATACAGATAAATTTTATCCAAATAAAAAGTTTGCTCTTACAGAAAAATCAGAATGTAGATTATAATATAAGATTGGTAAGTCACTTAGACGATGAACTTCACTAAAAAAATAACGCTTATGTATTTGAAATATTGGTGAAATAACTCCATAGATAACTTTTCCAAACGATCCATACTGATAATGTTCCATTTTTATATAATCATCTACCTGATAATGTGCAGATAGATAATCAAAGTCATGTTCTTCGCTAAAAAAATACCAAACAAAAATATAGGAGAAATTTTTAATAGTCATAATATGCCCCAAATATTATATCCTAATCTCTTGTCAATTTTTCATTATATTTAATAATAATAATTAGCAAGAGGGGTACCGCAAAAGGGTCCCTAGCACCTAAACCAAGAGGGTCCTCTGTGCCGTCCTTGAAAACAACATGTCACCCGAAGGCGGGACTTCTCCGCGTAAGAGGTGCTATTTTAAGCAGATGGAGCTATAGGATTCTGTTAAGGCCAGACGCCCACAGCCTCTCCGCCAGGATTGATGGAACCAAGGTTTCGGACCCAAACATTTTATGCCTGATACCCTGCATGGTGGCATGTATGGAGGTTTCATCGTCCTCCATACAGACCCTACAAGTGGGATCATCAGAGATCTCCAAGCTATGAAGGTGGCAGTTCAATTGACAGTGTCCTGTCAAGAGCCCCACCACCCTTCTCAACTGTATTCTATTGAGTTTCAATCGAGTACAGTCGAATGGCCTAGCTGTGGTTATGCACAGCTTGGCTGCACCAGCAATGCACAGCTTGGCCTGTCGCATGCCCTGCGCAAAGTCCCAGTAATCGAGATAAGCTTTCATTATATTTACATAAGTATCAATTTTGTTTTCGTTCTATTAGTTTTTCTCCTTTATCATGTCCATGAAAATAATTGGCTAGTTGATTTAATATATTTTAGTTTTTCTTTCTATGAACTCTATAAGTATTGCCTCCCTCCCCTTTTTAGCAACTGTATTTTATGGATAACCACTTTGGAGGAAAATATAGCCAAGATTGTGATAAAAATAAAATCCCTTTTTTATTAATATTTATTATTAGTATTGATGGGATCAATATTTACCGAATACATATACACCCAATTACAGAATTTTGCACAGTTAAAACATATGATCTTTGTAAACTATCAGCAATTGTTACTGATTGTGTAAAATCACTCATAATTTCTTCACGTTGATGAGTATGTGTGAGAAAATCTTTAATGTTTACTAAATCATCAAAATGAGCTTCACGTACATTGATGTCACTAAAACAATAATATGCAAAATAAATGGATCAATAATAAAATACAGTGAAATTTCTGTATTATGACATTGTAGCGAAATCATAATCAGATCATATTAAGTCAATAGACCCCATTACAGAGTCATCGTTTAGGCCATATATGTAATACTCGCTTTGCTCGCAAGTGGGGGACCACTCTTGACCCCCAAGGCAACCTTCGGCCTTGGCTCCGCGTCACAGAAAAAATAACATTACATGAATTGTAAAAAAAGTATTTGGGAGGTGTTTTTCCGATTTTCCGGGGGGTTGAAATGAAAAACCTGAAGTTTTCCGATTTTTCTCGTCGATTTCAAGCAATTTTGCGTCGAATGAAAAAACCGCATCCTTCTATCATGTCTAGAAGTGCCTTAGAGTTTGTATAGAACATTCAGTCAGTCAGCTTCACTTCTAGCTTTATAGTATAGTGGATTCCTATATTGCTAGTGCCCGTAAGTGGAAGCGTGGCCCATGAAGTGAGACAGTAAATGACTATTTCTGTCTCATTCTTTTTATTTTAACCGTTGTGCGCAAGCGTCACGACTGTAGTGGGAGCATTGGTAATTGGAGAAGGGCAAGCCACCTCCCTTTCACAGCTTAAAATTTAATTATATTTCAATATTCAATATACATGTCTCAGCGTATAATAAGTGGTTAAGTCTCTCTCCCTATCCCTACTAGCAATATAGGAGTACTACATATATTGTTTAGGCATAAGTACTACATCTCTCTTTACTACAATTTAAAAATGTCAACGCATGTTGTGGTCCTTAAATAACCGTGAACGTACACTCCCGTTCAATAAAATTGAACAAACCTGAAATGTAATTTTCTTACATTTCATAAAACTCCTCACTTTTGTAACTCTCTGTATATTATTTATTTATAAACAAAGATAAGTAGTATATTTTTTCAAAGCGAAAAAAGAAATGGAAGTTTTATATTTTTTATTTATGTAAACAAATCAGTGATAGAGTAAGAATATGTATTGTAAATACATGTTAAGTGTTATATCTCCCTTTTACGTATAAAAATTAAATAAAATGTTGTGTCTGTCAAAAACATTTACTACAAGAATAATTAAAATTGCGAGAGACAGTTAATTCGGTTTCAATTTTATTGAACGGGAGTGTCATACATAAAGTCATAATAAACCTATTCCACTGTAATTGTAAATACCGACAAAGTTTAGATACCCAAATAAACAGCTCCGATGAAGTATATATAATTCATGAGGATAGACAATTCCCGGTCGTGGTGGAACTTTCTAGAAAATTAATTTTAAATTTATATTAATATTCTGTCATTTTAAAATTATAATGCATTGCATTAAGAGTCGCGGAAAATGGGATACAAAAGTATGTGATATAAGCCTTATTCTTAAGAGTGAACGCGGAGTAATAGTTACCAAAATAACTGTTGATGCATTTGACCTATTTAACCGACTTCTGATTTTTAAAACTTTTTAGATATGCATCTACGCGGAGTCTGTATATAGAGGTTGTGGGACTATTCACACCATATTTTTCCATTCCAAATTATAAGAATAAAAAAAGGAATTTTCATTTGTTATCACAAGTTGTCCCACTTTCTTTGACCGATCAGTGTAATTTGCTTCTTACCCCAAAGCGTTGTAACAAAGGACAGGGTGGATACGTTGATGGGATAGATAAAATACAATATTCACGATTTGGGTAACATTCAAAACAGGCTTCAATTAAATCTGGTGTAATTGCTCGCTCATTTTCACTATTTGTAGCAAATAATTCAATCGCAAATGCATTTTCTTCACCAAAATATTGTGGTAATGTTTTGTCTTTTATTGATAATCGAGATGATTCACCTTCAACCGATTGTAAACCACCTGTACAAGCAAAATGAAATTAATCAAGAATTAGAGTCTTATAAGGATATTAAGGATTTTTCCATTACAAAATTAGAAAATGTTTGAATTCGAGTATACTTACTTGAACTATGATTGCTTAATAAAATATAACTTAATGTAACTTGGACATTACTTGGCAACAATTCATCCTTTGTGAGAATAGGGTCTGATTGCCAGTATGTATCGTACGATGGCAATGAATCAATGATAATAAAATTATCGATTGACTTGGTTGATTCTGTCTCTGTAGCAGATGAAAACTCTTCTGGGGGGATTGAAGAGGTTTGTGATTGAGAAATCAAAATGTCCGAATCACTAAAAAAATATTCAATATTTACTAACTTTTTTGGGTTCAGACAATATAAGTACAGTAGAGTCTCATTAATCCGGCACTATTAAAAACTAGAGGGTGTCGGATTATTGGAATCTTCGGATTTCTGGATTGTATAAAAAAATTCATAATAAATAAAATTAAAATAAATAAATGCGGGGAGCGGTGAGGGTGCTCCAGATTATTGTAGGTGCCGGATTAGTGAGACTCTACTGTATATATATATATATATATATATACAAAATTACAGTTATTAAACAAATGAGCTAAACGTTCTGAATTCTACAAGAACTATTCTGAGTATTTGAGGAGAAATATTTCCATCAGGGATGCAAAAATTGAAGTAATTGCATCTTAACCCAAACACACAAGAGACAACATTAAAGAAATTCAAAAACGATATATGAACCCACCGACGCAAGTCTAATAGTACTGAAGATTATCCCATGCTGTCTTAAATCACATTCTGAAACGAAATGTAACACTAAGTAACCGTAGCTTAATTGGACGAGCATCATTCCGGGTAGACGGAGATCTATGGTTCGAACATAATTAAATTTTTACTCTGTTGTTAGACAAATTCAAAAATAAACTTTAAAACAAATACTAACATGGATATTTCAAATTTTTTGTCAACAGGCTCAAGCTCAGAAGTTTTGTCCTTGGGGCTTGGCTTTTTCAGTCCATTATATGGTCTTAATTCAAAACATTGATTCAGTACATCATATTCGATTATTGAAGTTAAACATAGTACACCAACAGCAATTCCATTTGACTGAAAATTATTTTGGTCTTTTTTTTACTGGAAGTCTATCAAAACACTCGATCAATTATAGAACAAAAAACATTTTAGTGTTCCAAGAATAAGCTTTTAGCTTTACAAGACGAGACAAATTAAGAATTGAATGAAACCAGTAAAATTGGGGCCGCATGAAAATGTAGTGACTCACACTAATACATTACTGCACACATTGTATTTAATACTATACAACAAGACAGAGCGATGCATTTACGTATACGCGCATATCTTTGTCTCTTTTTGTATGCTCACGTATACTGCTTATACAGATTAACTGTATAAGCATATATGTATTACATATATGTTTATAAGTATGTTCTGGAAACGTAAAGAATATTTAATGCGTTTCTGGCACCTTCTTAGAATTCGTGCATTTCACATATATAAAGCAGACAATCATCAACAGTTCGGTACAGTAACCATACAACGTTAGTACACACAGTTAAATAGTCAAGTTAAAAGTACAACATGTAAAAGAGTAGCATTATACAAAATTTATGTAGTGTAGTTATTCAAATATATAAGTTGTTGTTTATATACTACTAGCATTACCCGTCGCGGCTTCGCCCGCAAAAATTTTGTAACGCCCTTATAACCAAGTAACATAATATTTTCTACACCACTTATATACACCACTGATATCTTGCCATCTATTGTAAGTTTAATGAACTAATGTGTAGGAATATAGTTTCACTGCCATCTATCAATGGAAATCAAAAGCTATTGTTATATCATATGATATGTCTACAACCCCACTCCTGGCAGACAATGTATAACACACAGCACCTAGTCAAGCTACGCTAAGCAACGAACATCTTTTACTATGCACTGATAAATTATACACCTATACATCAATAAGTTATACAACTATACCTTCCTCATGAATTATTTTTATAATATGTAAGGACCAATGTATACAAAAACTTGACAAATTATATACTAAAACCTTCCTCGAGAACCACTCTATCCATTGGGAAAACAGCATGAAAATCGGTGTAGTAGTTTTTGAGTTTATCGCAAAACAGACAGACAGACGCGGTTGGGGGACTTTATTTTATACTATGTAAGGAAGTGTTTCATTTATAACGAATACCACTACAAAAACCAACTTTTCAATGCTCAATTTTAATACATTTGAACAATATTTGAAGAATATATACCTCAGCGACAATAAATTGTCTGTCACGTGCTTCTCGAATTCTTGGATCTTCTAACGATTGTATAATTTCTGCCACATAAAATTCACCATAAAAATCTTTCAAATTAGTTGAATAATCATCAATCAATGGGACTATGTCATCATTGTCTTCTTCCCTACATAAAATTTCTACGTAAAGAAACCATATTATTTAATTTTTGCAACTGGTTTAGTTCCGCAAGTTTGGGGAAATGTGAGTAATAAGAAATTTATGTCTCCAATTGCGGAACTTAAGCCATCTTGTTTAGTTATTAAAATGTTTTGTTGCTTACACAGCTCGTCGAATTTTGTATCGTATTACAAAACGGTGTCGTGATGTTATAAATATTGTTTGAACTTTGGATGCATCTCTGAATTTTTGAGGTAAGACTCTTGAAAAATGTTCATCGATAAAAAATGCTGGAAGAAATATAATATGTATTACTGAAGACCAAGATCGCTCAATAAGTGATATACAAATGACCACAATGGATTGTAAAATTAAATCAATGGCATCAATGGATTCTGAACGGTTATTTATGCAATCAGAACAAACGTTAATAATAAATGGTACGAAAAACAGACTTACGCGTAAGATTCATGTAAGCTTAGATTTTTTTTAAATTGAAAAAGTAAAAAGAGTCTAGCGAGTCTAGACTAACCTCCAGAGTCTAGAGAATATTTTGGTAGCGATTTAGACGTATGGTCAATGTGCAGGTCACATCCACACAAACAACGATATTTTTTATTTTCATGTTTTTATACCCAGTATTATGCAAATATACAGGTATATTAAGTTAAGTTCCGACTTTGTAACGCTTGAAAATATTGATCGTAGAAAAAAATGTTTGCTATAACTATGCATAAAATGACCCCATTAGTCCATTTTCGCATGTCCGCCCGTCTGTCTGTGGACACGATAACTCAAGAACGAAAAGAGATAATGAGCTGAAATTTTTTGTGTGTGTTCTAGAGCAAAAAAGTAAGGTCAAGCTCGTTAATGGGCAAAATCAGAACGTGTTTCTCCCCGCCAGTGGGGGGGGGGGGGGGAAATATGCATCTTTGATACCGTAAGATAGAAAAAAATTTGTTAACAAAATATCTTCTTTAAAAAAAAAAAAGTTTTGTTTGAAAAAATTTTTTCATAAACTCAGTATATACTGGGTATTCAAACAGTTAACTCAGTTAGTTGTTGCATTACTTGTTTATACTCTATGAACGAAACGATTATCATTAAAAACTCGAAATTTGCCCAGTATATCGAAGAATTGTCACATCATAGTATTTCTTCACTTCCCATTTAATTAGTTATGTGACTCGATTAGTTATGTAATTAGGACGTGTCAGAGGGTAGAGATTGAAAATCATACTTACCATCTGGAGCTCCGGGTGGTCTAACTATGATAATATTTTGAATAGACAGATATGAATAGAAGATTGTTGTCAGAAACGTTGATACAAATTCATTGCAGTATTCTAAATTCCATACCATTAGATTTATGAATAAAGTGTTACGACTGGTTAAAGTTTTTAGCCTAGATATAGATTAATATTTTAGTTGCACATAGATAGATTGTAGCGGCTGTCCTGGACGCGCTACACTTCGACCATAAAAGGTCCATTGTGATGTCTAAGGATGTGAGTGGAATGGAAGGAATTTTTGTGTGTAGACTCTGTTAGGGACTATGCCGATATTCATCTGGAGTTCGTGAAGGAAACTGCAGAAAACCTTCACAAGCATAACTAGTCAACTAACCGCCCGTTTTTTTCTTAATAATTGATAAACTGCCGATGTCGGAATTCGAACCCATAACCTCCCAGTTCCAAGTAGACAAAACGCATCAGGCATAACGCCTTAGATCGCTCGGCTACTTGGACGGAGTTGCGCATAGGTATTTTTAATGTTGTAATAGGTCTGGGTATTATTACTATAAAATTCCAAAATACCTAACTCCATGTTTTCTAGAAAACTATTGGTCCTGTATAAAATGTGTATATAACTTTTTTTGTACAATTTTTTGGTAAACAATTTTTCTAATCACTAATCATAGTATACGCAACCAATAGAAAGCTAGATATTCACAAAAACTGATTATTTTTATGTGTGTATATAATCAACTTACATATAAAGATTTTCAATCCAAGGTAACCAATCCCATGAAGGTATTGCTGGAACATTTGGAACATTATTTAGTGACATAAAGGCGACAATTTTTTGTTTCTCATCATAAAGGCAAAGTGATAAAAATGAGTGCTCACTACAATTCATATGAAACTTTATGGTAAAATAAACCACAAAATATCCCATTTAAAACCATCTCAATATTTCTTCGCATTTGCGTAACTATAGGATAAGTTTTTTCCGCTCACACTGAATAAATAAGACAGCTTTACTCGTGAAATTTTAAAATCGGTGTTCGAGGATGAACATTCAATAGGGGCAGCGAAATACCTGTCATATGTGGTGACAAACCAAGGACATTGGATTCATAGTCACTCGCAAAGAAAAACTACATCAAACATTCTACCTTAAAGTAGAATGTTTTCGATGTAGATTGATATGAATTCGAATATTATTTTGTATTAAATGACATTTCGTTTTTATTAAAATTATTTGAGATGGTTATTTCTATGTATAAATATGACTTACATTAATTTAGACACATTAACATCACCAAAATAAGCTTCTGATACCTCATTAATAAGTGCTTCAACATCGGGTACATCTTCTGCTTCAACACGTCGAACTCCTTTTATTACCATTGTGTAAACGTATTGCAAAATATACTTTAAAAATTATTTGACATTTTATTATGAAAACAATAAGTAGGCCAGATATCCTCATATGTTCAAATCCATCAAGCTCTTTAGGCTACAGAGCGTGCGAAAGAAATAGACATAAATACATATATATACACTCAAAAAACATTACCCTCCTTCTGGACAGTCGGGTAAAATAGGACATCAGTTAAAATTTGAGTGCAAAATTTGAAGTTATATTAAAGCTTGTAGAAATAATATAAAAAAGCAATCAAGAATCAATCAAACCTTATTGGTACTCTCGAACCCAAGTCCGTGCGTGACTCTGTAGGGAAAGGATGCGTGTGATAAAGAAAATACTTGAAATGTATAATTTTGTAAATTTTATTTCACTACTTTTTGGATAACAATTACAACTTTTAGATTATACTTTTGAATTGTATTAACTTTTTGATTTCAACGAATGTTAAATTGTTACTGAACCAATGTTGAATTGTTACTGTACTGTGAGCTGTTGTTGTCCTGCTTTATATATCTGAAATGCATGTGTTCTAAGAAAGTGAGAGAATCGCATCGAATATTCTTTACACTACCAGAACATACCTATAAAGCTGATCTGCTTCTATACGTGAGTATATAAAAAGAGAAAATATATGCGTGTATACGTAAATGTATCGGTCCGTACTGCATCGCAGGTTCAATTGCAATGTTGATATTGATGGGCTAGATATGTGTATCTGCTATATAAGTGTGAGTCACTACAACTCTATTAACACATTATATACGGTAAAGTTTAATATAGACTTAAAGCTATATTAAGATTGAGTACATTAGGAGAAACCCAATTTTGGATAGCCCTAAATTTTTGTATACGTATATTAGTTCTTATGATCGATTGTGAATTTATTTGTAGTGAAACATGTATAAGGGAATCAAGGATAATTAAATTAAAACATCACAAATATTATAAGGAATATAAATCTTTATTTATCAAAATTAATTAGTATTATTCTCATTATTAACATTATTATTAGTAAATCGCTTATTAAAAGCCTCTGAAAATCGACTCATCAAATTTGGTTGTGGAATTTGTTTGATAACTGTTTCGCCATTTCTAACCGCTGGCATTATCTCTTTAATACGATTCACTATTTCTGATGGAAATCCTTCAATTTCTAACACTCGTGTTGCATAACTTGATTTTGTTTTACCCAATACAATTTTATACAAAAAAATTATTTGTTCAGTCGTTTCATCGGTTGTATAATCCATCATCTGAAAATATTTAAGCAAAATATGGAAGAAATCTTGTCTATAGAAAATGTGGGATGAAAATATAAATTTGAAAAAAAATTAAACTCAATCTCTATTTACATATTCCAATTAGCAAACTGGAATGGAGACTCGGACAATTTTTATACCAGGTATATTTAGACTGTATACGAGGGTTTAAGTTTAATCCCGACTTTGTAACGATTGGAAATATTGATCGCAGAAAACACTTTTTGGTATATACCTCAAAACATAAAAAAGATAACTAATTGAACTAAGTAAAGTTCGTGAATGATCAAAATCGGGCCATGCAACTCCCCACTAGGGGGGAGGTATCCATCTTTGAAATCGTAATGCCGGCAGTACACTCTTGCCGGCAGTACAGACGTAACGAGCGCTAGGCTAATGTGTACTCGCAGCACTCGGCCTATCTCGTATAGACTCGCTTCGCCTCGGGAGCACTCCATTTCCAGTCAATTTTTGGACCACGAATCAAAGGAAACGAGTACATTCCCGTCTACGATCGCGACATACTGTTTGTTTTAACCAATCAGCAACGTCTACAACTATATCATCCATTGACTCGAGAAGAACTGTTTTGCCGGCCGAACACTTTCGGCGAGAGTGTACATAGCTCCACACGAGGTTCCTCGTCTAAACAATGTCTCACTGAGACATTTGTCTAGAGCAATTGCCGAGAATGTGTTGCCGGCATAAGAGCTAAGAACAAAATTTAAAGATAAAAAATGTTCTTTTTTTTAAATAAATAACTTTTGTTTGAAACTTTTTTCATAATAACTGATATCCGAATAAGAAAGCGGTGTAAATATATTTATAAAAAAAACTCACATAATTTCGTATAATTGATGAATTTTCAAAATGTGTTACGAGTTGAGTATAATGTGTGGAAATTAACATATGTGGTATCTCTTCAGAAGGATGGTTAATAAATGATTCTATTGATGCAATTAATATTGATACACCATCCAATTCGGTTGTACCAATTCCAAATTCATCGATTATAATTAATGACTTATTTGCGCATGTGTACATGGCATGTGCCATCTATACTCAAATTGAAGTCCATTAGATCAACAATAATAATTAAAAGTAAATAAAATTTAAATGATTATATTAGATGTAACTTAACGTATATAGCTATGCTAAATGGAAAAATGATCTTAGTCAAAAGTTCTAAGAACAAAACCGAGAAGATTTATCTCTTTCCACTCTCTCTTAATTAAAGGGCATTTTCAAGAAACAAATATGTTTGTTTTCTAAATTACAATCCACATCTTCTAATGGTGCGTCCACATATGCGCGGTACGCGCGCCGCTCGTGCGCATCGAATTCGTCATATTGGGACGGTGCGCGCGCGTGCGGTGCACAACGATCCATCTGAAGTCGGTTTTTTCAACGAACACTTTGGTTTGGACGTGTTCGTGAAAGGTTTGTCGTTTTTAGCGCGCATGTGATTATTTTTTTAAAAATATTAATTGAAATGTAATATTTTAGTTCAACTTGAACATTTTTCAAGCTGAATTAAAATGTAAACCTTTTAATTAATATCTTTAGATTATTTTCAGGCTTAAATAACGGGTTTTTGTGATTGATTCAACATTACTGCAATATGAATATATGTTCGTGGGTTTCCTATGGATCGCTGGAGGTTCGTTGAAATCAACAATTCCAACGAACCAAAGGCGAGCGGTGTGCGCGCACACCGCTTGGGGTTTGTGGCACGTATATGTGGGCGCACCTTTAGATCTTTAATTTTAACACCTTGACTGTGAATCCAGCCGATCTGTATTGATGCACTTTGCTGATGATATTAGGAATTAATAAACTTATTTCTGAATAAAATTGTGAATAATCGGAAAAACACTAAAGCGTAAGAGAGAGACAACTCACTTACTGTAAGAATTGGGATTAATTGGGCATAATAACGGCCAAGTCGATACATTTGTCAACGTCTGCATTAGGCATTGATTAGATATCGACACTCGACACATCGTCGGCATCTACAGTCAACGTGTTAAAGTAGAGAGTGAATATAATTTTAACAATCTCTGAGCCTTTGCGGCGATTTAATAATTTCGAAACCATTTAAAATTTCATTTTCTTATAACAGAATCATGTTCAAAGATATTTTACCGACTTTATAAGCCAACTTACTTGTCGTAAATCAATTAAAAATGTTGAAACTCCAGCTGAACATGATTCTAATGTTTTAATTCGAGTATGTAACACATTTAATAAGGACATTGTAACCGATTTGGCAGGAACAAAACTACCGATATGTACCATATATGCTATTAAAGCTACCTATTCAAAACAAATAGTTAAGTTTATTATGATATATTAGATTTATTATTTTGGAGATGGATCGGTTACTTGTTTCATAAAAACACTTTTCCCACTTGCATTTGGTCCAGTAATAATATGGACCAAGCCATTTTCAATCGATGAACAATAATCATTTGGTACATAATTACTTGTATGAAGTTCAATTAATGTATGACGTCCATCAACAATTTGTATTATTTTATCGTGGGTGATTTGTGGACATATTAGTTCGTAATTTTTTGCCACATTTGCCATTGTTATTAAACTACAATAAAATGTATATATTTTTTAAAAGAGTTAGTTCCTGTAAATATTTGGTTTTCATGAGGGATTGAGTAAACGGTCTGTTATGTTTAGCTACATTAGCTAAATTGCAGTTCATACTGTTTTAACGGAAAGACGTCAGATTTTACTATTTATTATAGAAAATGGTCACACGATCGTTGATTGTATAACTGTATCGTTTGTCGAGAAGATAAAATAGATCGCTTTGAATGACGGAAATGAAGCTATAGCCCATTTTTACACGTGAAAGTTTTCAATCGCAATAAAAATAGTTGATAATTCTTTCTTTGTCAACCGCGTCAGTCACTTTATATCGTAAAGTGACTTTATATTTTTATCAAAAACTTTTTATTTATTCATCAATATTCATGTTGTCCCCTTCAAAGTTATCCCCCTCAGATATAATACACTTGTGCCAACGCTTTTTGCAATCCTCGAAGCACTTCTGATAAGCACTTTTTGGTATAGCCTTGAACTCTTTCAAATATGCAGTTTTTATCTCCTCAATCGTTGCAAATCTTCGTCCTTTCATGGGTATCTTCAGTTTTGGGAACACGAAAAAGTCACAGGGTGCTAAATCCAGTGAATATGGAGGCATGATTGTGTTGTTTTTGGCCAAAAAATCACGCAACGATGAGTGAGCAGGTGCATTATCGTGATGCAAAAGCCATGAATTATTTTTCCACAATTCCGGACGTTGTTTTCGCTAAAACTTTACTCTAGTACGGAAACAGTTTTGAACTAGTGCAGCTAAAGAGAACGAACCCAGCATTGTCCCTAATTATAAAAGCTGTATACAAAACTTAAGTTTACCAATCTAATTCCCCAATTAGTGTCAAACAATTTTGTATATACGGGTAATATCTCTCAATAAAATGAGCTAGACGTATTAAAATTCGCACTTCATGTGAAATAATTTCAATTTTTATCGCTCCATAATTTTTATCTAATTCTAAAAGAATTTAAAAACAATTTTGTTAAAAGTTTTTAAGATCATTGATGTTTGTATAATACTACTTACGTGAACATATTGGACTTTTGTAATATACGTGAGTTCTTGTTTGAAACATTACAGGAAATTCAACGCTTTTAATATCATCAGCAGTAACCTCTTGATTAGAAAATTTAACTTGTAAAAGGTAACCGATTTCAGCCATATAATAAATTCGACAACCTTGGATGGTTCGTGGTAGAAATTTAATTTCATCATTTGCCAAATTACTAATCATATTTTCAAGTTTAATATATTGATCTTTTTCTAAACAATATTTGGAAAAGGTAAATTTTTCAATAAGAAGTCTGGGTCAGTGGTTAAAATGTTTTCTATGCTGAGTCTTGATCTTAAAATAAAGGTACTTATGTGTGTTTTCCGATTAAGGATGTACTATTGAGTTCACACAAACTTTATGTGGTGTATTTTTACATGGTTGAGTTATTATTTATTCAGATTTTATTACAAGGATCCAAAAAAGTCCACTAAAATGCCAACAGTCATGCAATTAGGTAAAACTTAGGCATCATTTTATTTACGTTAAGTTTTTTCCAATTGACTTAGCTTTGAGGTTTTAACACTAGCGTCAGAATTTAGTTAGTAAGTTCCCTATTCACCAATGACAAACACTGATCTAGGCTCAGCATACACAAACCAAAGCACCACCAAAATAGTGTGTGTCAAAAATGTTTTGGATGTCCTTTAGTCAGCTAGGACGACTTATAAGATTTGTGCATTTTCAATCATGTATAATCATCGTTCAAGACATTCTAGATGGATGGCTATTTTATATGATATCCAAAATCATTTTTACATTTCCTATTTTATGGGAACGGGTCTGAAACATCTATAGATAAATATTTACTGGCGTCTAAATCTGTATCAATGCCGGGCTTAATACAAACACCATTCTCATCAGAATTCAAATCAATCACTTCTGTGATACAATTAGTGATACTTAATAAGATATTGTTATCGATATTTGTGACATTTAGAAATAATGTACATAAATTATAATGGCTTCGAAGTAAATCACTAATTTCAATACAACTAGATATTGTCTAAAACAAAGTTTCATCGAATATTATTCACAAATTTACTATATCGTACTTAATTATGCGTCTATATACTTACCTTGTAGAAAATTTTCCAATGAATAGGTTTTGATGTTAAACCCAATATTTTAGAAAAGATCGGCTAAAAGACACGAGAAAATTGAGAATTATTTTAAAAAGACCTCCAGTTAAATCTTATAGAAGATGGCTCCCGGTCGAATCTCCTTGATTGGACTCTGATTTGCAAAGTAAATTTGATTTTAATTGAAAGTTGTAAAGTTTTATGTTTTAAAAGATAACCTGCATATTAAGGGTTCTCAAAATTTACAAAATTTTTCTCACCGAATAGAGGTGATTGTGTTCTACGGCCTCTCTTAAGTGATACTGGAACACACTGTATTCTGTTCAACTATTGACACATTAAGGCCCACTTTGGAAAAAATAATGAACAAAAAAAATTAATTTTTCTGGCCTTTTTGATTTAACGTGACAGGATTTTAGCGTACACAAGGATTGTGCAGGTTCCTTATTTAAAAATACAAGATGTTTCAGAGTTTTCATCTAAGAACCAATTTCTATAACATTAAAAATATTTTCACTTACATTTAAATTAGTGATATGTCTTAAACTGTCGGAGATATTTTTTAAAATATCTTCATTTTTAACATTTAGAAAAAACTCAATGACAACTTGCCGGTTACGAAGTATTTCATAATCATTAATTGGATGCATAAAAATTTCCCTTCAAAATAGAATAGCAAATATGTATTGAAAAAACATAGACTAACTTTATGAACAGTTTCTAATACATTAAAATCAGTAAGCAAAAGAATGAATTGGTTCACAAAAAGTGGCTTCCTTCGTTAAACAAATAAACAAACAATGAAACGCGCTAGGCTGATTTTGGTGTAAGGAATCTCAAAATTAATTATATAAATTTTATACCGCATTCTTCGACGACCAAAAACTGTACGTGAGTTTTTGAATAGACAAAATAAACTCATATTTGGACTATCAAAACCGCCACTTTTCTTTTTGAAATTTTTTCCTTGATCTAATCGATCAAAAATTTGTAAAGCTTTATAAGTTTCATCATCCATTAAAACTAGAGTATCACTAAACAACAAAGTATAACATTAGACATAATGAAGGCAATTAAGCGAATTACGCGGCACTGAACTTTTGTACTTACAGTGATATAATATTAATACTATAAAATTTTTGAATTGCATAATTTTGTTCATTATGATGATGCTCCAAAACACCCCAATATTTATCTACATACATCAATAGGACACCCAGACTGTGAATCATCAATTCACTAGAAAAGTCTAACATTGTCTGTAAATATTGTACACGATCTTCATCACTCGAATTGTCTGGTTCTGTACTTAACTGTGTCGATAACACTCGACGTTTACATGTATCGTATGCTACATTAAACAAAAATTGCCTACTAATTAAAAAAAAAAACCGAAATTCGTTCATCGGATCCTAAAACACATATCGACTGGAACTCAACCAACGGTATCGGTCAAAGTAAAATTATTATAATAAAAAAAATCCCAGGCAGATACACCCAGTATTTTACATAGATACAGTTGATTCAGTTATGTCGTATGCTTTTTCTGCTTAGACAGATCGATTTCAATCTTTTAAACTGATGCCATAAAGTATTGAGAACTCTAGCACTTGGATATGTTTTCTGGTGGATAAAATATGAATAGAGCTAGTAGATCAATATTTGCTGCCACAACTCCCCTGACCTAGAGTGACTGTTCACTCTGGTGAATACCTTAGAATTACTGCTAGAAGGTTGAAATATTAAAGTCCACCCAATGCCAGAGATCCCAATATGAGTCTAATAGTAAGTAAAATCGTGTCATGCTAGATTAACACGGCAAATTTTACATAACTGTAAAAAATAATCTGAGAATGAGCACAGATTGCGTCTTAAAAAGCTAAGGGAATCGGTTGGAGCCTGGCTATTAAGCATTTTTAGGCTTTTTTGCTGACCTCGAGGGTCCCATCCCTTCAACTTCCTCTACTAATATATCTCATAGGTATTGAACCTACCCGTTCTTTTTACGAATGACAGGTTGATCGACTTATGATAATCACCATGAAGAATATTATCTATTCTTCATGATAACCACAGTTATCATTCAGTTATTACGCATATTCAGAATCCGTTAAGATTGATTTGCGCATTTTTTTTATATTTAAGTTGTCGGGACACAGAAAAAAATTACCCAATATTATCGAAAAAGGTGGCAACCCTGATAAAAACTATGCAAATTTGACGGTTATCCAACATGTGACGATATTTAAAAAAATATGTTAAAAGACTTACAATGAGAAATTCGTGATAATAACTGAAAATTATCTGGTAATTTATCAATTAATTGTTCAACTTCAACATTTTTTATAAAAGCTACAATAATTTTAATAAATAAATCCGATATTTTGTTAATAGTTATAATTCGTTTCGGTTTTATTTGTCGATATAAACTTTTTGTTAAGTGTAAATGTGGAATACTGTCAATTATATCTGGTAAAACTGAAATCTATAAATTTTTATTTTTATTTATATAATTCTAATAAATACACAAATTGAATTTACCTGACATGATTCTAAATTATAAAATGCAGCACCCAGTTTACCTTTTTCATAGATTAAACTTAAAATCACTGATTCCATTTCATTTTCGTCATCCGGTTTATCACCAATTTGATCTTCTAAATTATCATTCTCATTCCTCAAGATAGGAATAGGAACATTAATACTACAATATAAAAAAAAAAAGGGAAATTATAATTTTATTGATTTGATATCAAAATATTACTTTTACCTATCTTGTAAGTCACTTGAACTTGTGCTCTCCATAATAACTGACTGCAACTAAATTAGTAAAAAGTCATTCATTCAATTGTTTTTATAAAAACATTGCGATGTTCATTTGTTTCAATTCACAGACTTTAAGACCATGGTAAGTTTTTGCTGGATCAATCTTTTTATTAATATTTCTATTTTCTATTGCGTAGTTTTTTTTATTCATCTTATTTTATTCCAAGTGAAAATTTTATCAAAATATGGGTTTCTCCATAAGAGCAATTTGCATTAAAACTTGAACTTTTAACATTAAATAATTAATTCAAGACCCCCGTACCCCCCCCCCCTAAACTTTTATAATAGATTTATATGCACTTCAACTACATGTAAACAAAAAATCAAGCCTTATTATTTTTGAAGCTTCAGTGCTCGTACATCCTTAAGGGTAAAACCGGGATAAATCTTTTTCCATATATTAAATGATGAAAGGTTGCGAAATAGGTTGAGTAATAAAAAATAGACCATACAATTTCTTCAGTTGTAACAATAAAATTTATATTTTAAACTACAATTTATTTGCTTAACTACAGTTGAATTTTTTTTTTAAACTAATAAATATTATGGTATATATCGAAATATTTTCTGAAGCGATTAATAAATATGAATTTCTCCCTAAAAATTCATTGGCTTAAGAATTTTGCAATTTTTTCTTAACAAATTTTATTCGTTGCCATTTCTTGATTTTTTTGGAAATAGTTGATTATAATATTCATCGATTGAGAGAATATCATGTTCACGTTGATTTTTTTGATTAATTTTATTGATGTTTGAATTGATTTGATTCTTTTTTATTTTCGTATGTTCTTGATCATCGTTGATAAGTTGATTGTATTTATATTTAAATTTTGGTATATTATTTTGAGCATCATTTACTAACGTTTGACATATAACAGGTGGTAAATGTACATTTTCATGGTTTTTTGTTGAATTTCCAATACAAGTTCGTAATAATATTGACATTTCTTCATCAGATAACGGAAATATCTAAAATATATTAACAATTTATTTACATATTTATAATCGCTATCATTTTAGCGAATTTCCTGTAAGGAAATTGGTCTCGTACCAAAGTCAAAATTTAGCAAAAATTTCTTCAAATGTCCATCGATCCTACCTAGTAGATGTTGAAAATCACCGTCTCTAAAATTTTATATTCGACGCGAAATTGCTTGAAACCGACGAGAAAAATCGGAAAACTTCAAGTTTTTCATTGCAACCCCCCGGAAAATCGGAACCCCCGCCCCCAAACTTTTTTTATAATTCATGCAATGTTATTTTCTGTGACGCGGAGCCAAAGCCGAAGGCCACCTTGGGGGTGAAGGGGGGTACCCCCTTGCGAGCAGAGCGAGTTTAAATTGAATAAAATAAAAACGCTGATACCTACCACAGAATTTGTATATTTCTCCTTATAGATATTTAGATGTTTATCAACTTGATGTAATTGTTTACGAATCGTTAGTAATTTATTATTATTTTTAGGATTATTTGTAGTACCAGTTTTACCATTGTTAGTACCATTATTAATTTTAGATTTGACATTCTTTTTATTTAACGTATTCTTTAATAATTCACTTTGTTCGAATATTGTTAACGGCGAATACATCTAATATTTACAAATAATTATTATTTTAATAACGAACAATTAATATATGTTATTCGTTAACTTACTTTTAATTTTTCATTAATATTATCTAATTGTTCTTTTAAATCTTTTTTATATGAAAATACATTTTCTACAAAACTGCTTTCTTCCTCTTCTATTATTATGTCTTCTACATCTATATTTTCTTTTTTCAAATCTATAATTTAGCAAGTTCAATATTCTATCAGATAGTCGCATAAATAGCGTACTCCACGCTTCGGTGGAGTATGCTTCACCTGGTGAAAGCGCGATAATTATTCATTTTGTATTCTCTAATGTTAGAGACTTTGTTGACCATTCCCTTCAGCTTTGTATAGATAAATAGATAGGGGTCTAAAAAGTACTGCACGTCGACCTTATGGTCCATTGTGCTCCCCCTTCTACTTCAGTCTGACGAGATTCGCTTCTTCCATATCTTGGCAATAACCAGGAACTTGTCGATCAGGTCTTCCTGAAGGTTCATATATTCGGGGTAAGATGCAGCGAATATCTTTTATCTACTGTAACCTAGAGGTTCGCAGTTAAAGATAATGTGGCTGGATGTTCCCTCCTCCTCGCCACACAATCTGCACATAATGGACCCGTTATGGAGTCCCAATGTGTGTAGATGCTTCCGCAAGGGATAATGCCCGGTAATGAATCCGGCAACCCTCCGCAGTTGCATCCTATTCAGCCTCAATGCATCGAGAGGTAGCCTCATGGCTGCATTCCGAAACAGTGATCACGGTGTTTACCATTTACCCACTCGTTGATCACATGTTTACATGCAGTCCTTGGAATTCCTAAAATAGGGTTTGGGCCTATGAAGGGCATTCCGACTCCCATCTTTGCTAAGGCATCTGCTTTTTCGTTTCCTTCGAAACCACTGTGACCCCGCACCCAGATCAATTTAACATTGTTCCGTTTTGCAGCTCCAGCAGTTCTTCCAGACAATCCTTGACTACCCCTGAAGTGACCTCAGTTCCAGACAAGGATTTTAGAGCAGCTTCACTGCCCGAGAGAATATATACGTTCTGGTTTATGTAGCCTCTACGTAGGTTTTGAGAGATCACTTTGATGGGCGCCTCATCTTCCTAAGAGACGATCTTCAGTGGCTGGCGCGCTCGCCCGCCTCAGTCCTATATGATTTTCCTTATGGGGCTATCTGAAATCCATTGTATGGTTGCTACTCTTGAGAGAGTGGACAGAAATTTCAGAAATCGAGTGCTTCAGTGTATTGACAATAGGGGGATGCACTTGCGCGATGTCATTTTCATGACTACGTACAAATAAAGTTTTTATTTTCCCCTTTAATATATTAGATTCACGATATATAATTAATAATTACCATCTTGGTGTACACAACAGTCATCCAAAAGTTGATGTAATCTTCTTTGATCCTCACATTTCTTTATATGTTTTTTATTTTTATTGATTATCCCTTGTATAAAAAATTGTTTTCGTTTATATAAAATTGCATTATTTGTATGTGTTAATTGCTTTTGTTTCTTATTATTCATCCTTTTTTTATTATTCATTATAGTTTTACACTTGTTATTGTTAGTAGTTTTTTGATTCTCTAAAAATTTTAATATTATAATCTACTAGTCGTTACCCACCCTCTGAGCTTAGCGTAACTTAAAATTTAAAACTTTTAATGGTTATAATTATTCGTATAATTTCATAGTTTTTATGTGAAATTATCTATACTATATATAACTTGTGGTTTTTTTGTGAGATGACAGATATGAAACGTTCAGCTAGATCTATTTTTTAACCCAAAATTTATATATTGAATCTCAAAAATATCCGGTAAGTAGCTACTTTTTGCCAAATTTACACAACAATGTCACACATCAATGTCTTACAAGTTGCCTACTTTAAAAAAAGTTTCTTTTAAAATAAAAATTATATCACGCAGCACGGATGCATGTAACAAAAAATTTATATAGCCTATATATTATTCGGTAAAATTCGCAGCCTCTGGTGAAAATTGCATCAAAATCGGTTCGGCCGTTATAACATGATGCCTTAACAAACATCTTCACAAATTTTCACATTTATATTATTAGTAGGATTAGTAGTTACGACAAAATTACCGAAATCAAAATAACCGGGGGCAATAAATCCGTAACAAAATTAACCTATCACCAAAACACACGGTCAGCCTGAAATATCAGGAAAATATAGGATGTGTAAGCGTTACAGCCTTTTATCAAACTCCTGTGTGTCCTACAAAAATTGTTCCAAATAATAGTTCCAGGATTCTGATGGGAACATGAAATGGGTGATTCGAAATAGATGAATGTAAATTAAGTCATACTGTTTTATCCTACAAAAAAATGTTTCATATAAAAGTAATAGGATTCTGGATGAGGACATGGGATGGCTGGAGCGAAATAAATGTATGCCCTATAAGGCTCCAGGATCTTAGCACCCCATCCATGGAATTTCGAAAAACAAATTATACCATCTAATAGGTCACTAATTGGTCATAAAAAGTCAGCTAGCCCATTAATTGGTGAACAATAGAAAACTTTTTATCGATTTTTCAAGATCATGAAAAAATTTTAGCACCCCATATTCCATAAAGAGAAAAAATAAAGGCACTAATTGATTAAGAATAATCCACTGATAATTGGTCAGTTAAAATAAATAATTGGTCAGACCTATTTGCTGGGAGATTGCCTAAAACTATTTCATGACCTTGAAAAAAATTTAAAGCCGATAAAAGTTCTATTCTATCGCTGACCTGATCTTTTATGACCTATTAGATGGTATAATCGGTTTTTCGAAATTCCATGAATGGGGTGCTAAGATCCTGAGCCCCCTGAAATCCTATGTTTTAAATTATTGAACAAAATCTATATTCAACAAAAATTTGAGACAAATGTTTTTATTACATACCTTGCATTTGTTTATACTTAATAAAATCATGCTTGCATAATGTTAAAAATAAATTAGTGTTTTTTGTATTCAATTTAATATTATTTTTAATTTCTTGATAAGTTTGAATTCGTAATATAAATAATTTCTATTTAATTGAATTAAATAATTAATATATTTACATTAAAATATTCAGATAACAGTTTAAGTACTTACAATGGGCCGTATATATAACTATAATATAATATATGAAGTTTGATCAATAAACTTCGCTGCAGGTTGATTACAATAATGAAAAAAATAACTATTTTATTAAATAGATACTTTTATTTCGTACAAGAATATGTTTGGATTATTAAAGACCATTATCAAATAATTAGAAATTTATTTTATAGAAAATCGTCTCATATTTCAATAAAATTGCTAATTATGTCTTAATATTGTGATCAACCACTAAATACAGTAGTGCAGAGTCTCCCAGTGTTCCGCGGAAAGTTAATAAATGCCCCGCGAAAAATGTTAAGGATGTACGAACGCTGATGTATAGTCCATTTATAAAATTCTTCAAAATCTTATACAGTACATTCATAAATGTCCACAATAATGTTTATTATTTTTTGTCGTAAATTTAGGCCCGTCATACCGGGCCTAACAAAAAAGATGTTTAAGAAAACAACCTGAGATTTCGGGTAACATACCGGAAACACAACAGCTACCGCCGACAGAAATAAATTTAGGCCCGTTATACCGGAATTTTATTGGATCAATCTCTTTATTAATATTTCTATTTTCTATTGCGTAGTTTTGTTTTATTCGTTTTATTTTATTCCAAGTGAAAATTATCAAAATATGGGTTTCTCCATAAGAGCAATGCATTAAAACTCGAACTTTAACATTAAATAATTAATTAAAGACCCCCGTAACCCCCCTGAAACTTTTATAATTGATTTATATGCACTTCAACTACATGTAAACAAAAAATCAAGCTTTAATCTTTTTGAAGCTTCAGTGCTCGTACATCCTTAATAACAAAATATTTTTTTCTACATTTTGGCCATACTAATTTGACGCATGTAAATGTCATAATCAATCGTTGTTGACGCCACAGAACGTCACATGCGCGTAGTTGCCAATAACATTGCGCATTCCTTCCAGTTTATGTTCTTATTAAATAAACTTATTTGGTTAACAGTATTGCTGATATATTCTTCATAAATCTGATTGAAAAAATAACTTTAAAATACTTGTTAAGTGTTCAAGATACCGACGCGTCTAAATTCTGGAGGAACTCAACTCTATAAGTCTTCGGTTATAATACTTAATTCACAAATTAGTCTGTGATTCTTTATGGATTAAAATTTCCATCAAAGAACAAGTTTGGGAACCTCTGCAGTGGTGCAATGAAAATAAACGTATTTTGGTATCAAAAAACGAAAACCTATTGGATGACCTTTCAGATTTGTCCTTTCCCATTTTACTGTGTTTTAAAACGTACCTTTTACGGTAGTACTTGGCCAATTACTCAAAAAGTAGGTCTTATAACAAAATTTGTCCAGAGTACAAATTTGCAGGGTACAAAAACACAACTTACGCAAGTGTCCTATTAGACAAGATCATTATCTCAGTGCAAAATAGTAATAACTCAAAATTTTAAGATAATGACAAATTTATACTTGAGAATAACAGATTTGTTCATTGCAATACAATATTATCACAATGGCGGATGAAGGAAGCATTGAGTGAAACCCTCAGTCGTGTTTTTGTTCGCTAAACGTACCCATTAATTTCGATTTATTACCAATATCTCTCGGACAGCGATATCTACATAAATATTTACAATAAAATTTAATGTAATATCATACCAATTTGTGGAGATGATTCTTATTAATTTTATTATCAATTATCTTAATTTCATTCAATTTTTGATCAATAAATTCTTCATTATACTTATTGAAAATACTTTCGTCTTGTGAATTATTCAAATTTCTTTCAAATATTTTCGATTGTTCATTTCCTAAATAAAACATTTATATAAAATTGTTTTTTTTAATTCTAAAGCCTTTATAGTATACTTTTATCGTAAACTCGGAGCCTACGACAGAAAACCTTGCTACCCCCACTGTCGAACAACTATAGAATACAGAATTGATATATATATTACAGAAAATTTATTTTCAATTAATCCAAGCTTTCATTGCGATAGCCGCTTCCTGTGTTCAGAGGTCATTAAGCAATTTGACATAACAATTAATTTTTATCGCTGCGACAAGCGATATATTTGTCAATTTCACATTGCTCACGTGATTCTCGGTATTAAAACCCACGAATGTTTCATATCTAGAAGCTATTAGAGAATGTGGCTCAACAATTTATTTTTTATCGCTGCGACACATTTGTACATTTATCGCGTGATCACCGTAATTAGTTTAATAACATTGAGTGAGCACACGGGTAAAGTAGTGGCGGCCAATAAAACTAGCCAGTAATAGCCGCTATGAATTATCCCTCTACTGTCTCCATGCCCACGGGTACTTCTGCTTCAACGTCCAGCTACTGGCTAATGGCGACCAAACTTAAGTAGGTTTAAGTTTAATGGTCGTCTTGGGCCAGTAACATGGCCACGTGACCGAGCGGGAGCCATTATTGGACGTATCTTAAAAGGTACTGGCACCGGTAGTGCGCTAGATTCTTCCTTCCTCGTACCCTTTATTCACCTCCTGCATGTTCTCACGCATTGTCTTTTTTCTCAATCTGTGCATAATTTAAAATTTAACTAGAATTTGTAATACGTTATTTTTAATAATTTGTTAATAAATAAATAATCGATAACTAATAAATTAATAATTAATTGTTAGATGTAGATGTTGATGCAGAAGATGTAGATGTAGATAGAGTATTTGTGTCATTTGTATTGTGGATAGCAGTGACCGTAGAATCAATATAACTATTAGGTAATTTAATACTACCACGTTTTGGACGCCATCTCCACGATGAACATTCACCTGCTGCACCTGCTTCAGCATCAACGTTCTGATTCTCAACAGTTAAATTTTTTGTATTTACTAATGTTGCAGTTGAATCATTCAACAGTGGCGACGGTCTGTACTTCCTTCTGTTATTTATATTATTTGTATATTTCTTTTGTTTGTATTTATATTTATGTTGATGATATTGTAATTGTAATTTTTGTTGTTGTTGTAATATTTGTTTAATATCTGTGTCTGTATTATCTTCGTCTGAATCAGTACTGCTACCCTCTGTACATAATTCTTCACCAGATATCCATTGTTCTTCATCTTCCTATATTTAAATAATACGTTAAAGTTTAGAATAATAATAATTAGCAAGAGAGATACCGCAAATGGGTCCCTAGCATCTAGACCAAGGAGTCCTCTGTGCCCTCCTTGAGAACAACCTGTCACCCGAAGGTGAGACGTTAAAGTTTAGAAACTTATTCTTTAAATAATTTGCATCATAAAAGCTCACATCAAGACTTATAAATAAAAATTCAACGATTACATGTCGAGTGCACCCGAGTATAACCGATTTTTTTGACATAATATACGATGTTGTATTATGTCGTTGTATGTTACATATATTGGACAGTTTTTCTAATTTGTTTCTTCAGATTTTTAATATAAATCCATTGCATTTGCTATTTTGGAGTTTTTTTAAGCAGTTCACAGCAAAATGAGCAAAATAAACCAAATTTTCTCTAAATATAATCAAGCTCCTGATAATTTATGCGTTTGGCAAAGCGTAAATAATTTAGAACAGTAAAATTTTACGAGGTTTTTATGAAATTCAGCTTAAAGAGTAATTATTATTTGATCAAAGTTCTTAAAGTAAAAGATTTTGACAAAAATTAAAATAATCAATTATAGGAGCAAATATCGAAATATTTTTTTTATAGATTAATAACCTTGGACTTAAACTGAATCCTGTCACATCCAACATTTTATCGGGACCAACTGCTCTAACAAATTGGAACCGATAAAATGATAAAAGCTTAAACTCGCATCCGATTCCTCATTATATCTTAATTTGTTGAATAAGTCATGGGTTTCAAATCTTTCAGAGAAAACAAAATAAAAGAGAAAACTTTAGTGTAAAGATGTATATCTTCAAAGTCACAGATTTATAGACATATTGTTCCGATAAATTGTATCCTCTATAAGAGGTTAAAATTGTAAATTCTATATTATCTCCGAACCAGCTATTTGTAATTCCTATGAAACTATAAAATGTGTGTTTTTTAAATTAAAAAAAAAAACTGCAAAAGGCTTTCGATATTTACGAGATCAACGTGAGATAAATCTCAATTTTGCCCCATAACAGACATAGAATATCAATAATTTATTGCCACGGAACAGAACTGATACAAGAGCAACTAGAAATACTTTTAATCCAATAAAATTGAATCTATTATTTTAATATATTTAAAATGACCCCTTTGTATATATAATGTTTAAAAAAATATACATAAATAAAAATCTTACTTGTTTTTTAATACGATCAATTTGTATCTGTTGTGGTACTTTTAATTGTTGATATAATAACGTATTATTATCATTATTAGTTGTATTTATAGACATTATCAATAAAAACCTATAATTAATAAAAATCTTATTGATCAAATATAAAAATAATCAATCAATATAAAACTATATAATTATACCTTTTTATCTTGAACAGATCAATCGTTTGTAGTTAGATAGTCAAGTATAACTACAATTTTACTGTTACTACTTAATGCTATACACTATAGTCAGTGAGTACATATACTCTATTCTATTACTTTACAATTACAATAAATAACCTTGTAATATTTATTTTTAATAAATAAATAAATACTCAACTTATTACCTTCATTTCTATTATATGAGACACTATTGTCATACGTTTAAAAAAAACTATCACCCTAAAATTGTACTCAATATGCCCACATTTCAAGAAAAACGGATTGCCAATGAAAGACCTTTTTTTAATATCTTATGGATTTATATTCAAAATTTAATAAATTCCTCATTTAAGGTAGTTCACTCGTGACAGTAAAAGTATAAAACACAATATGATAAACTTACTTATTACAGCTATGCCAATTGAATATATCTAGTATAACATGTATAGTGTTTTATCATTCCAATGTTGACAGTTATTATTCATTATTTTTCAACTTTATAAGATATTTATTTTTGAAAGAAATGCATAGAAAAGTTATCCTGTTTTCTAAAAAAAATAGGACATTTCCGAACCGTTTACATTATAGTCTAATGTGCAAAAATTCCAAACCCGCACATAAACAATTGCAAAGTTATTAACAATTAAAGATTTCAAAGAAAAGGGATCTACTTTTTTCAAAATTACTCAAAAACTATTGATGCTAGAGGAATTTTATAAACAGATTCTTAGAGAGGAGGAAATTTCCGAAAAAAATGTCGACTCCCAGAACTTGACCTCTATTGTTAATACTTTTTATTTAATGTTGAAAATAGGGTTCCGCGCGTTCCAAATATAGTTTGTTGAGCAAGATTGATTTTTTTTTAAAAATAACTGCCCTGCGCTGGCCGCGCGAAACCCTATTTTCAACATTAAATAAAAAGTATTAACAATAGAGGTCAAGTTCCGGGAATCGTTTTTTTTTCAGAAATTTCCTCCTCTTTAAGAATCTGTTTGTAAAATTCCTCTAGCACCAATAGTTTTTGAGTAATTTTCTAAAAAGTAGACCCCTTTTCTTTGAAATCTTTAATTGTTTATAACTTTGCAATAGTTTATGTGCGGGTTTGAAATTTTTGCACATATTTCTAGACGTCATAACGAGTTCAACGAGCTATCGCACGAATTTTAATTCGCAGTAGCAAGAATTAACACGTTTTTTAACTTGTTGGCTAGTCTAATTAACCGTACATATTAAAAATCTCATCGAAATTCTGAACGGATCTCATAATATAATTTTGACCATGAATAAGCACCAATCTAGACGTCCTAAGTGGCCATTTTAAAGGAAATAAAACCACTTTCGACATCTTCTATTTTGTATGACTCTGGGCGATTATAGAATTGATCAATACTTACTAGGTATCCAAATTGAATATGTATATAAAAACTGTGTTTTAAATCATACGTCTGGCTGTATAAAAAATATAAGATTGTCAAATATAAGGTTGTACAACCTTTGATCATTTTTCATGGCTGTTTTGGATTTTCCCTTTTACCTAAGCTTTATCGTTGATATGGTTGCCAGATATACGGTTGTACATAACAATTATATACAAATTTTGATCATTTTTCTTGGATCTTTTAGATTTTTCCTCCTTCCTGAGCTTTTCTCCGTAAATCAAGTCTTCAGCTTCACAAAAGAATTTAGTGCGCGAAAATAAAAAGTTGATTGGCTTATATAATAGTAGAAGAAATGAAGACCGAAGCCAAGTAACCCTATTTAAGATCACGGTGAACTCAATGCGTTAAGAGTCTAAGCATATAAATTGGTAAATCAAGAATAATAAACTGTCGGTAATTGGTTACCTCCACACTAAACCTGCTGCTCAATTTCCAGTCCTGAATAGAATTCTAGAAAATTTTCTAGTATAACATGCTTAGATTGATAAAGCTTTAGATCTTCTTCGGTGAGAATATTTAGGGACTGTTTCAATTTGGAAATGTTCAGGGCAAGGCTCTTTTCGTTTCTTCCTCTTTGCTAGACTTTTTTTAGTAGAAATTGCCTTCCAAGTCTATAAAAGAACTTAAGTGAAAATTTTAGCCCAGTATATGGGTAACCTGAGAGGCGTCGAGCGTGCATTAATTGGTGGCATTGGTGGAAATTTTGGCACTTATTTCAGTTTTTTTGCTTATAACTCAAAAAATATGTATGTTGGATGTACCTATATATTGGGCTAATTGGTATGATCATGAATAGCAATAAATTTGTATAGATATATATATATAGATATTTATTTATAAAGAACAAATAATAAAAATAACAATTAATTAATTACAATAATAATAATCTCATTTAAATTAAAATTTGTTTACTTCATTAAAGCATGTACAACAGCTTTAGCATTCAATGCTTTTAAATCAGTATACTGTTGTCCGGTACCAACAAATATAATTGGTTGACCTGTAATATACGTCATTGAGATGGCAGCACCCACTTTATCATCAATTGTATCGAATTTAGTCAATACAATGCCATCGATTAAATGCGGTGATTGTGTTTGCAATGAATAATCAGCTAATGCTTTATTAAACTTGACTAATTGATCGACTGCTTCATTTCCTACCAACGCTTCACCAACAAACAATACTAAATCGGGTTCATTGATTTTGATTAATTTAGTCAATGAACGCATCAATGGTTCGTTATCTTGCATACGTCCAGCGGTATCAATTAGTACAACATTGTATTTTGAATCATTTGCATATTTAATAGCTTCCATTGCTATAGCTGCTGCATCTTTACCATAACCTTTTTCATATAGTTCCACATATTTTGCTTTTGTTCCAGTTGCATGCAATGCATTCAAATGTTTTGTATGTGTACGTAACTGTTCCACAGCACCAGCACGGAATGTATCACATGCTGCGATCAACACACGTTGATTGTTTTCGATTAACCAAAAACATATTTTTGCCAAGTTTGTTGATTTGCCAACACCATTGACACCACAAAATACTATAACGTAAGGACGACGATACTTTTCATTCACTTCGATGCAATCACGTAAGATATCGATACGACGTGATGACGATAAGATTTGTACGAGAGCATCATTTAATGTTTGTTTAACATGCGTAGTGATTGTATCAAATGTACCTATTAGAAAAATTGAAATACAAGTTAAATGTGAATTTAAATTAATAAACTAAGCAAGTCAAGTTAAATTAGTAAACTAAAAAATTTAATAGGGAATATGCATGAAAATTTTTTTTCACATTTATTTTCAGAATATGAAAATACTGTTAATACTGTAATAATATTTAAAAACGAAATTAAAATCCGACACATATCAAGGAAGCTATAAGCTTTTAAAGATTATTATCTGTCTCTTTCTTGCAAAAATACTTAAAACGGAGTTTTACGTGTATTTTAAATGGTGAAAGTGTAATATGACGTCACATAACATATCAAGAGGGCTATCACACTCTTTGTCTAATCGGGAATTTCAATCATTCATAACTCGCTTATTTTTAAAGTTATTTAAAAAGTAATTTTACTTTGATATTTGTCAAGTAAACATGCTTCAAATCAAGTGAAAAAAAATTTTCATGCATATTCCCTATTTTGAGCAGCGTGTTTCTCTCAGGGCACACTTACTAATTTGTCAGCAGTGTTGCCAAATTGGGATATTTTATCCTAAATTTAATACCGTCGGGTGCAATACGGATGACAACTTTTTTTAAATTAGTTAACAAAATTAACTATAAGTTTTTACGAATAAAATGCATACAATAACGTATACTTGACCAACATAAACATCATCCAATGTAACAAACTACCCATGCGCGCGCGCTACTTTTCGTGAATACATACACATATACTTTCACAAAACACTTACAAAAGGGTTACAAAGAAACTCTAAGTAAGTAAAATATAAACCAATATTTTATACAAAGAATTTTACTAATCATTTGTTTTGGTTTTTGTCCGGAGACAGTCATTAATCGTCCGGAGACAAGTTTCAAAAACCGGAGAGGTGGCAATCCTGTGTATCGAGTATAATAACAAATTTTGTATTCTGATTCGAAATATTCCAACAGAATTTCAAAAATTTAAAAATACGACAATCTCAAGAATAAAAATAAAAAGGAAATTATTTACATACCAATAATTTTTCCTTCAAGTCGTGTACCGACTGATTGACACAATTTATCAGCAATATCCGTTGCAACATTCTTTGATATAAGATGATCTTTTAATTTATCGAGTACTGGTGCCATGTCTTCTAATGATAATGTACGATTTGTATTTACTAATGTTTTAAATAATGAGAAAATTCCTTTTGATTTTTTATTATTATTATTATTTTTTGTTTGAACATTATCATTGTCTTCGTCATCATCATCATAATCTTCATCAGTTGATGAATCGATTTCCAAATTTTTAATATTACCTTGCATTTTACCAATTAACTACAAATCAAAATTAAATAACTAACATAACATTTCAATTTAGAATCATTAAGATTTAGTAGTAGCGAAGGGGAAGTAAATAGACTATACGGCAAAGAAGAAGAAATATCCAGCCACATCATCTTTAACTGCGAATCTCTCGGTTACAGCAGATACGAAATATTCGGCGCATCTCACCCCGTATATACGAACCTTCAGGAAAACGTGTTAAGCAAGCTCTTGGCTATTGCCAAGATATGAGAGAAGCGAATCTCGCTAGATTAAAGTAGAAGGGGGAGCTCAATGGACCATAAGGTCGAAGTGCAATACTTTTTATACCCCAATATACGAGGGAGTATACGATTTATACCCCAATAAATCCCTCATATATCTATCTACTATGAACAAAATAACATGTTTAAATGTCTTACATGTGTATTAACTGAAGACACCATGTCATCGTCATCAGATGGTGGTTTATCGGTTGTACGTTCTAGATATGTTAAATCACTATTTTTACCACTTAAATCCCATACACGTGGTTTTTTACCACCCTTACCCTCGGATGGAGACGTTGGTGATTTTGGACTTTTTACTCTAAATAAATAAAATATTATTGAAAATTGCATTTAATTTAAGGATGTACGGCGCTGATGTATAGTTCATTTATAAAATTCTTCAAAATCTTATATAGTACATTCATAAAAGTCCACAATAATGTTTATTATTTTTTGTCGTAAGTTAAAATTTAATTTAGTCCCGTCATACCGAGCCTAATAAAAAAGATATTTAAGAAAAAAACCTGAGATTTCAGGTATTATTAAGTTACCGCCGACAGAAATAAAATTTACCCGAAAATCCAATCCAAGTAAAAATTATCAAAATATGGGTTTCTCCATAAGAGCAATGCATTAAAACCCGAACTTTAATATTAAATAATTAATTCAAGACCCCCGTAACTCCTATTGAAACTTTTATAATTGATTTATATGCACTTCAACTACATGTAAACAAAAAATGAAGCCTTAATCTTTTTGAAGCTTCAGTGCTCGTACATCCTTAATCTTCAATTTTAAATATGCCTGTTCTTACTTTTTCTCCACGCCTTTAGGTTTATTTAATTTTTGTGCTAATTTCAGACGATTAGCTTTTATGATATCTTCACTTGTTGGTGATTCGGGCATCACATTCACATTATTAATATTCAAATCTTTTGATTCATCATTCAATAATTTATTTTTAACTGTAATAAAATAATAGTCAAGATTTTTGATAATATTACTAATATTGTTTTATACTGGGTAGCCAGAATGTACCGCAGGGGATTGATAGGGTAGATAGAGAATAAAATTCTGAAACGAAAAGTTCTCTACCATTTTTTAACTTGACTTACCGGTAATTAGTTATTAATTAAAATAATTAACCAATCAGAGGCGCGCAATAGCAGTAAGCAGGGAAGTGGGAGAGTCAGTTATTATTATTTATTCGCTGGTGACACTCCCACTTCCTTGCTTACCGCTATTGCGCGCCTCTGACTGGTTACTTATTTAAATTAATAACTAATTACCTGTACGTCAAAATGTTTATTCTCTATCTACCCTATCAATTATCTGCGATACTTTCTGGACACCCGGTATATTGAATACTTACAATCATTATCAATATCACCATTCGAAAATGCTACACTTTTCTTATTTTGTTTTTTATCTAAAAATTTGAATAAATATTTTTATTTTATTATTTTAAATTTATGAACGTCGAGGATAAAGATATGAATTTATATCTATTCATGATCCCAAGCAAGGAGTGTCTACGAATGCTTCCAGGAAATAAACCGCCTGGTATTGAAACAATAGCAGGTCACATTGAAATTTATAGGAATTAAGTAGTAGACTGATTTTCACGAGTTGAAGGGTGAGCACAATGGGTCATAAGGTCGAAGTACAATACTTTTCATACCCCAAGATTTATCTATTTAAAGTAGCTTGATGCAATTCCCGAAAAACAAACATAGTTTTGACATTTGTAATTAAACAAAAATTCAATAAATTCAAACACTTTTTAAGTTTTCGCTCTGCTTCAACTTATTTTCTAATTAAAATGAATCAATTTTGCAAAAATTCGGACCTTTTAATCTTAATATCAACAAAAATAGTACTTTTAAAATTCTATCAAAGTATTAGATAAAATGTATTAATCGTTCTTAAAAGTATCGTATCTTTTTAAAGAATATTCATAAAGATACAAATTCACATCTTTATCCAAAATCAATTTGATATATAAAACTAATGATATTACTTGTATTTTTATTATCATCATTTTTACGTTCAATCATCGATGCAACAGTTTTTTTCGATTTAATAGATTCCTCGTATGAACGCATTTGTTTCGGTGCTTTTGCCTGTTGTAATGCCCATTTTTCAGCATTTTTTAAAACATTTTTAAAATTTGCCTTGAATTGACCATAATCATAAAAGCAATGTTGTATAGTGGATGTATTGGTTAGGACATTTTTATATTTATCACGAAACTCTAGATGAATATCATTTAAAAATTTATCAACATATGATAATTGTAATATCTTTTGATATGCCACCACAAATACCAATTCGAATTCATTATCCAATTTATAATGTAATGTTAAACCATTATGATCAAATTTATTGAACCCGGTACGTTCCTTTAAATAATTCATAGATTTATTAATAATTAATTGAAAATAGTGTATGCAATACTTCACTTACTTGTAATATTACACTCCGGATAAGTGCGTTTACAGATGGTGTAAATATTTGTGATGTCCCTTGAAAACACCACAATACAATACCACCTTTACTAAATATTGTAAATAAATCTAACATTTTTTAATAGTATTCTTTATAATTAATAATAATATAATGTAAAAGCTAATTACTTCAATACAATAATTATATATCTAAAAGAACATATGTTCTTGAAAACAAATATGCACTACTTTTTTTTATAAAACACATCAAATATTGCCAAAATATACACACTTGTGTCCCTCTAATGTTGGTATTTATCAATGTAATCTGTAGTACCAACAGACGTAAATACCTGTCATTTAATTTTATTACACGTACACGTTATATTTTTTACCAGAGAAAATGTAAAGAGAAGAGAATATGGAAGGTTCTCGTTTATTTGTACTGAAGTGTCCCGATAGGATCGCTAGTGTCCCAGCAAAACAACTGTCATTTGTAAGGGTGAACATAATTGCCGTTCGTGTTGGCTTATGAACGCTTTTTTACTCTTGAAAATGCTGTTCGTTTTGGCATTATAAGTACGTGTAAGCGTCAGTGAGTGGCCGCTAGAGTCACAGTAATATACCAATAAATTGAAAGTTTACGTTTCGAATTTTTATGGTTGCATTTATCTTGTTCACTTTTTACCGTAAATCAATAAATCAAAGTGAATATGTTAGATATATTTCATGTGTAGTGTTAATCTTAACTGTAACGGCTTTAATATTAAAAGATTTTAAGTTAAAAAAATGAATTGGTAGCAGTTTCTCCCAAGCAGTCAAAGGTCTGTGGTTCAAATCCTGGTGGTTGTATTTTTCTTTTCCACTTTTTAATCTTTAACTTATTGCAATGCCTCAAGAACCGTTTCCACGGCAAAAATGATGTTCAGTGATTTTGTTAATCTATGCATGATCAACTCAACCACTAAGCTATTCAACAATGTTTCAATTCACGTCCACTCTCTATTACTCTCTGATATCAATAATAGAGATATGCAAAGTCATTTTCAATAAATGTGAAAAATTTATGTTAAAATATTCACAATTTTACTTAATTGAATAATAAATTAATTGAATAATTATAAGTCTCTCATAGTCAATATATTTATATACTTTATATAAGATAAAAGCAGAGATTAGTAGAAATTCTACTAATCTCTGGCAAAAGCACTTTTAATAATTATTAAAATAATTTTTAAAACATTAATCAAGCTGCCATCTATTAAAGTTATATTGAACACTTCAAAATAATTTTTTTTTTAAATATTGATTTTGGAATTAATTTACAATTGAAATGAAATCAAAAAACTCAAATTGAAAGTTGAAATTTTGTTTTTTTTAAATGTGTTTTACCGAATAAAATATGTTATCAATTATCGATATACATACACCACCTATTAAGATTCACATAATATAAAAAACAAATTGATCTATATACCTATATTAAAATTATATAATTAAAAGAGTACATTCAGCAATTTAAATATATGATATGAATCATTCAGAATGTTTTTAAATCAAACGAGTTCTGATCACGAGTTCTAATCCATTATTAAACGTAGTTTTTATTAAAAACTTATAGGCAATATATATTACATATACATATGTTGTATGGTATTATTGTACACATTATCACGTTTTTATTATGTAGTGAACTCCCGTATGAATGATCCTTTAAAGCTAAACTTAATTCAAAACAATGTTTGATAATATAAATGCGCAAATTTTTCTGTCTGCCTTTTCCCTCATTATGACTATGTTGAGCCAAGGCTACAAGAAACGAGACTTTTTATCTGAAATTTGTGATTTCAAGGCTATGTACACGTGAAACACATTAAATTTTAGACAAGTAGAGTTTAAAGCAATAACTTGATCTTGTAAAGACATAAAAATTTGATTTAAACCCTTTAGTGTATTTGTATCTAATCTAATATTGTGTACAAAAATTAAATTTGAATTTGTAACTCCGCCCAAGTAGTGTAAAAAAATCTCTCCTAACTTTTCTCACTCCAAATATTCATGTCGTTTAAAACTTGTATATACAGGACTCATAGATGATGGAATCTACTCTAACGATGAACTACTATGTCTTGAAGGCTAAATAATATATTACCTTTTAATAAATTTCAATGCTTAATATAGAAATAGATATTCTTGAGATATGAAATAATTAAATAAATATTGTACGTCATATAATTAATATGATTTATTTATAATGAATTTTGATTGAAATATATTTGAATCATTGCATATTAGATAAATATACCTTAAACACCTTGTATATATTCACGATTCGTGTCTGGTGTGTATATGTATACAAACAAATAATTATTATTTTGAAATGTGAATGATACTTTAAAAATGGCTGATAAATGCGACTAAATGATAATTGTGATTAGAAGTTGACAGTTGTGTAATATATTTACAAATTAATTTGTTTATAATATTTATAATTAATAAATTCAAAGGTAAATAAAATGAATCATTTCTAACAACAGGTTTTCTTTCAATTATTTATGATTGTATGAATTAATTTAAAATGTATGTACTCTGGTTTGTTTTTTAAAGTAAAATTCTATTTATTTATAGTGAATGATTGAGTGTTGTTATAAATTTTTAACATGGAATCAAAAATAGTTACTGAATTTATGGAACAAACTGGTTGTGATTTAGAATTAGCTCATACTTTATTACAATTGAAATGTTGGGATTTAAATGGTGCCTTATTGTATTGGAATGTGTTACGGAATGTTGATCAAGATTCTGATCAACAACAAACATTATCAGCAACGAATCAAGAACAACCTTTAACAACAGGAACTGATGATCCAAATTGTATGTACTTATTTAAAAATCAATAATATAAATCAGTTAATCAAATTAACCCCCCACAAAAAGTTGTATCGTAATTTAATTCATATAGTCAAAATGTTTCATTTGGCCATTTTAAACATATCTTAAAATATAATTGTATGATATGATATGCAAGAGGATGACTTGTTTTAACGGCCCAGGGCGGTTTTAAAGCTAAATACGCCATCTGACCATGGAAAAATTATTTTATTGTCCTCAATAGTTTTTGTCACTATACATAGAGCTTAAAATGCATATTTATGAAAATTTAAAATTGCAAAGCTCGCTCAATTTTAATTCAAATATTTCATTCAACCGACGAAACGATATTTTTCACGCGATATACCCGAAAAATCAATCGTATTCAGAAAGATATGGATTACGGTTACACCTTTCCCAAAATATCTCAACAATGGAACATTTTGAACAAAAATTGAATTTTTTCGTAGACGCAAAAATTTTAGTTTTAATTTACTTGGACAATAATAATTATTTTGATCTAGATAAAGATAATAATAGAAAATTAAGACGTGGTATATCACGTGCAACAGATAATTTACCAATCGTATTACGTGCACGAAACGCTATTGAATGTAATTTAAAGAAGAACATTTATGATCAAGAAATACCTGAACTTGCTCCTTCCACATCTAAGCAAGATCAAGAAGACGAACAAGAGAAATTAATAAAGGAAATAGATCAAAATAAAAATAAAGGAATTGAAATCGAAAAATCCGAATATACTTTTACATTACCAGATCTAACATTATATGAGCATGCAGATCATAGAGTTGGAGATCATAGGGATGAGTTCAAACAATTCTTAGAGAATGATTTAATTGAAAAGTCAACATTAATATCATTAGAGTCATCCAACCGATTAAATTGGTGGTTATCGTATAATATAGGCGAAAAGTACGTACAACATACACAAACTGTATTTTGTTGATCGTTATATAGAGATTATTATCATTCTAAAAATTAAAACCTAACTATGTATTTTATATAAAGTTGAAATACATGCATTAAAATGATGTAAAATAATCATTATAATAATGCTCGATAGATTGTAGCGGCTGTCCTGGACGGGACAAACTTCGACCATAAGGCCCATTGTGATACCTAAGGATGTGAGGATGAGAGTGGCGTGTAAGGAATTTTGTGTGTAGGCTAGGAATTGATAGGTTATGCGGCTGCAGCCAACTTTGATAGGAACTATGCCGATAGTCATTTGGAGTTCGTGAAGGAAACTGCAGAAAACCTTCACAAGCCTAGCCAGTTACTTCGTTCTTGTCCAGACGCCGACAGTTTAGTCAATTAACCGCCCTTTTTTTTTAAATAAGTGACAAACTGCCGATGTCGGGATTCGAACCCATAACCTCCCTGTCCCGTCCCAAGTAGACAGAGCGCGTTAGACCGCTCGGCTACTTGGCTGGTTATAATAATGTTAATATAAACATTATACACTGCCTTTCAAATTCTATAAAATAGTAGTTTTAGCATAGCAGCGTGTTACTAGCAAAATGGACTATTAGTTAGTTTTATTTGTATCTTATAAGTTAGTAGCGAGACCGCACATAATAAACATAAATAATTACCGTAATAACAGGAAGAGTAGGCAGTGGATATGCGAAGGTTTCTAAAATAAAGAAAGTACATTTAATTTTAGTAGCGAGATCGCTACAAGTTAATAACATGGTGTATAGCGATTTTCGTTATAACGATCAACAATTTAAGCACTGTGTATAATATGGTATTAATACTAAGAAAGTTTCGTTGAAGGACTGCGATTAAACGATTTTAGTGGCTGTATAAGAATAAAATATTATTTGTTTAGTTATTTTTCTATATCAAAGAATTACTATGAATCTCATTAACAATATATCTAGTGACCAGGAATTAAACGGGATTTTTAAGATCCATGAAAGTACGGAAATTTCTTCTAATAACCGGGAATTTTTGATTTCATAAAAAATTTGGGTTCGTATGATTAGCGCAGTTGTGACTTTCAAGGCTTTTCCTTGACTAAAACATCAATATTTGCATATATTCATCTCTTGCAGAACTAAAATTTTTTTATCGCAGAACTCGATAATTACTTGGTAGTATGAATTAATAAAACAAATTTATAAAATAGATTATGGCCTTTGTCAACAAATGGTGATGGTAATTGTCTATTACATGCTGCATCTCTTTCAATATGGGGATTTCATGATCGTTTATTAACACTACGCAAAACATTATACCAATATTTATTACTACAACAATCGAAACATGACAACAATCAATCACAATTATATCGTCGATGGCGTTATCAACAGACGATCATCAACAAACAAAACTCTCTAACGTTAAATGAACAAGAATGGGCAGTCGAATGGTGTAATATTATCAATATGGCCTCAATTGAACCAACAAATTCAACCAATTCAAATCACTATCAAAGCTTAGAGGAGATTCATGTTCTAGCGCTATCAATCATTTTAAAACGACCAATTATTATTATCTCGAATACAATATTAAATGATTTAAATGGTGAACCATTATCACCGATCACATTTGGTGGGATTTATTTACCATTCACAACACATAACAATTATAAATCACCATTGTTGTTAACATACAACAATGGACACTTTTCATCATTGGTGATACAATGCGGTGGTGATGATTTCCATAATAAGATCATACCATTAGTTGATTCGAGTATAACTCTGTTACCACTACAATATAACTATGATCCTGGTGAGGATATCCAATGGACTTCAATTGAATATATCAATTATATAAATAACTATGAATATAATATTCATATGTTGCATGAATATTTAGATGTTGTTGAATGTAATATTACAAATTCATGTTTTCCACAACAAGTTGTCAAACAATTCGGTTCAATTGGTAAATCAATGAGTCAAAAATTGAAAAAGAATTTTAATAAAATCTTAAAACCAACCAACAACAAATTAAAATCAAATTTAATTCTATGTTGTAAATTAAATATTGTCCGACATGAATACCATGACGATATGGTACAAAATTATATACAATATGCATATAAACGTTTTGTTGGTCAACATATACCCACCGCACCATTCAATTATTACGAATGTATTAATTGTCATAAATTAAATGGTACAAGTGAACAATGTTACATGTGTCAAGATTGTTATTATTTACAATATCAACAAGAATTAGATAATATTTTAAATAATAATAATAATGGTAATGGAATACATCATCATCGTCAGTATGGTACTGGCAAATCGAAATTTTATACGAATTGTAATGATGATAGTACAAGTACAAGTACCAGTCGAAATAGTACAACACCATCGACAACTCTATTAAATCCAACATTGTATTTATCCAAATCAACATTTTATAATGATACTGGTTCACAATTATTTAATTCGAATGATTCGACTCAAACTACTACGACTATTACATAAATTTAATATATACAGAGTGTCCTCCTCCTCCTCCAGCGATTAGATAGCGTGGACTTATACATTAAACGTATCCGTATGCTTCGTATAGATTTAAATATGTTATCGGCGATAATAGAATAGTTAAGTATTCTGTTATTTCCCAGTAATCAGTAGTTGCAATCAAATATAAAATAAAACATTTTAGTTTAAATAAGTATTCGTCGTATAGTTTGTGGTCCCATCCAAATCCACAAACATATTCTCAACTGACGGGAACAACTCGTACGCAAATGCCCATATTTGCAAACTTATTCTTTGTAAGTTGTAAGTTCGTAACTTTGTAAGTTCGACGAAATATTTAGGTGTATACGAAGCTTAAATATACAAAAATTCAGATATTCTCAACTAAATCAACATGGCTGACTAGACTCAAGGCCTAAAAGATATATTGTGATTTCTTGTATATATTTTTAGTAGCCCCAACAAAATCCAAACCTAAGGATTAAGCTGCTTTACCATGGAGTTCAATGTCAGCCTGGCAGCTACACCATTCTCAATACTGCCTTTTTCAATTATCATCTGCAGATGATATCTCTAGATGGATAGTGACCCAATAGAAGATCATGGCTACATGCTTTTTGAAGATTTTCGCCTATCTAATCCTGGAACTTATCTTTATAATAATCTAATACTGCAAAATTTCGTTAAGGAGCGATTCGAATACTCAACAAAAGGCCTTAAGTCTGAGGAATGATGCTTATATTCGTTAGCTGGTCTACGATTGCATTTCCTTAGACGTCCTAATATCGAATCGACACACATCTCGTTCAATCGCAAAATACGGCAGCTAACCAAAAGTTTTAAAACCCACAAACGCTGGACATTCTATAATTTATATTGCAGCTCTCCTCTAAAACTCCTTACACACAATGTATACCCCCCCCCCCCCTCCAACAAACAAAAAATAGGTTTAATTTTGTATAGTGGGGATGATTTTTTAACTCACGTGACAAACTGACAGAGGATAGGTGATCCGATTCCCATATAGTTTAAATACTCCCATATTTTTAGCACTGCCACGATATTTAAAATGATATTTTTCATTTCTATTGCCATTTTACGGGGTTTTTAACTCTGTAACTAGGACGAATCGATCCCACGTTCAAAGGTCACATAATAATATCTTAGATTCTCATAAACTTTAATATGTCAAAGTTTGTCGATGAGTTAAAAAATTATCCTGTATTTTGTCATTCATATAAAAGGCTCCCTATTATTTACAATAATATTTTATAGGGATGCTCATTGAAGCTGATATTAATCGTTTAGGAGGCGATTTGCGTGTATTGTCAATTATTGATAGACATTTTGAATGATGCATATTAACGGGTCAGATTGATGGAGCTGGTTAATCGTGTAGGAACGTCAATCTTAAGTCAGACAGCATACTGAAACAAGGGTCGTCTTCAGAATAACTAACTCCTTAGTAAACTAAGTAAGTTATTAAGTATATCTACTTCTTATGTCGTCGTCTCCGCTCGGAGATTGACAATCACTATAGTAATTTTAGCTTTTGATACAGCAGTACGAAACAATTCAACTGAGGATACGCCAAACCATTCTCGTAGATTTCGTAACCAAGAGATTGAACGACGTCCAAGACTGCGTTTTTCTTGTATCTTTCCCCGCATGATGAGTTGCAGGAGATTATATCTGTCACCTCAGCAGACGTCCGAGATACGATAGTTTCCACTTTTGAAGTATATCTAACTGAATTTTTTGGCAGGATACTTGACAGATACTAAGCAACTTAGTTTGTGACGCCATTTTGTTTAGTAAGTGCTACCAGATTTGAGGATTTTATCATAAATTTAGTGGATTTGATAAAGCCTAGTAGAAAATCAAGGTGATTTATTATTCAGAATACAAAATGTTTTCTTTATACTCGATACACGATAGCAAGCATTATTTCATATTATTAAATCCACTAAATTAGGGGAATTTAGCAACATTGCTGACAAGTTAGTAAGGGTGTCTTGTGAGAAATAAGTTGAAATTAGATTCATTAAAAAAATTCTGCAGTTAATTTTTTTTTTGGTCTTACTGACTTATTTAGTTAATTTAGTTGTTCTGAACACGACCAATACAAACAAAAGTACTCGCATCACGAAGATTTATACGAATGAATATTGATAACTGTGATTGGTGTATTTATTAAAACACCTTAAAAGGCGCATTAATATTATTGACAATAATATTGATCGTTTAGGGGCCCCTTTAAATTTGTATCGTTTGTAAAAATGAGCGAAGAAAATTTATACCAAAAAAAAACAACATAGCATAGTGTGTAAGAAATTTATAAATGTATAAACCAATTATTTATTGAATAACTAACGCAGCTAGTATTTATTTGAATAAAAATATATTTTGTAGATTTTATATATTTGATATCTAACAAACAACACACTCATTGACTCACACTCTAGTCTTATAATTATTAGTCGTAAATGTTTAATTTATAATATCTAATTTATATTAAATACAATAAAGTCGATTTATAAAATGTTAATTCGCATATTTTCAATTAAAAAATCCTTCTTCCATTAAATATTTACGTCTAGCAAGATCGACAATAATTTGTTCTTAGCAATGAAAGAAAAAAAATTGCACATCTTTGTAATTTATAGGATGAACTAAGAAACCAATTATAAGCCTCAACTTGGGGAAATATGGCAGTCTTTCAAGCAGAAGTCAGAGAACCTACGTAGAGGCGACATAAACCAGAACGTATGCATTCTCTCGGACAGTCAAGCTGCTCTAAAAGCCTTGCCTGGAACTGAGGTCACCTCAGGGATAGTCAAGGATTGTCTGGAGGAACTGCTGGAGCTGGCAGAACGGAACAATGTTAAATTGATCTGGGTGCCGGGTCACAGTGGTTTCGAAGGAAACGAAAAAGCAGAGAAGGGAGTCGGAATGCCCTTCATAGACCCAGAGCCTATTTTAGGAATTCCAAGGACTGCATGTAAACAGGTGACAACGAGTGGATAAATGCTAAACACCGTGATCACTGGGAAAATGTACCGCAGAAAAGCTTGGGAAAATACTGCTTCGGAATGCAGCCAAGATGCTATCTCTCGATGCACTGTAGCTGAATAGGATGCAATTGCGGAAGGTTACCGGATTCATTACCGGGAATTATCCCCTGCGGAAGCATCTACACACAATGGGACTCCATAACGGGTCCATTGTGTGCAAATTGTGTGGCGAGGAAGAACAAATATCCAGCCATAATATCTTTGACTGCGAACCTCTATGTTACAGCAGATACAGAATATTCGGTGCATCTCACCCCGAATATATGAACCTTCAGGAAGACCTGATAAGCAAGTTCCTGGCCATTGCCAACATATTGGAGAAGCGAATCTCGTCAGACTGAAGTAGAAGGGGAAGCACAATGGATCATATGGTCGAAGTGCAATCCGGAGACCCTGTACTCAAGCTACTCGTGCCCTTATGGTAAAGACGACCTTGAGACCTTGTTCCAACAGAGAAAGTAGTGATCGAAAATTCCTTATTCAATAATGTTAAATGATTTGATTTAATTTATAATTTTTTTAGAAATTTTTAATTACAAATAAAAACAAGTAATGTAACAACTAACTGAGTTAATTGTTTGAATACCCAGTATATACTGAGTTATATATCAATGTTTGAATTGTGAATATTTCTGCCTATTCAATGTTTATAAAATATGAATTATTTGTAAATGTTTGTTTTGTGTTAATAATTTTTCTTGAAACAGTAAAAATGTTCTTGCATTTAAAAAAATTTATAGTAATGTTCTTGCGATTTTTATATATTTAAATATTGAGTTATATAATTGAGTAAATCAACGCGAAGCGGCTGTTAACGCAAAGCGTTGTTTAAAACGAGCCGTTAGGCTACGCGAAAAGTTAGTCAACGCGAAGCTTTAGTAAATCAACGGAAAGCGTTGGTAAATGTAAAGCGTTGGTAAACGCAAAGCGCTAACCGCAAAACGTAAGCTAAAGCGATCCGGAAGTCAGTCAACGCGAAGCGTTGGTTAATGAGAAGCGTTAGTTATTCAAAGCGAAGCATCGGTGATTCGCGAAGCTTGACGTCACGCTTGACGTCCGATTTTGCCCATTAACGAACTTGACCTTACTTTTTTGCTCTAGAACACACACAAAAATTTTCAGCTCGTTATCTCTTTTCGTTCGTGAGTTATCGGCTTCACAGACGGACGGACGGACATGTGAAAATGGCCGAATTAGGCCATTTTATGAATACCTTTTTGAAGCATTTTTGTCAAGGATTAATATTTTCAAGCGTTACAAAGTCGGGACTAAACTTAATATACCTTGTATATTTACAAATATACTGGGTATAATTACGTCGACCATATTCAACTTTATATTTTCATGAATTTGAAAGGCTCCTTTATTTCCATAAATGTCATATAAATGTTAATGACCCGTTTTACTTTGTGCGCGATTGTATACAAAGTATAATAATGTTTTTTTTTTTTATAAATTAGGTGAATAGTAATTTGTAACGTAATCAACCACCAACATTATATTACAACAAATCTGTAGTTAATCTATAATTATCTAGTAATTGATTCATTCAATTCATACAAATATAGGTAAGTTAAACTATTACTTAACAAATAACAATTACTTATAGTAATTACTAATTACAATTATTTTGTTAGTATTGTTCTTTATTTTGTTATATACAGTAAAACCTGGATGAGCGAGAGTTCAAGGGACCGGAATCTTTTATTCGATTATGGATTTTATTCGATCTAAAATTTCTCACTTAACCAAGTTTCTCACTTGTACAAGTGCACTAGCGGTTTTTCTCACTTACAGAGGTATACAAAAATACAGAAAACAGTGATAGATGTGTAAATAGATAGATAGATTGTAGCGACTGCCTTGGACGGGCGACACTTCGACCATAAGGTTCATTGTGATGCCTAAGGATGTGAGTGGAGTGGAAGGAATTTTTGTGTATAGACTAGAAATTGGTAGGATGTGCGGCTGCAGCCGACTCTGATCGGAACTATGTCAACATTCATCTGGAGTTCGTAAAGGAAACTGCAGATAACCTTCACAAGCATAGCCGGTTACTTCGTCCTAGTCTATCCGCCGACAGTTTAGATAGATAGATACATCTTGGGGTCTAAAAAGTATAGAACTTCGACCTTACGGTCCATTGTGCTCCCCCTTCTACTCCAGTCCGATGAAATTCGCTTACGCCGACAGTTTCGTCAATTAACCGCCCTTTTTTTTTCTTAATAATTGACAAACTCCGATGTCGGGATTCGAACCCATAACTTCCCAGTTCCAAGTAGACATAACGCCTTAGACCGCTCGGCTACTTGGACGGTGATAGATAGGTCTGCCCCAAAACTAGAGTTATTATGTCTGCCCCAACCCCCGTGATATACCTTTCGGTCTACAAGTTGCATGGTCGCACTCTAGTGAACAAGTTAGTAACTACAGCTAGTAGGTGGAAATATTAAGTTCCGCAGGGCAAATGGCAGTCTCAGTTATATAGGTCCAGGCGTGAAATACGTCTCCCTCATATAGAGGTTTCTGTTTCTCACTAGTAGAGGTTTTCGAGGGTTAAAATGACGGGACCTAGCAAATACTCTCACTTGCAGAGTTTTCTCGTTTATTCAGTTCTCACTCACAGGTTTGACTGTAGTACACACGTTCATACATATTATTTTATTATTTACATTTTATTTATAAAATTGGTAAATAAGTGATAATTACTATTTTATTTATCATTATAACAAACTGACACTTAATTTAGGTATTTATCTATTTATTAAATCTATAACGATTACAACAATTCATTAAATATAATTTTATATAAAATAAGATTAATTGTATTCGTTGGACTCCTTTTTTCAATACGATATATTTTTATACTGCCTTGTTTGTTTTTACCCTATATTTAATATAGCTTCGGTTAGTTGAAATTCAAAGGAGACGTAAAAAATTCGAGTTTTAGATGTTTCACTTATGAAGGGTTGTGATTTAGTGAGGTTTATATATTAGCACATGTTTGACTTCTAAAGGTTTAGATTATATGCCACATGATTTTGAGTTATAAAATACCAGTAGGTTCATTTCAGACGATATTTCGTAAATCGTTCAACAAATCGTCAAATGAATACAATTTTTGTGTTTTTTGGGTTCAATTTACCTAATATAGTGAGTTTCATCTTAATGAGGAACAATAATTATTTGTCGATTTATGCGATTTTTTTAAGGTCGACAACACCCCTTAGACAAAATCGAAAAAATGATCAAAAATTTACTATCATCGATTTGAGTAAAAATTAGTTTATAAGGTGAATTGGACCCAATAAACACAAAAATTTAGTTTGTTTAACGAATAAACGTAAAGTTTTTGAGATATGGCCCTTTTATTCGATTCCAGACACCTTTTTTTGCGATTTGAGACGATATTTCGTAAACCGCTCAACGAATCGTCAAATAAATACGATTTTCGTGTTTTTTGGGTTCAATTTACCTTATACGGTGAATTTCATCTTAATCAAGAACAAAAATTATTTTTCGATTTATGCGATTTTTTTAAGGTACATCCCTTAGAAAAAATCGAAAAAATGATCAAAAATTTACTATCATCGATTTGAGTAAAAATTAGTTTATAAAGTGAATTGGACCCAATAAACACAAAAATTTAGTTTGTTTAACGAATAAACGTAAAGTTTTTGAGATATGGCCCTTTTATTCGATTCCACACACCTTTTTTTACGATTTCAGACGATATTTCGTAAACCGCTCAACGAATCGTCAAATAAATACGATTTTTGTGTTTTTTGGGTTCAATTTACCTAATATAGTGAGTTTCATCATAATGAGGAACAATAATTATTTGTCGATTTATGCGATTTTTTTTAAGGTATACCCCTTAGAAAAAATCAAACAAATCACAAAAATTTGTTTATCATCGATTTGAATAAAAATTATTTTATAAGGTGAATTGGATCCAAAAAGCACAAAAATCTAGTTTGTTTAATGATTAGACGAAAAGTTTTCGAGATATGCTCTTTTTATGGGTCTCGATTTCTTTCACCCCTTAGAAAAATCGAATAAATGAAAAAAAATGTTTATCATCAATTTGAGTAAAAATTCGTATATAAGATAATTTTCACCCTAAATACACAAAAATCTAGGTACCTTTGTTTAACGATTAAATGGGAAGTTCCCGAGATATGCCCTTTTTATACGGTTCCGATTTCTTCATTCCTAATAACAGTTTTATTCGGTCTCATATATATAATAAAAATTAAATGCTGTTCGTTGGTAACCGCATCACTTGAGAACGACTGGACCGATTTGGCTATTTTTTTTTTAAATATTCATTATAGTCCGAATAAGATTTTAACGGAAAGAAAAATAGGAAAAGTTGCCCAGAAAATTGGAAAATTTAGGAAAAATTAAAAACTTTTTTTCTGGACCGATTTGGCTAATTTAAAAAAAAAGTTCGTAATAATCTGACTAAGGATTTAAGAGAAAGAAAAATTGGAAAAGTGTTCCGGAAAATTGGAAAATTTGGGAAAAATTGAAAGCGCTTTTTATATAGAATTTCAGCTCTAGTTTCTCAAGAATTATTTTTTATCTAAAATAAATATTAAGATAAGTTTAATTTTTTATCATAATTACAAAACTTTAAAATTGGGCAGCGAAAACTTCAAAATCTTTAAGTTCAAGGTCCTTAAAATTAGATCTAATTTGTATTACATTTTTTTAGTCCAGAAACATTGCTAAAATCATTGGGGTGTTTTTGAGCCTTTTTGTACCTAAAAAACACATTTTTTATAATATATCTAAAGCAATTTCGTAAAGCTTGGCATCGAAAACCAGACGATATAGCATTTTTCGGAAAGGAATCTGCGTATAAAAGTATGGCAAATTTAATTAATATACACATATATAATGTATTCATATATATAGCTGTTAACTAAAGATTGTGAAAATTATTTTTTATGTGTTTCTGTGGGAATATTTCACCAAAAAATTATTATATTACAATTATTATTTTATACTTTTGTTTTCATTCATTAAAGAGTTTCTATTAAACATAGTTTACATTTGAATATCTTATTATGTCGCCAGTATCTATCTGGTGACGGATGAATATCTCTAATATTGTATTGAATAGATCGTTGCAGTCTTAACAATAATTTATTATAAATATTTAAATGAAAGAATGAAACTTTAATTTTTTGTGAAGAAATGTACTATCAACTGCGTAAGTGGTGAAAAATATTAAGTTGATTTGTAAGTGACGCGCGTATTTTAGGCCCTTGCAGCACTGAAAATAATTTATAGTGATCAATTTACGTTCCAGCACATCTTATTTAACCGATTTACAGATCTATGATAATTTCAAAACTCAAATAAAGTACTATTTACTTATGATATAACAAAGGTATATAAGACCTCAGAACAATGATAACTTCTATGACGAGTGTAATCAATTCTAAGTGATATATTATTACACGGTATGTCCAAAGAAATTTTCACTTCAAAAACAAAGAAAATATTTAAAGTTATGTGATTATCATATCTTAAAATATTGAAGAATAACAAAAAATTTAATATGATAATTCATTCCCTATTGAAAAATTGTATGACAACAATGTACGTTGTTATAATAATATAATACAGAAAAATAAATATTCAACCACAAAACAAAACTACAATATATGCGATAAAGATAGATATATATTCATTGATAAAACGAATATAGTTATCATTGTTTATTATGCATATAAATGTTGATAGTTTGTACATACACACATAACAGTCATAAAATGGAATGAATACGATATATTTGACTATATAAATAACAAGTAAGCATCTGATCTAAGTCAGTTTATGTATACTATTTTAATGTATGTGAGGTATGTGCACTTATACACTCCCGTTCATAAAAATTGAACCAGTTAAAACATTCATCCGGTATTCATTCTAAGTGCTACTGTATGCAATATTATACATATATTTAATTATATATATACGCTTAGAATGTGGCTTACTGGTTCAATTTTTATGAACGTGAGTGTACATTTGTTGAATTGATGCGTGACAAATTAAACTCATTTACTGCCCATCAAAAATTTGTGTTTACGATTTACCCAAATAAGTTTCGAAATACAAAGATTGCTTTAGTTTCCTCAAAAAAAATTTATGTCGCAAAATAAACCTTGTGGTATAATCCAAGATACACGCATGAAAACGTATATACTATTATCAACCAACCGTGGAAATTTTCGACTGATTAAGATCACGAATAGATAATTTTTAAACACTATTATTAATCCACTTATTGTTTGATCTTATCTTAGCCAAAAGAATGGTCCCACTTTCAAAAAATACATTCAGTTTGTAAGACCGTGACGATGCGACGTCAAATCTATTACCATGAATGTAACACAAACTTTACTATATTTTATATTACTTTTACTAAATTATTTATTTACTCATCATAACATCACCATTTTGGTTCATCTTTTTTTTCTTACATTCTCATTTTGTTATTATTTTCATTGTGTTTTTTTATTATTATTTTATATATTTCATCGCATCGGTCGACCACATTTTAAAACGCAATGTACACATCACATACACATATACCTATTAAAATGGTATTACTCTACTATTTGATTTCATTTTAAATTATGTAAATTATTTAACAATTTCTGTATTATTATTATTTCGATTTAGTGTACACAAATAGATTGTTAGTGTACTTCATAAATCATATTTTGTAGAAACAATTAATTATTTGATAGCCAATTTTATATGTTTTATTAAAAAAATATGTGCACATAATTTAACGGACACCTAAATTTAATACGAAACAATTAAGTGAAATTGTAACAAATGATTGAGTTAATTATTTAAATACTCTGTATATACTGAGTTCAACGTATAGATGTATACAAATATGACTGGTACATGTATTATTATAGACTACAAATGATTGATGTCATTTTTTTAAATTTTATAATTGATTTGTGCCTTATGGATTCGATTTTTGAAAAAATGCTTCAGATAAAAAATTTCATTAGAAATATAATAACAACTTTTATTCGAAATTTTTTGTCGAAAACCGAATAAATAAGGCGAAAAGTTGCAGTCTCCTCCATCTTCTTCTTCCCATCTTTCGAAGATCTTCCTCTACGTCCTCTAACCACTTTTTCCTCGGTCATCACCCGGGATTTCCCCCAAATAGACATGGTCCAATCACATTAATCCCTTTTCACTGTAGTGACAATTCTATTCTTGAAAAAACTATTTCAATTTTTGGTTTTCACTTGATTCGCCAGATATATGATATAACAATTATTAGTAGTGTGCAATTTACATTTTACCCAAGAACCTAATTATACTGAACGGATTTGAATAATTATTTTTGTTGCATTTCTAAGATCGTTAAAATCGGAGAGCCGTGAAAAGGAAAGCAAAATTATTATTTACATATATTTCACAAACTATACGATTTCTCACATATATTATCATATAGGCATTCTTGAAGTAAATTAAATTTTGAACGAAAATCGTCCAGTACTTTTTTTTGTTAAAGTCGCAATGATAATTGCGACGACATGAAGGGCTATCACAATTGACCACCCTTCCATTGGTGTTATTTATTAAACAGAACTATATAGCTCATGCCAACCAGTCCAAGTGGCCGAGCGGTCTAAGCCGTTATGTCTGCGCAGTATGCCTACTTGGAAACTGGGAGGTTATGGGTTCGAATCCCGACATCGGCAGTTTTTCAATTATTAAGTGTAGTTTCCTTCACGAACTCCAGATGAATATCGGCATAGTTCCTATCATAGTCGGCTGCAGCCGCATATCCTACCAATTCCTAGTCTATACACAAGAATTCCTTCCACTCCACTCACATCCTTAGGCATCACATCCAGGGCAGCCTCTACAATCTATCTATCTATCTAGTTCATGTCATAAAACTATAGTAGAAAAATTATTTGAAAAATTGAAACATTTAAATTGTGATGTCACAATTAGAGGAATCCCTGAGCACCCTTTGTCACAATTGTTCACATTTTGCTCAAGTTAGTAGCGACTCATCTACATACCTGTAGCGGAGTCAATACTAACTCTACTCTCCCTCAAACATGTGACATAACATGTCGATGCTCGACTTAATGAATTATTATAATGATATAATAAATAATGCTTGATTAATATGATATGGTCTTGTGTGTTAAATGTATATTCGAATAAATTCATTATAATTAAGAAAGAAACCATTGAATAATATTATGTGATACAAAATGATACATATTAAGTATTTTTATGTAATATAACAGAAGTATAGGATAATGGATGTAGAAAATAAAACAAAAGATGAAGAAATTATGAAAAAGATGGATCTTCTAAATAACATATTACTTGAAAACCATTCACTTATAATAATACTCATTACATTATATATACAATATATTACAAGATTTCATTATACTACAGCTGTATCATTGTCTTGTACTATTATAGTAGGTATACTTATCTTTGTATCTTCTTGTCTTTAATTTTATGATAAAAGTATCTATCTAGTGTAGAAGTAGACAGTAGTCATGGTATAGATATATAAGCAGTTACACAACTCTATTTTTACTAAGTTCTAGAAAATTGAATGAGCGCTGATATCACACTGTGCCCTGATAGATCTATTCTGTTCCCCCAATCTGGTACAGTCCGAGGAAATTCTCGGTTAGAACACCCCTTTCAGATCTGTCTCATTTAGGAAGGACTTACAACTTATTTTCCGTGTGTAAAAGAGCGCTACGACATGTCAACATGTGCCCGGGCCTTTCTCCGACTTCCCGCAGAACCTACATCTCCCTTCAGTTTCCAATCCCAGCTTTCGGAGAATTTTACAATGCCCCGTGAGAAAATCCATACAGAGCGGTTTCTTCGATTAAAATTTCTTAGAAGATTTTTGGCATATCTTAATCCTCTGGAAGAGATGTTAAGAGCGAAGTTCTTTCATCTTTGTTCTTGAGCTATTATTGGTCGGTATGGTCTCCAAGTCCATAGAATGGCTGATGTGATTTATATTATGTGATGATGGTCCTTTCCTTGCCAGGTCATCAGCTAGGAATGCAAGATAATTTACTCCCACATGCCCTGGCACTCAGAAGAGGATGAGTTTATTACTCGTGGCTTGGTCGTTCAGCTTGGTAAGATATTCCAAAACTATTCCTGAGAGCTGATGGTGTCGGAACGCTTTGATGGCTGCTTGACTGTATAAATGGGTAGCTTTGTCCAAAGTTCGGTAATTTCCACTGCAGGTCTCTACACTAAGATTTTGACTAATTGGAAAATCTCGAATCTTTCACTTTAGTTCTATTACTGCTTATATATCTAAACGGTGGTAGTCATAGTATAAGTAAATATTACCACAACATTACCGGTAATTACCACAAAAATATACAGAGGATGTATGAAAAAGATTAGGTATGATGTTGAAGGCACTGGTCGGTTCCTGGGATGGTGGAATACAGCCAAATTTGTTGACACGAACATATTTTTGGTGGCAAATACGGAGGAAGTAATGGGTTGTACTGGCAGATTTATATCTGTTCGGATAGCCAAGATGCGCACAAAGCAATCTGTTCCGTTAAAATAACATCTCTGCCGGTACTCGAATGCGCAGTCTCTGGATAGCCTGGCAAGGACAAAAGAGGTCATCTTGATGTGAGTATCAGGACACTATGGAGTTGAGGGCAATGAAACGGTCGAGGAACACGCGCTTAATGGAGCCATACTCCCATGTTAGGGACCGGACCATATCTAGCAATAACTAGGAGGTCAAATACTTTTGTAGGAAAGATAGACTAATATTCTTTAACAGGAAATAGAAAGATACAGCAGACTATAGACAAGACAAACAAAAGATAGCTGGATACAATGCCGAAAGGTCAACCTGGCTTATTGGCAAAAACCGGAAAGAAATAAACCTTCTGGTTGGGGTGCTTACCAACTACTGCAGACCGTTCCACTTTCTGGCAGAATGTCCTAACAGAGCCAGAATGAACTACTTAATTGAAATGGAGGAATCTAAAGAGCAGCTCTGTCAGTTTCGAAAAGAAGATGGGTTGTTCCATCAACGAACACAGAGCTAGAAGAACCAGTTGTGGTAGAGGATAGAGGAGGTTGAAGGGATGGATTCTTTAGGGGTAAGTAAAAAAGGCCTAGAAAAGCCTACTTGCAAGGCTTTGTCCTCCCTTCCACTACTACTCCGGGGGGATGGGACATAGTACGATGTCTTTTTATATAACGTATAATACTTCCCGATAAATTATCAGGATCCGATCTACAATAAATATTTCCAATACCACCCTGTAAATATATAACTATAATAGTAACATAAATATTACAATTTTATCCATCACACAACACAACATAACAAAAACCAATCTCATCTCTTCTGTTCTGATCTCATCAAAATATCACAATCTCCCATTTCCCATTCCATGCGATTACATTTTGTTTCATTTAATATTTATGTGTAATATTATAATTATTTTTACCATCATGATATTGAGTGGTAGTATATAAGATCCAATTCTTATTTCAAAAAAACAATCTACAACAAACATACAATACAACAATTACAACAAGCAAATAACAATAACAATATTAATAATGTTGTACTATTGTTGTATATTTAATTACAAGGTGTGTTTTATTATCATTGTTATAATTAATTAATATTATTAATTCTTGTGAAATATATTCAATATCAAATTAATTATTTGTGCGTACGAAAATATAATAGAAGAGTTTGTGTGATGTGTGTGTGTGTGTGTCATATCAGTGCCGTAACTAAGTCATCTTCAAGGGGGTGTAAATAATAAAATTCGAAAAAGTCTATTATTATCCTCATCTGTTAACATCCTCATGTTGGTGGGGATGACGGGCAATTATAATATTTCCATATACCTAAATACGTCGTGATAGTTAACAAAATATTAATTGTATATTAATCATTCATGTCAACCCTATTAACGCCATATACTATACAGTAAAACTCTGAATTATCCGAACTCCAACTATCCGGATCGCTTTGAGAAAAAAAGGTCATATTCAGGGTTTCCCAAAACTTTTAGCCAAGAATTCGTATAATTGGAGTTCTACGCTGTACTTCTAGTACATGGATCCGGTTACCAGGACGCGTTGATTGGTCGTATACCAATTTCTGTCTCATGGGGGATGTGAGGTTTAAACCGAAAGCTGGTACTCACGTAAATCTCCTTCTCCCGGACACAGTAAATCTAGTACACTCTTCAATTTCGTACAAATGGGAAGATTATTTGCTTCGAATTCAAATTGTTTCTTAACTATTCATTGCATCAAAAAATATTTCAAACAAAAGATATTTGTTTTTAGATATAAGATTTTTTGTATTTAAATATTTTCTTTATATCGCACCGTTTTAAAGTTAGGTTTAAGGCATAGGAAATCGTGTAAAGTATCGTGCAAATACAGGGTTGGATGCGTTTTATAAGTTTTGTTTTTGTTCAAGAATTTTATAAATGAGTGTAATACAAATTAAACTATTATTTAAAAAGAATTTAGTGGAAAGGGGTAATTTATAAGAGGGTTCATTAGTCCATTCACGGTTTTATGTATAGCGATTGGTTACGGCACTGATCAAGATGTATCAAGAACAGACGTTGTTGACAGAAATATTCTCATACCAAAACAAGGATATAAAATATCATGTATCCAGGAATGCTTCATATTATCAGTAGTTTTTTACTTATTTTGAAAAATAATTTCGTAGGCTCCCATATCACAATGATTAAAATATCTATGTACTTGAAACAGATGAAGCCCGTTAGAGCTCATCGCACGGACAGCCCAACGCATAGATACAGTCAAGTGATTGTGAGCTATTATTGCGATGACTGAGGCATAATTTTTTTACATATCCTCTCAAATACTATCAAAATAAAATAAATCCATGGATTTATGGCCGCCAAAGCCATAAATCCATCAAATATGTTTCGTAGCAATTTTTACCTTAGTAAAGAACTCAATACCAACATCTGATACATAAAAGTAGATCTATATTCACCTAATAATGATTGATTTACAGATGATGACCGTAATAAGCGTATTATTAATGACAATTTTAATAAAATCAAGTAAAGCAGAACCTCCAGCTAAATATGGACCACCAGAATACCAAGATTCATATGGAGATGATCACCATTATGACGATCATTACGATAACCATGAGGTACGTAACTCTGATAACTGTAATTTGAGTTCTAAATCGATCTCTAACTTAATAGTGGTGGTAAGCCGAAAATAGGTCAGTAATACTTTAACTAGACCTTTTTTACAAAAATCTATACCAAGATGTAAAGATGTTTAAAATTTCCTTAAGCTGAGGGGGGTGGGGTAGTGTTTTACCTCTAACATATCAGATTTTTCAGAATCCTAAAATGTATTTAATCTCCACCCTATAATTACTTAAAACTATTGATAAAATTTAATTAATATTTATGTAGCCAAAATCATATGAGTTTGGATATGCTGTAAAAGATGATTACACCGGCAATGATTATGGTCGTAAAGAAACAAGTGATGGAAATGCAGTCCATGGTGAATATCGTGTCAATTTACCCGATGGTCGTGTACAAATTGTAACATATTATGCAGATTGGAAGAGTGGTTTCCATGCAGATGTGAGATACGAAGGTGAAGCACATTATCCTGAAGTCTACAACAAACCTTATAGTTATGGTCCACCACAATCAGAACAATATGGTCCACCACAATCGGGTGGTTATTAAATGATTTTTAGTTATTTTTTTATTATTAAATTATTTATTTTTTTCTATTTTTATATATTATTTATTCAATAAATGTTTTTCTTTGAATTTTTCTACCTCTTATTGCACATCGTCCTTTCGGAGACTAGTTATTGGCTAATAGAAGCCGACGAATGCATACGCCTTCTTTTTTTTTAGTAATGTATGTTTTTAGTGATGGATAAAACAGTTGCAGTGGATGCTTTCATTGCGCTGAGCCAAAGCCAAAAATCAGTCAAAGCCAAAAATGGTATAGTTCTTTTAAATTCTGCAAATTTGGGTTACCGATTTTTTTAAATATTAAATTTGGTATAAACAACTACTTTGCATGAGTTTCGATTGAGAATTTTACCCCTACTTTCGAAAAATTTGAATCATATCTCGTTACTTTTTTCAATTGAAAAACATGAACGTGATTGTGAACTGTTTACTGAGCAGGGAAAATACTCAGTTACTATGGAAATTGAACTGACAGCTACTAAATGTATCATAGAGCACGAAAGTGCGTATGACCAAGTTTGAAGAGGCGAGGCAAATTGTGATGAACTTGTAGAAGGTTGGATGAATATAAAGATTACAATAAATAAAAATCTTACAAATAAATAAATAAATAAGAAGAAACGATAACGATTTAGTTGATCTTTATTTAATGAAATATGTAAAAATGTCAGAATGAGTTTGTTGATAGTTACTAAGGTAATAAACATAAATAATTACCATAATAACTGGGAGAGTAAGCAGTGGAAATGCAAAGGTTTCTAAAAGTATATTTAATTTTAGTAGCGAGACCGCTACAAACTACATATTACTTGATTACAAAAAACTTGGTTGCCAGTTCAATCTCCTAACATCAATTGCCGAAAATACCAACATGACTGCAATGAAATAATCTAAAATGTATAAATTGAATAAAAAACGAAACATGATGGAACAATATTTATCTATTAAATATAAAGTGTTACACACATATAATACTGTACACATTGTACACACTGTACATATTTATTTATTAATTAATGTACACACTGTACATTATTAATTAATATTTATTAATCAATATAATGTATATTGGACTAGTTATATATACAGAGTTCGAAAAAATTGTACACATTCAACAGATGAGTTCGAATATACTTTGTTTTCGGACGTTTGAAAACATCAATGAGAGTGCATGAAACTAATTTTAAACGTCTGAGATCGATAATATTCATCCAAGTATGAAAATAAAGTTCATTTAATCTTAACTAGGATTTGAAAATAGTTCCATAAATGGATCCTAGTAATTCCATAAATGTTTTTCCTTCATTTATACTCGAAATATGAATTTCGATATTTTCTAGGGCTATATCTCGAAAATAAAGTATAACCAGATTCATAATCATCTTTTTGTGTATTTTGATGAGTTCTATCGCGTGTTAAACATCCTGCATGCGTGTCAATATTTTCCGAACACACTGTATTTTATTAATATTTAATTGAAAGGCAAACAAATATAAACATTTCAAAATAAGTTTACAAATAAGGCGTTATTGGATTTATCTGAGCTATTCTCGTCAGGTTATCTTTGAGGTTACCTTTGTCGTAAGTTTCCTTATTATTGATACATGAATGTATTTTGCAAAAATACGAGAAGCAAAGAGCAACCTTCGCAAGAGAAAAACAACGTGAAAAGTTCTACATTTATATTCTAGAAAGACATGACTTTCGTATTAAAACTTTGTGCTAAAATCTAATTTATTTTGCAAAATACGCAACGAGAGTGTGAAAAAAATTCTACTTTTATAAAAAATGATGATTTTTGTATTCAAATTTTGTGCTAAAATGTACATTTTTATTGATATTGGAAATTGATATAATTTTCTTAAACTAATCACACCACACACGATCAGTCAGTCATCTGAACTCAACACGCTGATCGAACGAATCTATTCAAGAATAAAAATTTAGATTAAGTACATGTAAAGACGGGCGCAAGTTAAGACACAGTTCGGTGAGGTGACTCGCCATGAATTTCTTTGAAACACAAAAACGAATGTTCGCACGAAGGGTGTGACGTGACTCACTATCAGATTTTCCATGAGCTGCGAAGGTCTAGATTACGACCTGCTAATGAAAAGTTTTGTTTTCACAAATTGGTTTTAGACAAGCAGTGATGTCCACGGTGGAGAAGAAACTCATCGAGGGAGTGAAAATTTTTATATGTAAAGCTCCCTGTACACGGGCATAGTAGTGGCGGCCAGTAGTACTAGCCAGTAATGGCCGCGCTAGTAATTATCCCTCTACGGTCCTCGTGTGCAGGGGTACTACCGTTTCAACATCTAGTTGGCTACTTTCGACCACCAAACTCTAGCAGATTTGAGTCACGTAACAGGATTACGTGACCTAGTGGGAGCCATATTGGACATACCTTAAATGGTTTTGGCCACTAATAGAACGTTGGAATCATGTTCTCACAAATCCTCTAACCATGTTACACTCACCACGTCCACACAAAACTGGCTGCCAAGTAATGGAAGGCATTATTGTTCTCGTGTGTAAGCCTAATGTCCGGCTATTGCTACCACTTCTAGTCGCTAGTACAGGCCGCCATTACTCTCAGTATGCAGGAGGCTTTATACTTCTTAAATTTTTGGTCTTCAAAATCCTCGGAATCAAAATCTGACCTTAATACATATTCAATATGCATTGTAATCGCGCACATTATCACATGGTTATAGAACTGCGCCTCAATTTTCGCGTTCCCTGCGCACAAAGTTTATTAGAGAAACTGTTTGCAATCTTATTTTGAAATGCCTTCATAATTTGTGTTTTTAACAAATAAATAAGGAATATATAAATTTTTTTCGTAATAACTCTTTAAATAATATATTTTTTGATTATAAATAACAAAGAATATAGATTATATAAATTATAAACTAGATTTCCATTTTAATTTGTATTTATTTGGAATCATAGATGATGAACTAGAACTAATTATCCTGCTAGAGCTAGTGCTAGAAATACTATGATCATAATTGCATTCATATTGATTTAAACAATATTGCCCGTATCGACATGGTATTGGTATTGATGTTGATAATTGTTTTTTATGTATATATTTACATTGGACATTTGTACATTTTGGATAATATTTGCATATTTTATTATTTACTTGTATCGGTACTGTCACTGAAACTGGTACTGCAACCACTGTTGATGCTGTTTAGAAAAAAATATATATATATATTCACTTATAGTTCAATCGATAAACGGGTTGTAACGAAAAAGAGATTGGGGCGCGGCAATAATTGACTTCAAGTCTTTATTTGGGCTAGTTAAAAGATAATAGGCATACAAAAGTCTTCTTCGTATTTAAAAATACAACAATCCCAAGAATAAATCCCCTAGATTTTATTAAATTTACTAAATTTAGAGGAAAATCATCCAATTTGGTAGCATTTACTACGCAAAATAACGTCACAATTTAAGTTGCTTAGTATTCCGCCCAAGTGTCCTAACAAAAAACTAAGAGATACAGATTACAGATATACTTGGCAACATATTTAGTTTAAAGGTCTTAGTTATTCTGAACACGGCCATTGCTTCAGTATGCTAAGAAGGGAGTCGGATTGCCTTCTATAAGCCCAAAACCTATTTTAGGAATACCAAAAAACAGCATACAAACAAGTGACCAACGATTGGATAGACGTTAAACACCGTGATCACTGGGAAAATATACCGCAAGAAAAACCCTGGTGTGTTTTAATTTGTTGCTAAAATTTTGTTTTAAAAGAGTTCCATTAAAAACTATCGTCTAGAGAGTTTAGTTTGCTTAAGGTAGTGCCAGCACTGTCTTGTATAATCAGGACAAAAAACCGGTTTGTTTTTATTATAAAATAAATACATATACACAACATATAGATATATTCACTATTCATATATATAAATTAAAGAAATAAAAAATAATTTTAAACTTTACAACAGATAATAGTTGGGCGGGCATGAAGTTCTAATGAGAGAGAGTGAGAGAGAATGATTACTTTGCTATTAAATATCTCACGTTCTAAACGGTCAAAAATTCTGAAACTTCGGGATTTATTAGAAAACATTATTTTTAGCCTGTGAAAAAAAAGAGCAAAATCTATCAAAAAGTGGTTTCCTGCTTGAACATCCTTAAGTCTGCATTGGATCGATATTATCAAAAATAAAAAAGACAAAATATTTGTACTTACCTATAGATGGTGGCATTTTTGCTTGTATGGTAGTTCGATTCGAATGTTTATAAATACAATTGAGACTCGTACATTGTAAATTGAATTTACATAACGGATGTAAATAATAACAATGTTGTCCATATTTACATAATGGAAATGTTTTACATCGTTGTTGACTTGGATGATTCACGACAACTGGTGGCAATGTAGACGGGATATGATCATGTCTATATTCACATTGTCCATCTTTTAATTTACATCTTGGCCAATATTTACAATGATCACGTTCATCACTTTTATGTTGTTTTTTTAATATTGTTGTCGATGGAGTTGTTGTTGTTGTTGTTGGATGTATTGATAATGCATTAGTTTTATTATTAAAATCATTTTCGTTGAATGTTATTGGTGATGGTGGTTTTCTCTTTTTCTTTTCGATTTTCTTATGTACTTTCATATCGACATCAGCATTAGTTTTAATATTATGTTTTTCTTCTGTATTATCATTATCGTTGTCATTATCATTTGTTGTTGTTGTTGTTATTAATTTATCTTTTTCATTTTTATTAGATTTTGTTTTAAATGATTTATTAAATATTTTATTTTCATCAACACCATTTAATGTTACTATAAATCGTTGTTTATGTTCGGCTCTAAAATATCATTAAAATTTAATAAATTAAGGACATTCATTTTCTACGCTAAAGTCAAATGAGTACTATCTTTAATAAAATTTATCTAGTATTTGAAAAAATTTGATAAAGTATATCAATAATCTTACAACGATTTATAACTTTTTTTTTATTTGTCCTAAATATTTTTAAAATATTTATTGTAAAATATCAGGAAATGTAAATTAGAAATTGATTTGACTTGATGTGATAGATCTGACAATAAACACTATGTTGTAGATTTGTGTGTATGTGTATATTTTTTTAGTGTGCGTGGTCGCCAGGTTTCAAAATATGGTGGCAAAAACAAACCTAACCAAACGTTCGTCAACACCATTTTTTTAATGCAATTGATATAAAATACATATTTCAAAGAATATTTATAAACATTATTTATTATGGTGTCTACTTTAATAATATAGTTATTATAATTTTAAGTACAAAAAAATTCTGTTCTCCATAAGACGCTGTGTTAATAGTTTTAATCTACTATTAAGTCTCATGTTTGAACGCCCTTAAGTAATTATAATTAAATAATGTTCATTTAATTAAGAATTTAATAACTTAATCAATTAAAGATGTAGCCATGTTTTAAGACATACAGGAGATGAGTAAAAGCTTGTAGGAATTTTCCAAGGCTAAGATTATACAGTTAATTCTCATCCCGAATATATGAACTTTCGGGAGGACCTGATAAGCAAGCTCCAGGTTATTGCCAATATATGGGAGAAATGAATCTCGTCGGACTGAGGTAGAAGGGGGAGGACAATGAACCATAAGGTCGAAGTGCAATACTTTTTAGACCCCAAGATGTATCTATCTATCTATCTAATCCTCATTAGGATTCTTGATTCGACCAGAATACTGTATATACTCACTGAACTAACGTCGTCATGCACCGTTATTTACAAAATATAAACATAAGGATTCTGTGTAAGCCGATCGCAACCTGAACAGCACAGAGAATTTCCTACAAGTGTATAGGAGCCGAAGGTTTGGAAATCTATTGCAGATAGTCACATCAAAAGTGTGACAGATTTGAAAATTTTTTAGTCCTATAAAAATGTTTGATATAAAATTTGATTGCTTTTAAAAGGGAGGGAAGTGTATATGGCAATTTTAATCAATATTATGTAAACCATATAGGCCCTATGAACGTCCATGTAGATCCTATAGATCTTAAACAAACAAATTTGACCTTCATAGCGCCCATATGGCTTACAAGCATTATAAGTTTAAAAAACTTACCTTTCTTGCGCATGATCATTTGTAGTACTAGTAGGTAATATTAATTGTTCCTCTTCTTCTTCTGCTGCTTCAACTTCAGCTTCTTCTTCTTCATCTTGAATATCTTTATCATTATTTTTATCAAGGTCATCATTTTTAATATTATTATTCGAATTGGTTGATGTATTTACTTTAATGATAATATTCTGAATTAGTTTTTTATTATTATCAGTTTTATTTTCATTTTTATTCTTATTAAAATGTGACGTATATAATTCTTTCTTCTTATTCTTATTTTCATTCGATGTATCATTCAGTACTCTCTGTTTTAAAGGAAAACACATACAATTATTTAGTTATAATCGGCTGCAATCTAATTATACTGAACAGATGTGGAAGATTTTTTTTTGCATGAAGTATTAAAAGGTTTACCCTTTAAAAATTACCGATCTTGCATCATTAAACATCGAGTTGAGAAAGGTAAAAAAGCACGAGAGGGGTGGTCTCAAACGTCCCTTTCACCTGTCATTCCCACAGCAAGATGCTCCGTAATTTACCAAATCAAGGAGTGGCTACGACAAGCCCATCTCGATTACTGGGACTTTGCGCAGGGCATGCGACAGGCCAAGCTGTGCATAACCACAGCTAGACCATTCGACTGTGCTCGGTTGAAACTCACTAGAACACAGTTGAGAAGGGTGGTGGGATTCTTGACAGAACACTGTCGATTGAACTACCACCTTCATAACTTGGGGATCTCTGATGATCCCACTTGTAGAGCCTGTATGGAGCACGATGAAAGCTCCATACATGTGATTTGCACCTGCAGAAATCTGCAGGATGCCCTGGATCCATCAATCTCGGCGAAGAAGCTGTGGGCTTTTTGTGCGGCGTCTGGCCTCGATAGAATCCTATAGCTTCATCTGCTTAAAATAACATCTCTTACCCGGAGACGTCTCGCCTTCGGGTTGTTCTCAAGGAGGGCACAGAGGACCCCTTGGTCTAAGTGCTAGGGACCCATTTGCGGTACCACACTTATCTATTATTATTAAATGGTTAAATCTAAAACAGCTATTATGCCAGTAGACGATTGGAATAGTATTACAAAGACTCGTATCACTTGTACCAATCATCGCCAACTCAGTTTCAGAGCCACTTGAGTCAAAAACTTTTTGGTAAATCTGAATTTTTACAACACTTAACAGTGAAAATACACTCAAACGCTTACCTTATTATTAATATTTTTTCTTTCACTTGTCGATGTCGTTGTTATTGTTGGTGCACTTGTAGTTGATGTATTTGTTGTTGTTTTATTATTATTATTAATATTACTAATACTAATAGATTTATGTGCAGCAGCCATTGCTTTTAATAATAAATTAGTATTTGGTTGTATTTTATTTTTTGATAATTTTGCATTTCTAGATGTTATCTTTACAACACTTGATAATGTTGATGTTGTTGTTGTATCTACATCTTTATCCACATCATCATTATCATTATGTTCTCTTCTTCGCTTTTTGTTGTTGTTGTTATTATTATTTATTGGTTTTACAATTGATGACATTATACCAATACGTTCGTGGACATTCTGAAAATTAATTTAAAATTAATTAAGTTACACCGCATTTAATATCAGATAACTACAAAATTACAATAAAATAAGGCTGAACTACTTGACACCTTGGTGGAAATAATTCTCTTCAAAAAACTGAGAATAATTAAGAATAAGTCTTTTAAAACTCTGAATAAAACTTCTGAAAGTTGTATTTCTCTGAAAATCTCTGATTATTCTCAGTTTTTGAAGAGAATTATTTCCACCAGGGTATCTCTATGAATATTACAAACTTACAGTTTTTCTTTTTAATTCCCTTTTAGAATTTGTTTGATTCGAACTTGCATGTGTATTCTTTGTTGATGCACTTCCATATAATAATTCATTTTCAATTTTTTTAATTTCAGATAAACGAATTTTCTTGTCATTGGACGACGATGGTGCTACAGACGTTACAGGTTTAAGTTGTTTTTTATCACCTAAACGATCTAATATTGATAATTTCTTTTGAACCTTAATTGGTTCCTGTATTTGATGATGATCTAATAATGGCGGTGTTAAACAACCGTCATCTTTATCATCATCAAATTGTAATTCATCATCATGTGCAGCAATATTTATAAATTCCTCATCATCAATCACATTCTTCTCATTATCATTCTTTTCTAATTCAGCTAATTTAGTTTGTGCTTCTAATATTTTATTTTCGATTTCAACTAACTCTAATTGATTGTTTTCCGGAACGATTGTTTCTTTTTCTGGTTCTTGTTGTTTAGTTTTTAATGATATTCGACGTTGTTCAACGATGGATTTAGATAATATTGGTAGGTCATCTGTTAAAGATGGTGTTGATTTATTTTCTATTTTTAATGTTTTAATTTTCACATCATGTTTTGGAGTGCTTGTTGAGGTTTTCAACTCGTCATCCATTAAACTCTCATTTATTTTAATTGTTTTCGATTCAACTATTTTACGTTTTAAACGTGCTTCTTGTTTAGTTATTTTGGGTATATCTATAAAATAATAAATTATTGTAAATATCTAATAAAGTTAAACTTAACAAACTAATTATAAAAAAAAACATATATTGCGGATATTTGTTTTAAATCTATTAATTTTTAATGGTAATAATTTGCAACTGCGATCCCAAAAATATTGAATAATCACTGTCAAAACAATTCTTGCATAGTACAACATATAGTAAATTGTAACATAAATGTTAAAACACTGTATATGTTATACTAGATATGTTCAATTGGTAGAGTAGTAATAAGTAAATGAATCATATTGTATTTTATACTTTTGACTGTAACGAGTGAAATACCTTACGAAAAAATAAAATTGACTTAGAATATTGAATTATACTTTTTTACTGAAGTTATCATATTGAAGATCGGATACATTAATTAAGGCCCCTTATCAATATTATTGACGGGTCAGGGCTCACAAGATATTAAACATCCCTTTTATTGATAATATTTATCCATAAACAATATTATTGATAACTAATATTGAAGGCGTTTTATTGATCAATAACATTGATAGTGTGCCGATCCCTTTAGGCTTTGTACACACTAGGGATTTATATATGTCTATGGACATATATACAGACAGCCGATAAATATAAGTTTTTGTTGCGTATTCACAAACGAATATCCAGTTCCCTGCTCGTTGCTAGGCATGACAAACATTGCTAGGATTTGTGCTTGCGCAGTTCTAATAATTCGTAATTAAAAGCTACGACACAATGTATTGTCCACACCACAAAATATTGCTCGATATTATCCAGCGATTGTCTCATATCTCACCTCGTTTCAAGCGGGAGACAAAAACAAACAGGAAGTTTTAAAAATTGGTAAATCTAATCTATTTAATAAAGATTCAGAAATACTCTTTTAAAATTTTTATTTTGTCTTTTCACACGGGCATGGAAAATGGCTGCCAAAATCAGGTTTTCAAAAAGATAAGATTATTACAAGATTGTTCCAAAACAATAATAAAAAATTTAAATCGTTTTTTGGAAAGGATGGAGAGTAAATGAAGAGATTTTAACACATAATAAGGTGGCAAAATCAAAATTCCTTTTGAGAAAATTTGTATATTGTCATCTATCTAGACGCTATACACTAAACTTCATCCCAATCGGAGCTTCAGATAACTTAAAAATTCCGAGACTTTCGGAAATGTATAAAATCTTTTCGGATACTTTCATATTATATAGAGTATGTATTCAAAATAAGAAACCGGTCGGAATTAAGAATTCGTAAATATTAACATATAATGTCCAGTATAATGTGTGTCCTCATTTAGTGAAATCTCCGTAACCAGGTTCTTCGGTATCTTCCCTCAAATACCTAGCAACTATTTATGATAATATTAATAAAAGAAGACATATAACATACCAATACTACTAACAGTAACTTCGTGTAATTTCTGTAAGACATGGTGTAACCAATTAACAAATATTGTTGTATTCGAATCTAGAAACAATTGTAAATCTTCTAACATCATTTCTTTACTTCGATGATTTGCAACCATTACCATTATATAATCTGGCAATTCATCATCTAAATTAAATCAATAATTAATGAATTAGTTATAGCATTATATGAATTAATATATTTGTTGAAATACTCACCAACGTAACAACCCAATTCAATCAATTTTGCTTTGATAGCTGACTAAAAAATAAGAACAATTATTGGATTATTTGAGACATAATCTTTATTGAAATCAATTTACTATTTACTTACTCGCATTTTATGTCCAACTTCTGTTATTTTATCCATTTTTATATTTTATTTATTTATGTCACTAATCAATCAATATACAAATTAATTAAATTGTATCAATCTTGAAATACACTATTCCAGTGTAAATAATTTCATTTTGTTCAGAAATATTTAGTTTGGTATTTTATATTTTATTTTAAATTATATATTGGATGTTATTGACAATATTTACTTGGACACTGCACCTCCATACACATTACATAGTAACGATACGACATACGGACATATCATCATAGATAATATATTGATGCATACCAACTGCATAAAATCGTAGTGTCACCAGTGTCACCATAGAGATAAATTTTAGACAATTTGCGTAGTGCTAGTGCGCCTATTGCACTTTCCAGATCCGGAAGACCCACTGACCTCTATATAACAGTGGGGAAACCCCATCAAGCGGTTACTACAAGAAGCAGTATGATTGCAATATTTTAACCTGTTTTAACCATATATTTATTACTAAAATATATGGTTTTAACAATATATTAAAACTACTGACTTCTGCATAAAGTCAGTGATAAAAACTCATGTTAAATTTAAAATAATAATAATCACGAAGACTAAATAAGTTTTCGTGATAATAATTGTCAAATAAAATTTTATTTGGTCGATTAAACACAGAGATAATATATATTAAACATCCATATTAATATTCAATACTGTCAACTATACATTCATATTACGCTTTTTTAATCGCTAGATTTCGTTAATTTATGAGGTTAGCAAGTACTCGTATCGTAATAAATAAGAGCTCACCCTCATTAAGCATGTAAAACTTCATGCACACCCAATTATTATCTGTTGTATTTAAAAAAAATACTCGACAGAATTGAAAAAAAACACTAGGAGAGTAAAGATAAACATATATTAAATACATTTTTTAGAAAAATCGCGTTTTACCGTTTTGTTTTCGAAATATAAAAATTTTAAATTATTTTTTATTTCAAAAAATATAAGCAAACCGGATTTTGTCCTGATTATATAAGACATTGCTGGACCTACCTTAAAGGAAGATATAGTTTTAAAAAAGAATCAAACAAACCGTTGATGTTAGAGAATTGAATGAATCGATTCTTTAAAAAAGAATTATAAAATATTATCGTATTCGATGCAAAAAGTATAAATAATTAAAATTGTGAATTTTACAAATGATTTATGTAAATAAATTTAATTATTATTTTAATAAATAATAATTTGAAAAGTATGTTAATTTAAGGTTATGTGAAACAAGTATCGTATATCCCGTAAAAACTAAAGTTGGTTTTAAGAATATTATAAAAATTAAATCAATACATATTTAAAAATGAAATTAAATATTGTATTATATCGACAACATATTGGTCGAATGTTTAAAAAACATTGGATTGTTCAAGGCAAACGTACACCAATTGATACAACACAAGAGATCCAAAATGAATTATTAAAAATTAAAAATGACATCAATATCGTGAACCCAAAACATTTATTTCAAACTGAAGATCGACAACAATTTTTAAAGTAAGTAGTGTACGTTTTTAATAAATTCCTACAGGATGTATAATTTATGTACATTAAATATTTTTAGACACAACAGGGTTGATATCGATGAAATCAATAAAAAATCTATATATGTTTATGATACTTCCAATAATTTAAAGGAACAAGATCGTGCATGTCATATTTTTAATGATTCCAATGTATTAGTCGGTGGAATTGAACAAGCCAAAGTTTTATTAAATACATTACAATTAGATACAGCTGATCAGATTGTATTGGATAAATTAGTAAATAATGAACAACAATTGAGTATTAGTAAACAATTATTATATAAACAAGTAGAAGATGCAATCAAATCATCACATTTGTTTGATAGCGAACAAGTTAAGTTACCTGTTTACAAGGATCCATCAAAACCTGCTTGGAATTTTCCCAGAACATATGGCATAAGTTATCAACGTAAAATGTGAGTTAAAGTTTTTGAGACTCAAACTATTTAGATTTAATCGGAAATTGCTATTTTGGCCAAAAAACACGCAAACCTGACCAACTTGAGGTATTATGGCCGATGAAGTGAAAGAGTGTAATACTATGTTTGAATAGTATTTAATTCCTCAGTAATTTTAACATCCATTGTTTATAAAATGCTTAGAAATTACAATCTAATATAAGAATTTTAAGTTGACAAACCTTTCCTTATGCAAAATGCCTTCATCCCTTGGGTATTTTACGAAGCCTCATCATTTAAACTACGATAGATTATGTTAGACACAATTGGTCGAAATAAGATGCGCTTTTTACGAAGTTTTATAAAATGTCCGAGATTTTCGTGAAAAGACATTTCTTCACAAAGAGCACAAAAAAATTCTGTTCTCCATAAGACGCTGTGTGAAAAGTTTGATTTTTAATCGATAATTACTCTTCGAAATGATCGTCAACAGGTTTTAAATTTTTTAGGGAGGAAAAGTACATAATTTAGCTATTCAATTCATTAAAAAAAAATTTTTATCTATTATCAAGCCTCATGTATGAACGTCCTTAAACCAAGTAACTTTTTATACATTTGACCGCTTTTTAACTAGTGTAATTTTTTTGTAGAGAATTATTAACAACAAAATTATTAAAAATTTGTGAAACATTAAGTGCTAATAGTAACAAAAATAAATACTTATTAAATAACGGTACAATATTAACATCATTTGAAAAAGATTCACTTTTATATCAACTGGATGTAACTATTGATAAATTATTAACATCGAATCAAAGATTACCACCAATAATAACTGATTATCAACAATATATTGAAAATAATCAAAGTCAATCAGATCAAAAACAAATTAATAATTCAATACATCCATTAAAATGTAACATTTCAATACCAACAACATTTAATTATGATATTAATCGTAATATCTATCGTAAGTATCTTTAGTTTTTATTTTATTATTAATACAGGATGAAAGAGAAATAATATGCCTTAGTGCTTCGGAGACTTACATTACAGAATAACTAACGAATAAAACAATTGCAAAATAAATTAATAATAGTACCTCATATTAATAATAATAAAATTTTCTAATATATTTTTAGCTATAAATAATATGAATTATATTCCGCATACATTATTTGTATCTTATAATAAATGCAATGTACATAATTTATATGAAACAGAAGTTACTGACGAACAAATCACAAGTCGAACGTTAGTTAAATTATATGCAACTGTTGCTTCATATGCCCAACAATTTAATGTAAGTACTACTTAATATCAATATTCATGAAAAATCAGTTAAAGGGTCCAAAAATCCACACTATAATGCTGTTACGGTTCGTTTTCGGTCTGGTAAAATATTATCAAGTAAGAAACAATGTGTGTATTCATACTATCGGTAACAGTCAAGTTCCGGTCTAATCCCACCTGGAGTGGTATCGAGAAAGTACCGAGATAAAATTCTGAGACGAAAAGTCCACCATTTTTTAACCTGGTAGAGTCAACAGCGAATAAATAATAATAACTGACTCTCCCACTTCCCTGTTTACCGCTATTGCGCGCCTCTGATTGGTTACTTATTTTAATTAATAACTAATTACCTGTACGCCAGGTTAAAAAATGGTAGAGGACCTTAGATAGATAGATTGTAGAGGCTGCCCTGGACGGGCTACACTTCGACCATACGGTCCATTGTGATCCCAAAGGATGTGAGTGGAGTGGAAGGAATTTTGTATATAGACTAGGAATTGGCAGGTATGCGGCTGCAGCCTACTATGATAGGAATTAAGTAATTGACAGTTTAGTCAATTAACCACCCCCTTTTGTTTTCTTAATAATTGACAAACTGTCGATGTCGGGATTCGAATCCATAACCTCCCAGTTCCAAGTAGAAGTTCTTGGCCACTTGGACTGGAGAGGACCTTTCATCTCAGAATTTTATTCTCTATCTACCCTATCAATCCCCTGCAGTACTTTCCAGACACCCAGTATATAAATATAATAAATAATATTTTTTTTAAATAGTTGATAAATAAAGAAACACAAGATATATCCGAACCAATGACAATTCAAAGTGTAACTAGTGATGGACAATTTTATGAATTTGGTATTTTACAAGTGAATACAATAAATTTAAACAGTAATGTTCAAAATATATGGTGGACATCAAATAAAATTAATTTATTTGATCAATGTAAATATTTAAATGGCAGACCAACATGTACCAGTACAGCGGGGGGTAGTCAACATTTTAATACACAAGTTATTGATTATTTGTTTGCATTTTACAATCGTCAATAGATTATTTATTTGTTTTATATAAAGTTTTTCAAAATAAATATGCTAGTAATATTTATCCATTTTTTATTATTCAAGCACTTGTTCGATTGATTTTCATTCAAAATCACTCTCTCGCTCTGTCATTAGATTTCTAATAAAATCTACTAAATTCTCTTCAGAAAGTCGCGAATCTTGGATTACACTTGGGGGTGGTGGTCATATCTTAAACTTAATTTTTCCGAGTAGAAACAACAGTAATTAGGACTCTTAATTAGTTTGGAGAGCAGACCGAAGATAGGTAAGTAAGACTATTTGCGCCAAAATTTATACAAAATATAAACAATTCTAAACAAGGTGAACGTAAAAGACTTATAAAATCTTTTGGCTGATGGAAGTCCATCGTCTCAATATAAAGTCAATTAAGAGGTGCAACGGAAGGAAGTTGAGGGGTGGGTTCCCAGAGTTTGATAAAAAACAATGTAAATAAAAAAATAAAAATAAATAAATAAAAAAAGCTTAGAAAGGCTTACTGCCAGACTTCGGCTTCCCCTTCTACTACTATTAAGACGCTGTGCAGATATGGGAAGCTGTTCTGCGCTACGCTGAAGAAGTGCTCAAAGAAAAGAAGCAAGAAGCTACGACTGAAGTAATGCGAGAGCTGTTTCCGGGCTGGCCACCTTCTCACAGGAAGGGAAGAAAAAAGATTGTTTTTAGTCAGTAAAAATCTGACACCAAACTCCATCTTGTTGGTGTCTTTTGAAGATTTTTCAACCTCTTAAAAAAAAACCTATTAAGACGTAATATATCTTATATTTGCCAAAATGTCATGAAGAGTTTTGGATGAACGATGACCCCTACCCAGGAATTCACCTGTTTTTTTTGGCCCATCAATATCTATATTTTTCTGTTAATCAGGCCGTCACAACCAACGTATGCACCCTTCTATTGGGATCTCTGGCAGGGGTGGAGCTTAATATTTCAACTTACTAGTAGTAGTTACTAAGTTGTTCACCAGAGTGCGATCATAGAGCAACCTACTACCTCTAGTTTATAATTTAACAACCAGAGACCATATCTAAGTGCTAGAGTTCCCAATATGTTTCTATCCCACTGTTTTATATGCCGAATTAATTACTAGATCAAATACTTGCCACTTGATGATGTGTTTAATGATACGGAAATTCGTTAAAACATTTAATAACTTGCACTATGTAAATAGAAATAAAGTAGAGTAATTGATGATTTTTAAAACGGATATTAATTAATATTGAACAAAGATTTACACAATATGATAGCACGTAGATTGTAATCGAATTGGTTTTCTACGACATAAACAATAATAAAAGATCAATAATAGATTTATATTACGATAAATTAAATAATGTGAACATTTTTTTATCAATATTCTCAAAAGATTTGATATAAATATATAAATTGCTTCCGAACTATGTTTTATACAGTTTAATATATTATTTTTATTGTATTTTGTATTCTTTTTATTCCATTCCTGCAAAGTATAAATTTATGTTAGTTATGAATTTAGCGTTAGAATATTTTAAAAAGATTCTGTTACTTTTTTACGTAAAGTTAACGATAATGGCTTTACAAAAGGTCAATCCTTGTCAAAGAACCTTTCCGCGAGTCAAAAAAATTGATTTGTGCGTTATTTTTTCGTAAACGGAATGAATAAGGCACAAATCAATTCTAAGATTTTGAAAAAGAGAGCTACTTTTGTGGTCCATAGTACTATATCGACTTCGAAGTGGCGTTTCTGCTGTGATCGTACGGCCCAACACACACGTTCCGGTATATCGGTGAGGTTTATCTGTACATGTAAACCGGAGCGTGTTTGCCAACCGCTGCAGGCCAAACTGCACAGGTGACCGGAGAAGAATCGAAATTCAATTATTTTTACCTGGGCAGGCGTGTAGACCTGAGTGTGAATCACTCCGGCACGCCTGTACAGTTTTTAGGTTAGTTCATAGTTGTGGTTAGTTCCTTGAGTAGAGAGCGTCGGTCGTCTTTGTATTTACGATAGTGCTAGTGGCTTTTGTGATCATCATGTCAAGCCGAAAACGGAACCAAGTGATAGAAGAGTTTATCGAAATATATAGGGCGAAACCTTCTGTGGCGGATGAAAAAAAGAGTAGCACGACTGTGAAAAGATGCAGCCTATAAAAGAAACAAACCGACTAAAGCGATCGTGTCGTCTTTTTATTTGCTCGCCATCTCTCGACTGAGTTAAAATCTTCCGGTTTACCGCAGCGTGTATGTGCTTTAGCCTGCACAGTTATACCCTTCCGGTTTACCTGTGCAGGTTTATCTCACCTAGTTTATAAAATGATTTACCGTGTGATAATTGGTATTGTTACTGTTAACATAATTATAAATTTTATTAGTCAATGAATTTGATAATAATTGAATTATTTGATTATTGGATACATTTTCTTGTTCATTATCGTCATGATCTTGAGAATCCTCTTCTTCAATATCAATATTCACATGCTGATCTTGAGCAATAGAATGATCAGTTTCATCATTATCATTTGATGATATTCTTTTAAAACATTCATTTACAAAAGTCAAATATAATATAAATAATATAAATATTGTTTTCAATATTAGAGTAACAAACCAATTATTTATAAATAAATAATTTATTAATTTATTAAATTCATTATTTAATGTACTTGTACTTCTTGTATTTGTTGGTATTTTATATTCATCATTATTATTATTTATGTAGAATTGTTTAATATTTTTTAATTTTGAACATTTTTTCTTCAGTTTTTTTACATTAATTTTTTTATTTGTATTTTGTTTGATTTTCTTTTTATTATATTTATAAATTTTATTGTTCATTTCAAATCACGTCTGTTATAAAAACATGAATAAATCTCTAAAAATATATTTAAAATTTAAATTGGAAGCGACATAATGTATCATATATATCATCATAATATATCATTATTTATAAAACAGAAAACAAAACAGTAAAATGCGATTTTAAAAAAAAATTTAATTAATAAATATTTATCTTTACTCTTCTAGTTTTTTTTTTAAATTCTGTCGAGTATTTTTTTGAATACAACAGATAATAGTTGAGCGCGCATGAAATTTTTAACTGCTTCTAAGGAGAGATAGTGAGAGAGAATGATTACTTCGACGGTCAAAAATTCTGAAACTTCGGGATTTATTAAAAAAATGAGCATAATCTGTCGAAAAGTGGTTTCATGCTGGAATATCCTTGAAAGAATATTATACTCGATGAAATATATCTTTTGTTATAGTACAAATCATCGTAATACTTCAAATGGCATTTTTGTGTTTTTTAAACTAAAATTCGCTATAACTCCAGATCTCTTTCTAGCGAAGGAGTAATACATCAGAGTTAATACTTTTTGTAATTTAAGCTAGAAGAAACAAGTATTCCACACATTTTATTTTAAAAGAGATCGTCGTTTCGAAGCCCGAAAATGAAAAAGTTACCTTTGACCTTGATTATATACAACCTTCCTTCTTAATTCGTTTCTGCTGCATTGAGACTTATATACGTATAAAAAAAACAGAAAACGTAATTCAGTATCTAATCGTGTCAAATGAAAATGGAATTGCTGAACTTAACTCACTTTACTGAGTATAGTTTGGCTACAGAAGCCTCTTACATTTTTTAAAATAAAATTATCTTAATAATTTGTAATTAAAGTTACTGCACTGTTGAAATTTTGAATCATAATATTAAATACTAGATTTAAACGAATATTCACTTATTCATAATTACTTTGATTGAATACCTAAATAATAATTAATCTATCAAAAATAAATACATGCATACTATACCATGGTAATCATAAACACGTCTATCAAATCATAGAACAAACGTATGTTATTGGAAGCGTTTGGCAGACAACAGTACTTTAAACGTGAATTATTCTACGATTTCATGAATTTTGCTTAATTGATTTGTTTGCAAAAAAAAATGTTGGCATGGTATTCATAGACTAAGAGTGACAGTTCACTACATAAAAGTGAACTGATCGAACATAGTCGTGATTTTTTCTCATAAGTTTCCAATGATATCGTCAAAGCAAGAGACGCATTTTGCAGAAGTCTCACTGTAGGCGGAGAGTGTGGGTGGGAGGAGGTTAATCGTGTAGTTTTGAACAAAAAAAAAACATAGTGCTGAAAATTGGTTTAGTATTACATTTTGAAAATAGAAATTGAAGTAAAATGTTCCCAAAAGTGTCGGTTGAGGCCCAACCGCTCCCACAAGCAGTAAAGTAGTTAACTTTGAGTTGAAATGGAACTCATAAAACATAGTTCTGCAAATTTGTTTACTGCAAGTTTACGATGCAATTAGACTTTTCATAAATTTGTGAGGCTAAATGGCCAAAAAATTTAACTTTCGCAAAAAATTTTTATGTATAAAATAAAAAACACATGATAGTAAAACAAAAAATTATATTTAATAAGAATGAAATAAATATGACATGACTTTTAACTGTTACAATACACCTTGTTGTATATTATTTTGTTGTTGTTGAACATTCTGTTGTTGTAAAAGCGGTTGAGGTTGCGGTCGTCGATAATACACAATCATACCTAATATTGCTGATAATAGTGTTATTAAATAAATATCCCAATCGGAACCTAGTGTATCATTTAAATTTAAAAGTATTGCCATAGGACTCTACAAACAAACAAAAATTATTAAAAATTATTTTAAAATATTCAAAATCAGGATACAATAACTATTCTTAATTGACAAGAATGATATATTTTATTTAAGCAAACACAAAATTTCTGGCGAATCGATAGAAAATATAGCTCAAAACATGCGAAAAACACCGCCTCCTGATGTACGTTTCTAAAAATAAAATTTCTATATTATCAGAGTTAGTAGTCGTGAGTTGACCGTTATTTTTTAAGTGTTTAATCTGTCAATTTTAGCATTTTAGGGTTCATAGGTACCAAAACGCTTTGTTAAGGTAATGTAAATAGGAATGTCATTTAATTCCTGGATAACATGTGGATTAATACGATTTATTGTTATGCCTAATTTCAAGGCATTGAATCAAATGCTTTTTTAGATAATCGGCTGTGATAGACGGAACCTTAAAAGTTGATGACTATCCCATCTAGCAAATAATTTTTTAATGCGTTCTTACATTACTCTTGACAGTTAAGAATAATTAATATAAAACAACCTGTTTAAAATGTAACAACTTACATCTTGTAATGATTGCAAACTAAACATCATTTGTAATTTTAATAATGCTAATGCTACAGGAACTTTGGCTTCGTGACTTGTTTCAGCAGCTGAATCATATAAACGTTTAGCTAAATGCATATCTTGCGTCATACCTAAGCCTTGTTCATGCATGTAACCTAAATTGAACATTGCTTGAGCATTATGTTGTTGTTCGGAAGCTAGACGATAATGTTGAGCGGCAGCTTCATAATCAATTGGTGTACCTAAGCCATAATAATGATAATCACCCAATTTTACTTGAGCGGGTGAATATCCTTGAGAAGCTCCACGCCCCCAATATAATAATGCACGTATTAATGCTTCGTCATGTGACAACATTGGGACTTCATTACGATCCAACATAAATGCTGTGTTACTTTGTGCTACTTCATATCCCAGCTCCGCTAATAATGCATATTGAATGTATGCTTCATTAAATCGACCGTCTCTATAATCGGCATGCGCCTGCATTAATAACTCACTCCATCGGCCACGTTCACCAACATTTTTAAATAATTCGACAGCTGTTGGGCATGAACGCATCATTCCACTGCCAGCAGCATGCATCTGTCCTAAATTATAAAAGGCTAACACATGTCCTGATTGTGATGCTAAACTAAAATACTTATTTGCTAATTTATAATCTCGTCGGACACCGATACCATCTAGAAACAAATGAAATATATTAATAAAACAATCGGAAACCAGATACAAGTCAAAAATGGTTTGAACATATGCAGGTTGTAGACAAGCCAAAAAATGATAGCTGGGTACAATGCCGTGAGATCAACCTGGCTTATTGGCAAAACCCGGAAAGAGATAAACCTCCGATTGGGGGGTGCTTACTGGTCACTACAGGTCGAAGATTATATAGAAAATGAAACCCAAACATAGAAAATGTATTTCAACTTATTAAAAAAAAACTTTGCGGATACTTACTAAAATACATATTTCCTAATTGTAATTGACCATCAACCCAACCTTGATCAGCAGCTAATGTAAAATATTTTAAGGCTTTTGGATAATCTTTATCAACACCACGTCCATATAAATACATTAAACCAAGACCACTTTGTCCAACTGGATTCCCCAATTCACTTGCTTTTCGAAAATACTTTAAGGCTGTTTCATTATCTTGTTTCACTTCATCACTTCCATCTAAGTATATCTAAAATTTTATTGTTTTATTTTAAAAACAAAGCATAAATCTCAAACAAATTTTAATTCACCACCAGGATATTAAAATGCCTAAAAAGTTAGGTTCTCATATCTACTAGACGTGTAAATTAAGTTTTCTTTCTTCAACGAACAGAGGCTTGTGGAGATGTGTTCGACTTCTTTTAGGGTTAAAATAATCTAGGCTTAATTTAAGAACTGTTTTAAAATTATACAATTAATTAAACTCATACTAACCTTACCTAAATATGCCATAGCAACAGCATTACCTGCATTGGCAGCTTGCGTAAAATAATGTAAGGCTTTTTGATAATCTAAATCAACACCTCGACCACCTTGATAATGTAATTGACCAAGTGCTACTTGTGCCTGAATATCACCCTTTTCAGCCAACAGTTGATAATATTCAATTAAATCATTATCAACTACCCCCGATGTATAACCATTCTCTAGTTCATCAAGCAAACGGACACGTTGTATGGCTGCACCTCCCGAAAATGATATTGATTGTCCAACTTTATTTGCAACTTTGCGATAAAAATCTAATGCTTTTTCGCATTTCGACGTAACAGTTACACCAGACCAGTAACGATAACCAATTGCCATTTGTGCCCAAACATCCCCACCAACAGCAGCTAACGTGTAATGTACTAATGCTTTCGATTGACTTACATTCACTAAGATCCCTGAAGCAAATAAAAATCCCATACCCATATGCCCACCAGAATGACCTTCATCTGCTAGTGATGTAAACATCTCTTTCGCTAGTTGAGGATTTTGTTGTAATGGATTACCAAATAAATGGGCCCATGCTATAGCAGCACGAGCATCTTTATGTCCACGCGAACTTGCTTCAGATAATAAAGCATACGCAGCTACTTTATCTGATTTTGTTTTATTTAGTATTGACATTCCTTTATCATAGATTTGCTGTACTTCTTTTTCTTCGGGTGTTAATATTACTGGTGGCGTTTGATCGAATTCATCTCCATTATCACTTAATAACAAGGATGCTGCATCTGAATCAATTGCATCCGCATCTAATGAATCTGATACATCTGATAACTCTTTATCTAGATCATCGTCAGATAAATGATATTGGAGACCACTCATTTCTTGTACCATTCGTTTTAACCAAGCACCGTCGTTTAATAAGGCTACATTCTCCGCATCTTTAGAATTTGAATCGAGCGAATTATCTTCATTTTTCTCTGATGATTCACCTAGACATTATTTACATATTAATGTAGTTGGACCGATTTTATGCCTAAAGAAACACGCAGATGGCTTGGTTAGGGCTGAAATAGCAGAAATCGAGGACACAGAATACGAAAAATTATATGTAAATTACTTATTCAAAGTTAAATAAATACAACCAAAAAAATAAACAATAGTGATTTATTTGACGGGTGCCAAGGCACCACGATTTGACTTTTCTTCTAAAATTCGACAAGACAAAACAAAAAGAGATATATTGGGGTCTCTGACAGGGGGCGGTGCTTAATATTTCAACCTACTAGCAGTATAGTAAATAGATAGATTGAAGAGGCTTCTCTGGACGGGCTACACTTCGACCATAAGGTCCATTGTAATGCCTAAGGATGTGAGTGGAGTGGAAGGAATTTTTTGTGTATAGACTAGGAATTGGTAGGATATGCGGCTGCAGCCGGCTATGATAGGAACTATGCCGATATTCATCTGGAGTTTTTGAAGGAAACTGCAGAAAACCTTCTCAAGCATAGTCGGTTACTTCGTTCATGTCCATACGCCGATAGTTTAGTGAATTAACCGCCGCTTTTTTTTCTTATTAATTGACAAACTACCGATGTCGGGATTCGAACCCATAACATCCCAGTTTCCAAGTAGGCATACTGCGCAGACATAACGCCTTAGACCGCTCGGCCACTTAGACTGGCAGCAGTATAGTAACTACTAGTTGTTCATCAGAGTTCGAAATATATCAATACTCGGTTAAGACAAAGAATTGTATAGAAATTATTGCTTTAGAGGCTTCTGCACACAGAACGCGGTCTGTGATATGACAACGTCGGTGATATGAGTACGTCTCAAAAGACGCGATATTTTTTATATGATTAGTGTGATGGAGACAATTAGAATACAATTAGATCGCCCATCTGCCATGGTAAGAGATCTCTGCTCATCGTAGCAGATCGCGTTCTGTGTGCAGTTGCCTTAACCCAGAGTATCTTTGTTATTTCAAATATTATATATTAAATGACGATCATATTTTACCTTTACGCTTCTCCTGTTCTTTAGTTAATTCTGGTGCAGACACCACTTTTAAAACAATAAACTCTTCATCAGTTAATTGATCACGACGTGTCGGTGACGAAGATGAAGCGGATTTATGTTCATCATCATTATCATCGTCAACATCTTGTTGTTTTTTAATATTTCTAGTTTTCGGTGGACCTAATATATGATGTTCTTGACACAAAACAATATTTAAACATACGATCAATGTTAGAATAACAATTATACTAAACTTCTTCATTTTTTCAATGTTTTTCATTATCTATTTTACGTATTTATTTCATTTTTAAATAAAAAAATCATTTAATGGTTATGTTGACACTTGGCTAGACTATTCTTATAATAAAATTGATAACATTGTATGAGTTGACGCACAGAAAAAGGATATATGTATCTTTCTTTTACAAATTGACTACTCCATTAGACAATATACGTATACGTGTTCAACTTGCACTGACTTAAATAATAAATACTTCAATGGTTCAATTTTACTCGTCGTAAATCGTCAAGTCATATGTAAAAATATCATAAACAAATCATTTTATCATTACTTCAATGTATTGTTCACAGGTTCACTATTCAAATTTAATATTTAATTTTGTACGAATGACTTAATTAATTTGTGATCATACTACTAGCATCACATTTGTAAATAATTTTATGTCTATATTGGAAACTATTTTACTTAAATCGTTTAGGTATTATGAAATTCAATTAAAATATTATTTTTAAATTAGTTATCAAAATCAAAGCCAAAATATTTAACAATGTGAAAATTTTGAATTCCTTTTTATCATCATGTTATCGAACAGTATGGGATTCAGATTATTTGGTATCCATTTGCGCAGTTGAAAATTAACGACATTGGTATCCTGGTGATAAGTTTGAGCAACCTTCGGCAGTAAACATATAGAATTTTTAATAAAGCGATGTATAATATAGTCGCGATAACAATATTTTTGTTTTAACAATTCGCGATTGTTTGAGGGTTTGGAAACCTAGACTAATATCAACTAAAGTAAAAAACTCAATGTGAACAAATGAGTAAACTGAATGTAACTTACTCCTTTCAAGGAAAAGGTCTATTGGGAACTGACATGGAGGCGTGGCTTAATTAATATGGCTGACTTTAGGTTGCAAATTTGAAATAAATACGTTGTATTGTGAATCAGTGACAGTCAATTTAATAAGTTAATGCTTTCTTTGAGGGAAATTTATAACTGGGCTGGTTCAAATGTTGTTCGAAAAGAAATATATTTCTATTATTTTTAGTAGTATGCAACGCAACCTTATCATAGTTAGAATTTTAACCACCAGACGTCATGACCAAAGTGGTTAGTTCCTAATTGTGCTTAAAATTTTGTATTAATTTGAAATTTGACAGTATTATAGTTATTGCGTTTTTGTCATGTCATATTTGACACTTTAAAAAATTTAATAACACGGTAAAGAAACAATAAACGGTTTGAGTTTATTGAGTAAAAGATCCTTAGAAGTCGTTATTTTCAACTAATTTAACTCAGCCGAGTAAAATGTATGGCTAATGTCGGCAAAACGTACGTGTGTGATTAAGCATCATCAATCTCGTTGGCACTGAAAATTTTCCGCATTAAAATTTAAAAGTGCTTTCTTGTACATTTTGGAGAAAAGATAAAAAGGAAGAATGCAATTTTAGGTCATGAATCGTTATAATTTCTACAGGTTTAGTTTGTTAGGTCACCATGGCTATCTGTCAACAAAAATCTTTATAATAGATGTTTATCAAAGTTATTATCAAACATTTTACCGCCTCTTAGACGTACATCCAGCGTTGTCTTCCAATTTATTATAGTATTTTTTGACAAAAATACATATTTCTACAACAAAGCAACTAGTTGGTTCGCCAAATTACCAACAACTAATTCTAGAGTACGGTAATAGTTTTACTTGAAAATTTTATACTATTCAATTAAAAAACATATTTGTGATACAAAATACTAGGCCTAGAAATCGAAATCATCAGTATTTAAACTAGTGCAAGCTCATAATAACTCAACTGAAGAATAAAAAAATAAATAATAACATATTGATAGTCACTGAACATGATGACTGTTTGGTTGTCATTTATTATTTCTCAAAATATGAACATTGCACACGAGTAGCGCTAGTTGTCATTGACTGACGGGTTAACGACAAAAGAGTGAACGACTCAACACGGAGGTGACGGATAACGTAACATCAGCCAAATATATAACGTTTGCAAGTGCTCTAATAAAAGTAATAAAAAAGTGGTTATATTTGCTCAATTGCGCTCAAAGAGACCATTCATTTTTAACACATACGTTTTATATGAAATATGGCAAAGACTTATGATTATTTGTTTAAGTTATTGTTAATTGGTGACTCGGGTGTTGGGAAAACATGTGTTTTATTTCGATTTTCTGAAAATTCTTTTAATACATCATTTATTTCGACAATAGGTGAGTCATTTTATTAATAATTATAGTTAAATTGATTTAATTTATATCAGAAACATCCGTTTTTATTCTGATTTTATTTGTCCATTTGTGTGAGTGTTTTTTTATTTTTATTTTTTTGTTCTTGTAGATACTTAAGTGTATTATTACTTGAAATAATTATATATCATTTACAGGTTATAATTTATAAAGAAACTTTGAAATGTTTTAGGTATTGACTTTAAAATAAGGACTATTGAACTGGATGGAAAGAAAATTAAGCTACAAATATGGTAAATTTATTTGATAATAATCATTAACTAAAAAAACAACTTTTGCAATTGTGATGTTGGGTCTTATTACTACGGAACCAAAGTTCATATTCAAAATTTGACAAAAATCTATATTAATTAAATAGAAAGTTATGTAAAAAATTTAAAAAATAGAAAGAAAACAGATTCTACTCATTTTCATAAGTTGTGGAAAGTTTTATCGTAGATTTTCTCAAAATATTAAATTTTTTGTGATTTTCCGGAATTTTAGCCGGATGTATCGAAATAAATTAGTTAACTCAACAGAGTTTTCATGAAATTTATTTGTTAGTGAAATCATAAAATTATATATAGAGGAAGTGTTCGAAAAAATTTCTGAAGTCAAAATTTGTGAAGATCTTTTTGCCGCTCTCCTAAGAATTTTTTCAACAATTTTTTTACCTTCAAATGTTGACTATAACGTTTGTGAGATTGATGGTGAATTATCATCGGATTGTTCAGTTTTTAAGTGAGGTCCACTGATGCCAAAAATATAATATTTGCCATTCGTTTTTGTGTGTGTTACATTCCTGTGAATACGAAACCTTAAGAACGACATGCATTAAAAAATTCAAAATGCAAATATTGTATCACTAGAACTTTTTCAATAGATATTTGATTCAAGAAATCGTAGACTTTATTCAATGATAGAAAAATATTGTTTACATATTTAAATGTGGGGGGATAAAATCTGATGTGAACAATCTCTATACAGTGGTAGTGGAGGGGGAAACCGAAGCCTTGCAAGTAAGCGTTGCTAGTCTATGGACACGAAATGGAAAGATACTGCAGGTAGCAGACAAGCCAGAAAATGATAGCTGGGTACAATGCCTCAAAGTCAACCTGGCTTATTGACAAAAACCGGTAAAAGATAAACCTTCTGATAGGGGTGCTTACCGGTCACTGCAGACTCAAGTGGCATCTATCTCTCATGAGGTTAGAGTTAGAGGGCATGTGATCTGTTCAGAATGTCCTTACAGAGCCAGAATGAGTTACCTAGTCTTCGGCTTAAGCAAAATGGGGGAATTTGAGGTAAAACAACTAAAGTGGAGCACTGCCCTGGCATTCGCAAAGAAGACGGGTAGGTTCGACATCGAACATAGGACTAGAGGAAACGAACAAGGTGTGGTAGACGATAGTAGTTGAGGGGGTGGGTTCCTTAGGGGTCGGTAAAAGGCCTACTTGTCAGACTTCGGTCTTTCCTCAACTACTACTACTACTAAGATTTCTAGGCTTTTTTTACTAATCCCTCTGAATCCATCCTTTCAATTTTCTTCCTCTTCGTCGTGTGGTCGTTATTGAATCTACCCGCCCTGTTTACGAATGAATAACAGCAGAAAAAAAGTTGTAATCACAAACAAGGGATACAAGTTGTAAATCACAATTACAAAATCATACTCCCAAAATGGATATTAATTAAAGTAATTCCAAAAGTTGAGATAATTAATTTGAGAACAATTCATGTCCACTATAGGGATACCGCAGGTCAAGAACGATTTCGTACAATAACAACAGCTTATTATCGTGGTGCAATGGGTATTATGTTGGCATATGATATCACAAATGAGAAAAGTTTTGAAAATATTAAAAATTGGATACGAAATATTGAAGAGAATGCATCCGCCGATGTGGAGAAGATGCTGTTGGGCAATAAATGTGAATTGAATGATAAACGACAAGTGACGAAAGAACGTGGTGAACAACTTGCTATCGAATATGGTATCAAATTCATTGAAACAAGTGCTAAAGCGAGTATTAATGTTGAAGAGGCATTCTTTACATTAGCTAGAGATATTAAATCGAAAATGGAAAAAAAATTGGTATGTAAACAAGTATTTTATTACAACTTAATCATTTTTTTAATATTAGATGGATTTAATTATATATATTTATACTTGCTAAGGATTATATATTCATCTCAATTACCTTTAATAGACCTTACTATTCCCCTGATTTTAACGCTTAATTAAAAAAATTGGTGACAAAACTACTTTTATCCTTGTTTATTTTTGTCCATTTCATCTAAAACTAATGTTTCCGATTTAGATTAAAAATGTTTACTTTTGTCCTTAACGTAACGGTTGGGAACTCGGGTATTCAAAAATGTTCTAGAGCTAAATGAAGATGATCAGCAAATCAGTCAATGTACACATCTCCCGCTAGGAAAGGAGGAATATCTATCTTTAAAGCCGTAAGGGATAGAAGAAAAGTTTAATTACAAGAAATGCTTCTTTCTTTAATAACAAACATCTTCTGTTTGAAACTTTTTCATAAAATGAACAGTTTTGTCTGAATTTCAACTCAAACATATATAATTACTGTAGATTACGCGTGTTTACTACTTATGTCGATGTACCAGTCATATTTTGGTACATTATATTTCTGCGGGTGTGTAAAAATTAAAATAACAGTTCATGCACTGATAATGAAGTCGGTATATACAGGATATTAAAACAATTAGCCCAGTTACATTTTCATTTGTTATATAAATGTGTTGCTAAATCAGAACATAAGAATTTCAAGGTATTAAGGTAAACATCAGGATCGGGGCTATCGGTATTTTGTAATTTGATACAAAAAAAAAAATTATGCTTGAATAATATATTGTATATAAAATATTAAAAAAATATGTATACAGAATGTACTATCGCTTATAAAAGTGATGTATATTTTTCAAAATTTTACATTTATGTACAAAGCCCCTTTTTACACGTGAAAGTTTATAATCGCATCAAAAAATAATTTCATTGCTTGGAAGTTTTCTTGGAGATTCACTTGGAAGTTTTCAAGATCAATCGCTGGTTTTTCAAGAGCTATAATTCCGGTTTTGTTTAATATTTCTTTCTTTGTCAATCGCGTCAGTCACGTGGTCAAAGTATACCAATCAAAAGAAAGGAAATACATACTCAAACACTGCACTTATGTATAAAGTTACATGTAAAGTTGCATCAAATAGAAGCCTTCTCTATTTTTGTATGACTAAAAACTTACATAAAAAAATAATAATACTGCGCTTGATCAGTAAAACAATCGATTGAAAACTTCAAAACTTTCACGCGTAAATACACCCATATGTATACGAATATGATTTATATGTATACAAATGTTCTGTATACATATGTGATTTATTCAGACGCCGCATGCTTTGTAATTACAGATGTTTGAGCTGAAATTGTGACAAAACTGTTCAGTTAAACTTTTCTTCTATCTTCTATCGTTACAGTTTTAAAGGTTTTTTATTTTGCCCATTTACGAACTCACTTTTTAGCTGTAGAACACACAAAAATTCAGCTTGCTATCTCTTATCATTTTTTATTTATCGTGTTGACAAACAGACAGATGGTCGGACATCCGATTAATATTTTCAGCTGCTACAAAGTTAGTACTAAACTTATAATATTCTTATATATACTACATATATACAAAGTATAAATAACGGGCAGGGCTGAAATATTTCTGTAAAAACTGTAGTCGTGATTTTGATGACGGTGTCAACTCAAAGTATTTATTTCCGCACCTCAACTCTCTCAAGAGATGCTAAAAGTTTTAGCAGAAACAATGATATCAGCTCTCACTTTCTTTCTAATACGCTAGGAAAAAAACATGCTAGGACCAAAACTGTTAAAATGTTTGCATGCAAGATTCGGAGGCACAAATGTCTGCAATATATGAACAACTCTTTTATCATCTGTGATTGTCAACTATCTGAATTCTTCGTTTAAGAATAAAAATTTGTGTTATTCCAGTCCTTCCGCATTGTTAGTTCTCAAAAATAAATAATTTCATTAATTTATTGAATTATAATTAATTGATCAATCGAATTGATATCTATTTAAGATTCTTTTACTATTTATCAATGGGAATATGTAAATATTAATTACAATATACTTAACAAAATTGTACAGGTGATTCTAAAGATAGAATCACACTGTTATCACGTTAGATCAGCTCATGCGAGTTTACGATGTGATAACAGTGTGTATCTCTCTTTAGTGTTAAACGAAAAATTTTAGATGTTTATTCTTTGAATGACCTTCGTCTTAATAATTTAAAAATTTCGCCCGCGCGTCGATTTCAAGATAGTAGTTTATTTATTCTTGAAAATCATAACATCAATGTCCTATCAGAGATTAGGCCAAACAGTCCGCACACACCCGGCATACATCAGTGTCATTGCTGTCAGTATTTGGACCGACAACGTTCAGGGTTAATTAACACTCTTCCCAAAAATATTTTATATCGTTGTGATTGTTTTTATTCTAAATAAATCATTGAAAAATAAGTGTGTGCGGATGGCGCCATCACTGAAGAGTCACGTAATTCATGTATACTGAACTGATATGGTAGTGACGCGTCCTTTACGAATAGAACACCATAATATGAACTTTTATAATGGGAATTATTCAAAGAATAAGTACATAAAATATATTAAGAATCCACCCTTTCTATAATGGTAATAAGCAGAAAAGAGCTTATTTATATTATTTATAAATAATCTCTTTTCTTTAATTTATTTAATTAAAATGATCAAATAATTAAATGAAGACTTTTTATTTTTTTGTTGTTGATGATTTGCATACGTTTCTTCATCAATGTTGTTGGGAATATATTTTAATTGATAGAAGGTAAAACATTATTTCAACGCATGTTTGTGCTTTTGATCTAGAGTGATTAAAGTGTTGTGTGTAATATTACGATCGTAACGCTGAAAAATATTCTTACAAGATTCAACATACATTCTGAAATATCTAAATATTAAACAGTCAATTATCGAAAATTACTGGTAATTTATTATGGAAAATAAATTTTTCACAATTATCAGTAATTTTCTGATCTATCATGAAATCTGTTTATTATCGATGTATTTTCATTTCAATATGAAACAAATATTTGGGATTTAATGTAAATTACAATCAAACCTGGACGAGCGAGAGTTCAAGAAACCGGAATCTTTTTTTTAGCTTATGGAGGTTTTTCACTTAACCAAGTTTCTCACTTATAGATGTGCATGAGCGATTTTCTCTCACTTACAAAGGTATACAAAAATACAGGAAATAGTGATATAGATATGTAAAAGCATTTTTTATTTGAATTTGTTGTTATTCCACGAAATTTAAAAAGCTTCGTAAGTAACAGATAATAAATACGCTCGACTTTCGCTTATAAAGATATAGACAGTCTCAGTTATAGAGGTCCAGGCGTGAAAAACGACTCTCTCATATTGAGGTTTCTGCTTTTCCCACTTGTAGAGGTTTTTTCACCCAGGTTTGATGTATTATTATTAATTATATGACTTCATAGACGAGTTCCACAAAATTGTGGGTGTCAAAAATGGTTTTGAAATACTCATTTAGAATGTCCTGATCGATGCTTATTGTTATTTAAAAATGTAATTTCATTTAATGAGTACAAATATTCATTTCGAAGACTTTTAGCGACCCAAGATTTTGGTTATATGTTATATCTTACTGACGTCACGTAAAGTGTTTTATGATACCTTCGAAATCTTGATGGATCACATGTTCAGAATTTTCAACTATGAATAAGCAATGATAAGGACGTCCTAATTGATACTCATAATTTTGTGAAACTTTGATTTAAAGCTGCGAGGCTTGACTCGTATTGAATAAAAATAATGTTCAACAACATCTAAAACATTTTTTATTTGAATGTCGTTATTGGATTCTTCAATTTGAATATTGAATTGAATTAAATTATTAATTGAATGCTTGTTTGTTTGTTTGTGTTATTAATATGTGTGATGTTTGCTATCATTGTGGTTTGAAATGTTTTTAAAACCACAATGATAAGGTGAAATCATTTAATATTACCTTTTATTATTATTATTTTAAATAATGTATTCAGATTATTCGATCACTTAAATCGATTTGAATGTAAAACAAGGTAGCAAGTAACCTGGAAAACCAAAAACACCTAGAATTGTCAGGGGAAAAAAATAGCTTAAATGTTAAATGTACCTTTTTTTAATATGATGCAACTCTTTATTTAATAATTGAATTGATTAGGTCATCTCGTTTTCCTACACAATAATTATTAATTATTTTTATCTAAAACTACTATTAACAGTAATTTTCTTATTTATGATAATTACGCGATCTCAAAAATAGACCTATTGTATGTATTAGCCTGACTTCTTAGCTAGGATAACGATCCCAGACGAAAGAAATCGTGAAACCTGGCATGTATTTAGCTTCCAATATAAATGTGGGTCTACATCGTGCAATAATTTGTTTTCTCAATATTCACACCAATATTAAATCAAAATCAGTTTCCCCTCAACAACTCCTTTTCTATGCATTATGGAGAAAATTGGCTAGAGTAACAAATTGTACGAGAAATTTGCCATTGATATGGGATCTTCAGAAAAATATTTTTGGTTCTTTTTTTGACATTAAAAAAGCATAGTAAAAATAATTTTATCTCCACTTTGCGTTAGTGATCGAATAACCTTAAACAATGAATATTATCTATTTAAACATATTTCCAAATATTAATTTTTTATAAATATTGTTTTTGAAAACTGTTTGTGTTTATTCATGGAATTGACTAAAATAGAAACAAAATTTATGAATAATATATGATTTAATTTAAAAATATCTTTATAAAACAAATTATGTATGTTTTTTTAGGAGGCCAGTAATCCCCCAAAAGGTGGACAACAATTGAGAGTATCTGATACACCAAGGAAGCCACCAAGTTGGTTATCACGATGCACTTTACTTTGACCGTCTTTTAGCTATTTTGTGAATTATTAATATTATACCTTTTAATAGGTACGTATTTATCAATCAGAGAGAATAAAAACTGGAAAATGTGTATATATATAAATGTCGAAGCTAGTCTACCATATATGAATACCGCATAATCGGCTAGTAGACTAGTCAACATGTGCCTTTTTTCGAATTCCACTTCGACTTCTCAGAAAATTATGACCAAGGTGTCATTCAATTCGTAATTGCATCCAGAATCGATGGACATTTGAAGAAATTTTGATTTTGGTACGAGACCAATAGCTCTATTTCCTTTTAGGAAATTCGCTAATAAAAAAATGAATTCAACAGTGGCCAGATGCCGATAACATCTTTTGGCAATTTTTTATTGTGTTTAAATGCAATATTCCGTTCTTTATTCTCTCTGATATCAATAATCAATCAATAAAAAAATAAAATAATAGTGATTTTAATATTTTTTAGGATATGATCAGACATGACGAAAATGATGAATAAAATAATTTAAAAAAAAAAAAACAAAAAAACAAAACTGTGACAATGATATAAATAAAAACAATAATATGTAATCAATTAGATTTGCATATTATTAAAATTCGTCATTTTGATAAGAAAGCAAAGCACAGACTTGAAAGTATAATTTAAATTTAATAAACAATTTTGATACTCGGTTATATATATTTAATTATATCAAATCCAATAAATTTATTTTAACTCTTTGTTTATTATTTTCTTTATTAATTAACAATGAGTTAAATAATTTATAAATAAAAAAAAGAAAAAATAAATAAAAAAAAGACACAACAAAACATTATATTTTTATGTACTTCACTTTTATTAGTTCGTACATACCCTACTATTACTAAGGCACTATATCAGTACGAGTAATATCGATTACGATTTTGTGTTTATTTTAATCAAATCAAATCAAAGTTGACAACCAGGTTTGTTGTTTTTCATGTTTTGCTTATTTGTTGAGGGAAAAAGTCGATATCCACACTATAGTGCGGTACGTTCTCGGTCCGATCTCCGTCTGATAACGTCTAATCATGTTCACATCTCGGTCTGATAATATTAACAATCTCAGTTCAGTCAGTTCACGATTCAATCTTGAACCGTCAATAATCAAAGTCGGATGTATTTGACTTGTAATAAATAATAAAATTATAAAACGTTATAAAAGTATGTAATTGCTTGTAATATTTGCGGGCGAAAAATGTCATCAAACTTTTCGATTGAAGAATTAGCTATTATATCTCTTATTCATGATGAAGAAGATAATATTATCAATACAAGAAGAAAACGTGAAGCAAGGAGAAGAATATGGGTGCATTCAAGTTTATTGCAACGAAAAATGGAAGGAGAATACATACTACACTCTCTATCGTCATTTAATTAATGATGAAGAAAAATTTTTACAATACTATCGAATGGATTGGACTACGTTTGAAATGATTTTAAAGGAAAATAACTACAAAAATAGTATAAAAAAACTTAGGATTATCTTAAATAATAAATGTTTTCAATTATATTAAATAAGAATTTAATAAAATCTTTCAAATTTACATTAATTACATTTGATGCACTTGTCGCTTCAGTAAGTAAAAGCTGACTGAACCGGGAACAGAGAAGCATTCGCACTATCATTCACATGCAGTTACAAGTTCGATCTCACTCAAAAATATTCTTCGAGACTGATCGTGACTGGAGTTGGATTAGACCGGAATTTGACTGTTACCGATAAGCACTATATTGTGGATAACCCTAAATGGTACGAGAATTGAATTGTTTATGCTAGGTGTATTTTTTAATGTTTGAAGAAACATAATTATTACGTGATTAAACTTGCCAAATATCGAAAGACTACCTGCCCGTACAGGCTTTGCACTGAAATTGTGCCTAAACTATTTGTTGTATGAAAAAATGTTTTATACAAAAGTTTTTATTAGATACACTTTTTTTATATTTAAAGTTTTTCCTTATCTTGCACCGTTTAAAAGTTAGGTTTTTAGCTAGCGTAGCTGCCACGCGGCACAATTGCATGAAATGCAAACTATATAGTTCTATATCCTTCCTAAATAAACAGAATTTTTTTAATCTGATCGGTAGTTCCTGAGATTAGAGCTTTCAAACATACTAACTTTCCAGTTTTATAATATTAGTATTGAGAACTGACCCGAGAGAGGGGTTTAAAAAACATGGCTGACTATTGTGTGCAATGAAAGAGTAATCGTATTTTTGTTATTAGTAGTTATTTTTTATCTTTCCTCCCCGAGTCATCAACACCCCTATACTTGAAATTATGTTTTATTTTGGTAAAATACACTGACCATCAAAAATTTCGTTCTTCACCATTTAATTGAAACTTTTTTCCTCTACTACATACGTACATTAGAGAGCAGAGAGCCGAATTAAAAATAAGATAAAAATAGTTCTAAGAAGAGAGCAGATCGCCGAATTAAAAATAAGATAAAAATAGTTCTAAGCGCTTTCGACTTGGTTGACAAGCATGTATCAATTAATTTCACTGGTAATCAAGCCGGAAGCTCTTAGACTAAACATTTATATTTTTGTTTTATGAATTTGACGATTTGTTCCATAAAATTCATATTTGATATCATATTTTATCGCCTAATATTTTAATAATAACCATTAATTTGTTTTTTTATAGTAAGCATGAAATTTTAACGATTTAATTTTATTACTAAGATTGGAAACAAAATGGCAATCGATATTACGTAATATAGAGCGCTCTACATACATATACTACATATTACAATAATAATATTGTTCTTGTATCAATCAATGAATGTCTCTTCGTTCGAATTCGACAAGCAAAAAGTATTTTAAAAAAAAGTATTAATTTATTTTCAGATTTAAATGCAATACAATGTATTATTTCAGATTAATTGGGGTCTGAGGGATATAATTTAATTTATACATCACATTCATTCATTGGATGCATTTTTCTTTGATTCTTTCTAGCTCAGTTTAAGTGAAAAATAGATATTCTAAATAGAAAAACACATCGATTCGATTTGAAAAATTTCTGTACTTTTTCAATCAAGCTGTATGAAATTTGTCTAGACAAAAACCAACCATTTGTAAGAAATTTTAATGATGTATTGAAACGTAATTTAAAAAAAAATATTCGGGAGTTATCCACTCAATAATAAGAAATATTTGTTAAAATTAATAAACAAATAAAGGAATGTGATTCATAGTTTATTTTTTTATTTTAGTTTGATTCAATTGAACGCACATTAAAGTCCTATTTAAAATCATTCATCACTTTAAGGATGTTGGGGTTTGAATTATATTTAATTACGATTTTATTCTATTTGATTTTACTTAAGTCATCTTCAGACATATGACAAGATAAGCTGTCTCTTTATCTGAGAACGTAAGGTTAATCTAATAAAAAGTGCTAATTCTTTTCAAATGTATTTATTTTTGTTATATATTCTTTTCAAAATATGCTCATATCATGGCGCATTACATGCCCCAACTTCCTTAATCTAGCAATTTATAAAAAAAGGTTTTTTACATCTCCTTTATTATATTTTCTATATTGAGACTTTATAACACAAACTATACTATCGACTCCTAAAGTGGCGTTTATTTTCTTCAAATGCTGACAGTCAATTTGTGTCACATCTATTTAATGCTCGAAAAACTACTAACAACTTTTGTATTACAAATTTTTTCGAACACCGAATGGTTTCGGCATACAAATCAACTAAAACGTTTTGAAAAAATAACGCTACTTTTGGAGTCGTATCATCATTTAAATTTATTTTGGGCCTGCGCTAGTTGCCAAACTACATTCTCCTATCCGAGTAATATTAATCTAATAATTCTAGCACCATAGATCTAACTGTACTTTATCTTTTGGTAAATTCGCCATTGATTGTATTTGATTAAATGCATCAGTATTCTAAAAACGAAGCCCCGATTAATTATAAATTAATTTTACTCATAAATTTGTATTATATTTAAATTAAGAGTAGATTTAGATAACAAATTAGATTAAATTCGACCAAGTCAAATGAGAATGATGAGACATATTCTGGTATTTTAAGTATGGTGTATTTATGGTATAAAAAAAAATAAAAAATTACAAATTATTAAATAAATTGTTTGTATTTATAAATCACGTGACATGTCTTCTAAAACTGTATCGGATACAATTAGAAATAGTTCAGTAGATCGACGAGAGAAGAGAAAAAGAAAACAAAAAATACGGTAATAGATTATTTGCGCAGATCAGTAAGTTCAATATATTACCAATAATAAAGAAATGAGAAGTTACGAAAGTAATTGACTGGGTGAAATTTTGGTGACTGTATGTGTCTTGATAGAATTAATCACGTTCAGAGAATGGCAGACAAATGTTTGCTTAACACAATTATTATGGAATAGTTTAATATTGAAAATTATGAAAAGTATTCAGGGAAATTCGTTGACTATTAATTATCGTAGTGGGAGCTATTCCTCGTGGCACCTTCCTACACATTCCAATCATTGTTTAGTTGATCAATCTGAGTCACCCTCAACTTTTCAGCTTGGAATCCAGATCTGAGTGAGACATTAGCGTATTTAAAAAAGTGATACGGTGATGTATTGGGAACTTAGATATGCTTTCTGGTGGGTAAATTATAAACTGGAGTTTGTAGGTTGATGTGTCCTGCCCCAACATCCGTGACATACCCTTTAACCTACGAGTTTCGTGGTAGCGTTCTGGTGAACAACTTAGTAACCACTACTAGTAGATTTAAATATTAAGCACTGTTTCTTGCCAGAGATCTCAAAATTCAAGCAGAAAACTGGTAATCTCCAAAATTAAAGCTACAAATAAATGATTGAGGAATAAAGAAACTGTTCGGTTGGTTAATTCTAAAATGGAAGCATATAAATTTTGTAATTAATAGGTTTAAAATATGATCAAATATGATTGTTATATGGTCCTAATTTTAATTGATAATCAAGTGTAAAAAATTGAAAAAAAAATTGACCTCCAAATGTCATGAACGAGGTAAGTACAGTTTTTAAATTAAACTTATGTAGGGCTAAAAATCTTATAAAATATATGAATATATTGTCTTACGCTTAATAAAGGTAATTAATAGGTAGATCTAGTTTTTCAATGTTCTGCACATTTTCTACCTGCCCCAAATATTACCACCATATTACAGAAATATTGTTTTTAATTTTTTTCAACATTGTAGCAATGTTCTTCCTGGACATTTATTCATGAATATGGTAAGGGTTTAATAAAATTTGAAACCAGAAAAGATAAGGGAATGATCTTGCAGGTTAAAATGTGATATCACCCCTTATACATTCGATATAAATAGGACAACGCACTTCCTGGGATATAGGATTTATTGTTAAACGAACCCTTTATACTATTTCGTGCTAAATGTGAACCCAATAAATATATTAAAAAAATTAAAAACTAAAAAACACTTAAACTAATTAATTTTTGAAGACAATAGATGAAAAATTTTGTAAAAATAGAAATAAGAACTTTTGTACTTATAATAATAGCAACGGGGATTATTGCCCGTTATTACAACAATTGTTGATCCTAAAGACACATTGAAATAATTTAGCCAGGGTCGTAGATATTGGGGGTCTTTTATATTTGATGGGATTGGTATATATTTTTACGCAAGTGTACGTTAATTGTATTTCGCAGATGCTTTGCGGCTCGAAAAATCATTAAAGACGCAAATCGTCCTGAAATCACTTATTAATTTTTTGTGAACATTAAGAAACGCCTTAGATAATTTGTATAAAATCTTTTGCATCGTACAAACAACTCTGTTGTACACGCTGATAATCAAAGAACCCTTAAATATATCCCCTCCCGATTCTTGATGATGCAAACGTTGCCTAAAGGTAAAAAGGCACAATGGTGTAGTGCCGAAACCCCTCTTGGTCTTTCAGTTATCGAACTACGTAACAACTAATGTAAAATCACCACATCTACCATTACAATTCAAGTGGCGCAAATTCGGTATGTCTAGTTACTCGCCACTGTGTTGGTGGCGCTAGTGTAAAGTTTGACACCTAAGAAACCTCTATCCATATATTATAGAGATTAGTGTTGTATACATAATGAGTAGGTTCTTGACACTATCGTCATGGCGCCACAACTTGACACAATTGCCACCGGATGCCTTGCGTGACGAATACCTATTTACTTTTACTACCTAGCTACGCTACTGTCACCCCCCGAATCTAAATTTTAAAGTTACACTACTGAAACCACTTAGTATGTATGAATTCGAATATAGTCACACTTATGGTAAGATTTAAATAAAATACCATAAGCAGCAACAGACTGGTGAATGGACTTTTATAAAACTGTAAAATATATCACTTTTATATATTAAATAATAAGTATTTGATTCAATTAAATTTGTGTGTAATAAGTCTAGGTAACAAGTACCAACAGATACACAGTGATCAACGGAGAATGTTTTATAAAATAAAAGATAGCTAGTCAAATCGACAAGAAACTCAACAAATATTTATTTAATTTATTTTTTAATTTTGAATATTCAATAATATTTTGTAATGATTTCAATTTTATCATTACTAATGGTAAGTGAATTATTCATTAATGAATAACAATAATTAATATTTATTTCATTATTTTTAATTATAATTTATTTGTATTATTTTTTAATAATTAGAAAAAACTATTTATTTATTTCTTAAAAAAATAGTGCGTGTGTGTGTGTACGTCTCAACTATAAAAACAAACGGTTGAAAGTGAAACTACTTTCTACCAATTTAAATTTAAGTGTAGTCAGGGCGCCTACGCCATATTTTAGACTTCCGCGACATCTGGCGAGGAAGAAAAACATTACGGAAATGTATAATAATCATAATTGACGGTTCATTCTAACGTTTAATGAACCACATCAAATTGATCATGATAATTTAAAACTTTATAATTACAAACAATTGTTCAACTGTATTCATCTATACAAAAAATGTATACATGAGGTCATAAAAACCTCTCCTTGGATCCGCGCTTGGCTTTAATCGCTATAAACATACGTCATTTTGTTCGTTAAAATATCAAAAACATAAGTGATCTATAACTAAATGGACGTTTGCGCCATTTTGGAATACGAAGAGTGATATTAGGATATCTGACAGGGAGCGGGATTAATTTTTCAACCTACTAGCAGTAGTTATTAAATTGTACACCAGACTGCGACCACCCAACTCATACGCCGAAAGATATGTCACAGGGGTTGGGGCAGAAAACATCAACCTACTAGCTCTAGTTTATAATTTATCCACTAGATAGCATATCTGAGTGCTAGAAAATTATGGAAAATATTCTTATTAAAAAAACTAAAGAGCATGAATTTTGTCCTCGATTGTGGAGATATGGAGAAATTTCAAGTTAGTTTATTTCTAAAACGCTAGAAACGAGTGATATTCAAATTCGATCACGTGACTTAATTTAATGTCCAAAACTAATTGTGTATATTTGAAAGTTAGTATGTGTATAAAAATAAGGTGATATTATAAAGTGCGCACAATCACACAACCTTCCCCTATATTAAATTAATTAAAATTATTTAATTATAATTTAAAACAAAAACTCTTAAGATTAAAAATGGATTGATGTTGAATATTCTATAATCTAACTAGAACCATATATTTATTTACTAATCCAATATTTTAATAGTTGTAATTTAATTCATAATATTATATCAGAGTCGTATTTTGTAGGCATTAGAAATTAAGTCGAAGTACCACAGCGAACTTTTATTAAACATTTTTATGTGTTTTTATTAAACGACATTCGATCATGGTAAACTGTTGCCAGAATTTTTAACATCATGTATTAAGTATATACCATAGAAAGTGTACTGACTTTAATCCGTTTTGTATCTAAGTTCAGGGAAAAATACTTTTCCATGATTAATTCTCGTTTTACCCACAAATTCGATCACGTGGTGGAATAAGTGTAGCGTCAAATTTTAACGTCAACATGGCTGCTTGTAATAATGGATACTAAAAAAGGATGTTAATATCGATTGAATATCTCGGAAACGATTTTGATCTTTTTATCATGTTGATTTTTTTTCTAAAGGTTTGAATCAAAATTAAGGTGAGGGGGGGGGGGGTCATATCGTTATCTTGACTTATGTAGAGGTCATCAATATCAGCTTCGTTCAGTACGGACCACCTCAATATAGTTACGTTCATGATGTAAAACTATATACATAATATATTTTTATAAATATACCTTGATATATGATTATTAAAACAAGTAAAAAAATTATGAAAACCAGTTATTTAAAAAAAAGACTTTTAAGAAAGTTAGCGGCTCTATTGCTGTTGTGTATCATATCAAAAAAATAAATAATTATTCATTTTCAACGTTACAAAATTGGTTTTTATAAACTGTATCGTTCTTTGTAATCATAAATTTTGTCATCAAAATCTTTAAAGAATAAAATCAATTTGCAATTCAGTTAAATACAAATTTTAATAAAATTTGTACCGGTTTAAAATAATTTGATACACTACTGTAGAATTTATTCAGATTTAGAACGCTTTTACACACACACAGGCAAAACTGGTGCTGGCAAAAGTGTGCTTTGACACAAAGTAGCATAACCAGAGTTAATGACGATGCCAGCCAACGGGCTGTGCGGTATACTTTTTACAGGTTTTATATCATAACGTACAGTCCTCGACACTAATCATCTCCGGTAGTATAATATAACCTAAAAGGCAATCATACTACCTATGTATGGATAGACGCGTAGCTTTCAAAAGCAATAAACAACATAGGAAATTTCGGACAGAGTGTCAAACAAATCAATGTGAAGAAATGGGTAAGCAATATTTCACGCCTTTGTTCATCTTATTATAAAGTTTGATAATCTGCCCGAAACAAAAACAAATCGTAATTTAAAATTAATAAAAGTGACATTCTAACTGTTGGTCAAGTTTTGAACTAATGATTAGGAACCTATGAGTTTGCTTATATCAATCTAGTAATCTCTAATCAAATATAACCAAAAGATAATAAAAGAAATAATAAAATCTGTTAAAAATCTATTGTTATTTAGGTAAAAGCGTCAAATATTATAGAACAAAATTGTGATATTGAATTAAAAAAACTAAAAATGTGTAAACAAAATGTTGTTACCATAAAGAATTTTTGGGTTCTCAACCTTTAGTTTTTCTGGCACTGGAATCTTATTTATAGTCACGATATTGTAATTTTCAACTTTACAAGGTAATATTTAAAAAAGATAATTGCTTTCAGATGACTGGTTTTCTATTTTCTATACAAATCGAAATAATATCAACAAACGTAATACGAAAACGATCAGCATTGGATGCGGGATACGTTTCATTACCATCAACAATTACAGTTCATGAATTGTCGACGCATCATATTAAAAATGTCATATTGAAACCATTAATTACATCAAACATTTCATCCATCATTGATAAAAATGATAAACATATTTTAATTGCAACAAAACATGGAAAAAATGCACACTCTGTAGCGGTTGTACCAAAGAAAACAATTGAAAAGAAAATAATAATCACAGAAGCACACCATACATTGATACCAATTCTACATCATCATCATGCATTGATACCTGTATTACCGACTGGCGGATTTGGAGTTGGTATCACTAAAGGTGGACAGGGAGCAGGCCATGGTTGGTGGGTTCCTGCATTTTAAATATCGAAATGTCTCGTATATTATTTGAATAATAATTAATAAACTTATTAAATTTATTATATTATGAGTTTCAATTTTTAATAAAAATGTATATATGTAAACTTTTAACAAAAATTATACTCGTGGAAACTTATGTTACCAAGGGCTCTCATGTTTCTAAACATATATATATATATATATATATATATATATATATATATATATATATTTTCATGTAACGGATACCACCATGGATCGATAAATTCTTTTTCAAATTATTGGGATTTAAGTTTCTGCAGCTAACATTTATTGCCAAATATTGGATTTTTTTTTGTTATTTTTACTGATTGGTCATGAAATAGATTTAGACTGTCTCCCAGGAAATAGATTTTTCCCAGGAAATAGGTCTGACCAATTTTTTATTTTAACTGACCAATTATCAGTGCATTTATTTTTTCTCTGTATGGAATATGGGGCGCTAAAATTTTTTCATGACCTTGAAAAAAATTAAAAACATCGATAAAAAGTTTTCTATCGCTGACTAATTAATGGGACTACCTGACCATTTATAACCAATTAATGACCAATTAGATGGTATAATTGGTTTTTCGAAATTCCATGGATGGGTGCTAGCATCCTGGAGCCGATTTTAGACTTTTCAGTTAAGATTTCAATCAGTTATTAATATTTTTTTATTAAATATTTATATTTTTGTTTTAATCTTTATCATTAGATAAAATATACAAAAATTGTATATATGTTCTCCAAAATATGTTTATAATATTATAAATTTACGTTTTCTGAACAATTTGGAAATTTATGGAAACTAATATCATAATTTATTCTTTTTGAAGATTTACAGTTAGGTACACAACAATTTGCAGACATATAAAATAAAATAAACGATTTTTATAATGAAAAATGCACATATACAAGTAAATATGTTTTATTTTCTTGTTTACATTTACCAATGGTTCTTTTTTTAACGCTAGTTAGAGCCGTTCTTAGCTGGAGTTTCCAATAGAAAATTCAAAACATCTTTGGTATGCAACCATGTACGAGTTCCAAAGGAATTTAAGACTAAAATGTATATATAATTAATAAATTTTGTAAAAAGAAGATCTTCAGTCCATGACTTAAATTATGAAATGTAAAGATTAAAAATATTTTTATTAATTAACAAATTAACAATTTTGAGGGGAAAATGATGCATCCTTGTTTGAAAAAAAAAACTGTGTTGAACTTCCTAATTACACTTCCTTGACAATTTCTCAGATTGGTTTCTTTGTAATTCAAATATTTTCATGACAAAATGACCTCGCTTATAGATATTGTATACACACATACATCAAATCTATCTTTTAACTGTTTGTATAGCCGTATAGCGTGATAAATCGACCTAAATACTTTATATATAATTTAAAAAAAAATTTATTATGAACACTCTATTCAACGACACAGATTTGTATATATAATCTAGATTGCTAGCATGATATTGGATTGTGTACAAGTCGTGGCCAAAAAGAATAATTAGTCATTTAACTTAAAGCAAGTAACTTCGATTATAACAATACAACTAGTATAAAATTACTACTTGCATTTGTATAATTAAAGAAACACTGTAAGCATTAAGTTAATGCCTGATTTAATACAGGCAGTAAGACGAATGATGAATGTGTTAAACATTGATATCATTCATTCTTCTTATTGATAGTTAGTTTGGTTAATGGCTGGATTTATACCAGCATTAATCTGAATTTAGAGACCTAATTGAGAATAAGAGATGATGGATTATGGTGGAAGAGTGAAGTCTTTAGACGGTCACGTAAAATGGACTTTTATTCATTTTTCGCTATAGGAAGAAAATCAGTTCAATGTATCCGGACAGTGAGAAAAAGAGAAACTTAATTGGAAAAGAGGAACTTAAACAGGAAAAGTGAGGACTAAACTAACTTCCGCAAAGGGATAGTATCGAAAATCGTACCAAACAAAAAGCGGGTAGAATTGGCGGAGGGATAGTGAAATTCAGGAGTTGACAAAAAGGACTAGTTACACTTACTTGCCTTCCTTCCACTACTACTACTAAAACCCAAATAATTCTTGAAGTTATGTTTGGCCTTCGAATTGAAATTTAAGTATTTTATCGTAGTTTTTCCATACTTAACAAATCCGACCAAAAAAAAATGTGAGAGGGTCCGATTTTTCGCATACAAAAAGTAGTGGCATCCCAACAAAAACAAAAATGTTCGCCTTCAAAAGTAGTGAAATCTATGTAAGGGCCAACTTTTTTAACAAAAGCCAAGATTTTTTTAACTTTTCTGGGTAGTTTCAGCATAAGAACTTTCTTTCTACCAAAAATCAACTTTCTAGGACAATCTGGAAGTACCCTAGATTGTCAGAATTAAATATCTTGGAAACTATTAAAGATGTAATGTTGAAATTTGGTACGTATCGTCAGATGGTGGGCTCACGCTTTAAATTTGAGCTTCATAGCTTTTTTGATTCTTGAGATGCAGAGTTCTAAAAGCCGTCTCTATAATAGGGAATATGCATGAAATAGTATATTACGTCCCTAGGCCAGAAAGTTGGATTTCCTGGCGTATGTGATGCAATCATATCACATACGTCAGGGCATCCAACTTTTTGGCCGTGGGTCGTATACTATTTTTCTTGCTCCATGTACGCCGAATGTACGCGCTTTCTGGCCGCATTTTACGAATAATTGCTATGTTATAAAAACAATTGCTATGGTAATGGCCAGAAAGTAAAAGCGCACTGCAGCTCGAGAAGGCCATGAAAATCGTTCATTCTGGCGTAAAATGCGGCCAGAAAGCGCGTACATTCGGCGGGTGGAGCAAGAAAATTTTTTTTCACTTGAATTGAAGCATGTTTACTTGACAAATATCAAGCTAAAATTACTTTTTAAATAACTTCAAAAATAAGCGAGATATGAATGATTGAAATTCTCGATTAGACAAAGAGGGTGATAGCCCTGTTGATATGTTATGTGACGTCATATTACACTTTCACCATTTAAAATACACGTAAAACTCCGTTTTTAGTATTTTTGCAAGAAAGAGACAGATAATAATTTTTAAAAGCTTATAGCTTCCTTGATATTTGTCGGATTTTAATTTCGTTTTTAAATATTATTACAGTATTAACAGTATTTTTATATTCTGAAAGTAAATGTGAAAAAAAATTTTCATGCATAATCCCTATTATAAATTGGTGTACATAGACGCTCTATAATTTGAATTCTAGATTACATACCTATGCATAGACGTGATGTGAGTAATCTACACCATCTTTAAAATAAACAACAATAACCTTGCTAATTTTTATAAATTATTAGTCGTTAAGAATTTTAATTTTGATTGATATGATTGTGGATAAATGAATTATCTGACAATAATTAGTGTTTCAATTCAATTTGTTAAATCATTATCCAAAATTTTTTGAAGGGTGTTATTGGATTAATCATTGAACTTCATAATTAATTAATTATTAGATTTACTTGTAAAAAATTGATTCGTTCTAAAAGTTTTTTTTTATAAAAATTTAAATTATATTTTAACATTAAACAAAAACAATATAAAATTAATTAAAGAAGCTTTAACAAAAAATGAATTTGAATCAAGTATTTTTGTTATGCTTATTAATTATTCTTATTATTATTTAAATTACTTAAATCCAACTAAGATTATTAAAATATCTTTAAAATTTAAATGTAAATATTATGCAGTACCTCTCAAAATTATAATTACAGATAAAAAAAATTAATCCGTCGTGGCGACGCCTGGCATATATGAAACATCGAAACTATTTTGAATAGAAAATATGCATGCAAGGATGGTTAAAGGCTTAAAGTGGCATAATCAAATCAAAATATTCAGATTATTTTTAAAGAAAACAATTATTCTTTGTTTAAAAAATATATATTAAATACCAAAAAAATAAAAATTAAAAAATTTCTTAAAAATTGAGACAGCTTAATTATTTCAATCAGTTACTTAAACAATTATTATTATTATTAACTATTTTGTTTAGAAAATATGCATTGCTACCTATGCTTGAGTTTTTGAACCTGTATATGTACTACCATCTATGAGTATCTTTTCATATGTTCATATGTGATATCAACTATGAACAACTTGTCGATTGTGTGGCAAGAAAACGTCGCCAGGTCGACAGTCGGTCTAACACACCGCAATAAATGTTTCACATCAAAAGTTCGTCACGTAGGGGCTTGTATGCGAATTTTCTGAGAGGAAGAAATTATAATAAATATCTAATTAAGTTACCACGGTATTTAAATTTATAGTTTCTATAGAAATACTTTTACACAGTCGGGTTTTTTAATTTAATATTACTTTTACTTATTTACATTTTCAATTTGTAATAGCTACTTAAAAATATTAGTAAGTAGTTACATATTGATTTCCGGTTTTGCTAAATGATACGAATTGTAGTATCTATTTACTTAGACGTAACAATAAAAAAAGCCAATTGTTAGTAAATATTACCTATAATTTCCGTAACCTAATATTTTGGTATTCTGTAATCTAATAAATTATAGATTATTATAATATTTTTATATATCTAATACATAATTTAATATACGCTTCACTTCTTCAAAACTTAATTGTATAAATTATCCATTTTTTGGACAATTTGCTCTAAGAATTTCAATTATTATCTAATCTACTATCTAAGAATAAGATCACTATGTCATCACGAATTTTCCCTTTCAGGGACATACTTATTGGAAATAAAAAAAGTGCCAGAGAGTACGTTCATAGGGCCACAAATTGTTTATTTATAATTGATCCTGGTGCCATCGTTATTCAGTCTTCGAAAAATTCCTTCGGATACAAGTTATTCATTATAAATATACTAACAACTTTTATTCGAGACATTTTCCCAAAAACCGAATGCATAGAGTACAAATCAGCTGAGAAAATTTTGAAATATGAGCGCTAGTTTTGTGGTGCTTAGATAGATAGATAGATTGTAGAGGCTGCCCCGGACAGGCTACACTTCGACCATAAGGTCCATTGTGATGCCTAACGATGTGAGGATGTGAGTGGAGTGGAAGGAATTTTTTGTGTATAGACTAGGAATTGGTAGGATATGCGCCTGCAGCCGACTATTATAGGAACTATGCCGATATTAATCTGGGATTCGTGAAGGAAACTGCAGAAAACCTTCTCAAGCATAGTCGGTTACTTCGTTCTTGTCCATACGCCGACAGTTTAGTCAATTAACCGCCCCTTTTTTTTCTTAATAATTGACAAACTGCCGATGTCGGGATTCGAACCCAAATCCTCCCAGTTTCCAAGTAGGTATACTGCGCAGGCATAACGCCTTAGACCGCTCGGCCACTTGGACTGGTTTTACGGTGCTATTTAATTTTATGTTTAGCCGACTACAAAATTAGCAAAATATTTCTTAAATTTTATAATTGCTTTGTGCCGAATCTATTAGGTTTTTGAATTTTTAAAATTTTTATAAATTTTTTATTAGTAGGAAATCCCAGAGCGCTCAGACGTTTTACTAAAAAGGGACTATTTGAACACGCTTTCTAAAAGGGTCCCCAAACCTTGTGTGCCATAAGATCCCTATATGATTTAAGACGACCCTGTATATAAATGATATTTCTTTCTTTTTTTTCTTCAAAAAACAAATCCTTACACTTACCAAATATTAAAAAAACCATTAAAATTATTTAATTAAGGTTGATCGGACACATGTATAGGTAAAATCGGCAACGTATAGATAAAAATCTGAATTTTTGATATGTTATTAATTGCTAACTCATACGTATAAAATAATTTTTTGAATAAAATCTGACAAAGGGTTTTCATGTACCTAATTAATCATAAAAAATTGGAATTTTAACATATTGCGAATAGCAAATGTTGAATGAACGCATACATATTCGATAATGTTGCTCCACCTTCTATAGATTAAAGAGTAAAAAACTTCTACTATTATACATTAAATCTCGTACATTACGTTAAAATTATTATAAAAAAAATAGTCTGACGAAGAGTTTTGTAAATATCTTAATTAAAAAGATAAAAAAATGCACGAAAATTTTCGTCAAATTGTCAAAATAATCATCAAAAGACGATTATTTATTATTTTTAGTAATTAAATAATTACATAAATCCGATTACTAGTGATGGTTAGATACTATCTAAATTTAAATAATTAATTTACAGATTAAAAGTTTTAATTTCTGTTATATAGAGTGTTTCTGTTTATTATGAAATGTACTGTACTGTCCGGTCAATCTTAATCAATAAAATCCAAACGATATTCACAGAAATTATATTTCAAATTTTGCCCCTATTCCTAGAACATTGGTTTGTATTTTATAAATACGTATTTCGACTACAATGTAGTCATCATAAGTATGAATTAGCTAATCGTAACTATCTCTGGGATATGGATTCAGAGATATGTTGCTTGTTGCTAATTTGGTGCCTGTGTCACAATGATATTAAAAAATTCTGTCCTTTTATACGATTTGGCTGAGGGTATAATCTGACTTGAGGATTATTTAAGTTGCCTGACTACTGGATTAGGTGTGTGGAAGGCCCCACCTATTTATTGGCGGTATTCTTTGGTGACTATGTGGCGTTTGTTTTGTCACTAAAGTGAGTGTATCTACGTTAACCTTGACATTCAGGTATTGAATTTTTATTTTTATTTTTGAAAATGGTTTAATTTTATTAAATCAGAATTTGGAATTGGGCCATTGTCTAAATTCATTATCTGATTAAAAGTTTTAATTTCTGTTAAAAAGAGTGTTTCTATTTATTATGAAATGTATTGTACTGTCCGGTCAATCTTAATCATTAAAATCCAAACGATATTTACAGAAATCGAAGTACACTCACCTGCAAAAAAATTGTATATGAGTGAGACTCAAAGATTTTGATAGAAGTTTGTTGAAAGTTTAATATATTTATTTATATCACTAAATATATTTGATCCCAAAAATTATTAAAACAGTGAAGAATCAAAAATTTATTTGGAGTCGATAGATCGATAGTTCGTAGTATTATAACCAATAATCGGTATGTACATCAATAATATTTTAGCGAAATCACAATTTCGATTGGATTCGTCAAAATATTTGTAATATGTTAAAATTGGGATTTCATTTTGGAGTGGATCTACGTAGTTTTCGCCAATAATTATAAAATGTCCTTGAAATTTGTAATAAACAATACAATAATTATTTAAAAAAAAAAAAATTAATACAAATTATTATATTTGATATTGATTTCAATATATAATGTGAATTGAACGCTCTAACACTTTCAGATACTCAATATTTTATTTATTGACTTCTAAACTGAATATTGATTACATCTGATAATGTCATACACTACAGTCACAACGCCAACTTGTCCTTCTAGCCGGATTACAATACGTATTTTGCTATTTCTTTAAAGCACAGGTTCAAGTTTATAAGCTTATTTCTTTTAAGCATTTTTTTTTTAATTTTTGCTCAAGATAGATAGATAGATTGTAGAGTCTCCCCTGGACGGGATACACTTCGACCATAAGGTCCATTGTGATGCCTAAGGATGTGAGGATGTGAGTGTAGTGGAAGGAATTATTGTGTATAGACTAGGAATTGGTAGGATATGCGGCTGCAACCGACTATGATAGGAACTATGTCCATATTCATCTGGAGTTCGTGAAGGAAACTGCAGAAAACCTTCCAAAGCATCACCGGTTCCTGCGTTTTTGTCCATACGCCGACTGTTTGGTCAATTAACCGCCCCTTTTTTTTATAATTGACAAACTGCCGACGTCGGGATTCGAACCCATAACCTCCCAGTTTCCAAGTATGCATACTGCGCAGACTTAACGCCTTAGACCGCTTGGCCACTTGAACTGGTCCCTTATATATATATATATATATATATATATATATATATATATATATATATATATATATATATATATATAAGAAACAAAGTTATAGTAAATTTTTCTACAATTTTGTTTCTTATAATTTTTTCTACTAATAATTCCTATTTTAATATTTACAATAATATTTATGATTAAAGTTGTGACCGCTAGAGAGTAACAAAACTAAAATATTCTATGATGCTGGGCTTAGTATTGTGACTTTTTGTGAACCATACGAATGAGAAGAAATTCTACTGTAGAATCATTCACTTTATAAAATCATTGTTGAATGGTTCGATTCGCTGACTGGTATCTCGAACATAATAAAACAATAAATAATTAAAAGACTTATGATAAATATCAATTATATGTAATGGTTGATGGTCACCATATACTCGTACATATAAACAAATAAACATGAATTATGAAGTACCCTTCCCAAAGAAAAATTTGTTCCTTCTAAGTATTCAGTGCCGGCCCAAGCAAACTTGGTACCCTATTATTTTAATAGAACTTCTTATTGGCAATAAAGTATAACAGTAAATTCAAAGAATTAAAAAATTCGACAATTTCCAAGTGTATAACAATAAGGGATCCAAAATCCAGTTTTCATCGAATCTTGACGTTTTAGGGTTCCCCTGATCCTAAAAATACCATTTTTTCCCGTTGGATTGGATGTGAATACGATATTTCGAGAACAAAAACCGTTAAAACATTTAAATCTCAAACTTAAACGGAATTGATAACTCAATTCCTAGATTAAATTAAATAATTACCACCTTTAATCAATTAACCACCTCCCCTTTTTCCCTAATAATTGACAAACTGCTGATGTCGGGATTCGACATACTGCGCAGACGTAACGTCTTAGATCGCTCGGCCAATTGGACTGGTTATATAATACAGATCCGAATCGCTTCGAGGAAAAATTGCCATATTCAAGGGTTTTTTGTAGCAGCGAGTATTGGAAAATCCTCTAGTAGTGGAGGAGAGGCCGATGTCTGGCAAGTAGACCTGTTTTACCGACTCCTAAGGAACCCATATCCTCAACTTCCTCACTTGATTCGTTTCCTCCAGCCCTGCGTTCGTTGTCGAGCTTACCCGTCTTTGTGAATGACAGGACAGAACACCACTTTAGTTGTTTTACTTCAGATTTTCTCATTTCGGTTGAGCCGAATGCTAGGTATCTCATTCTGGCTCTTCACAGCAGATTATTTGTCGTATCTGTATATACAAACTTAACTTTTTATAAAGAAATGAGCCTTTTTATGTTTTATCTAGTTATTCGAATCGGGTCCGGTCCCATTTAATCTGGATAAGTACAAATAATTATTGGAGAAATTTTGTTTCAAAAACCTAAAAAATATGTATTCACATATTTGGTTTTTTTTTGGTTGCAAACGGAGTTACATTGCTACGCCGCCGACACGCTTGAGAACCCTAGGTCATCGCCTAATTTGCCTATATGGACGTGCAAGAGGGCCGACCCTGCTTATCTTAATTAATTGTATATTTTTATGAACAATCATGTGAATTGTGTTAGTGTGGGGTCAACTAACACATTTTTAATACAGTGTCATTCAACAAACAAAAAAACAACGTAA